>JAVXUO010002773.1:0-441070 GCA_033065855.1 Escallonia rubra | reverse complement strand
CTATATAATAGTCACGTTTCTCTGACAGACAAGCGCCAGTGATTAGAATGACTAATTGCTAACCCCTTTCTACAGAATATATTACTATATTTTTGCAAGTTGTGTTGGGCATTCTGCTTTTAAAAAGATGAGGCCATTAGTTGTACAACGTCAGTAAATTGCGTTAGTCCATCTTCAGAGAAAGCTTTGACGCGTTCTCATCCTGTCTTGATGCTTCAGGGGTGTAGATCAGAAGACAAGGAGCGAGTGAGTCAGAGATGGAGCTTCAACATTTCAGCCATGATGAGCATCCATTGTTCTTCAGGGAAATCATACGAAACGAGGACGATGGTGATGAGGAAGCTTGTCGCTGCGAAGGGTGTTCGGAAGTAATCTCCGGTGCCTCCTACGGATGCAGCCAGTGTAAGTTCTTCCTTCACAAATTATGCGCAGAATTACCCCGAGTGATAGAACACTCCCCCTGGCACCCACAACACCCTCTTACTCTTATAGTGCAATGCTATTGCCTGTGCAATGTCTGCGACAACGATTGGCAAAACTTCGCCTACGGATGTTCCGACTGCAATTTCGACATGGACATAATATGTGCTTCTGCGATGGAGCGCAAGATTGATCACCCGAGTCACGAACACCCGTTAACCCCAGTGCGGAGGAGAGCCTTGTTACTCTGTGATGCTTGCGGCCAAAAACATGAAGGCACGTGGTATCAATGCACCACTTGCGTCCATTTCTGGATCCATCGGGACTGTGCTTCATTGCCAACCTCAATTGAACGCAGTGATCACAAACACCCTCTCACACTCAGCTATACTCTTCCATCTCAATATAGTAGGTTTGGTCCCGATTGTGACATATGCCGCAAGGAATTGCACCGATTTTATTGGGTTTACTATTGCGGGAAATGCCGATATTTTACCCATGTCACATGTGCACCACCAAAGATCGAGCCTCTCATGTCCATCCATTCACCTGGTAAGTTCTTTGACTTTTCACATCACTTTCTCTGGTATTTCGCACATTTTAGGGAACTCAAAGTTCTAGAGCATCCCTGGTCAGCGACGTGAGTAGTATTCTGCCACGAATTTGGCAGAGTTGTGCAAATGACAAAACCTCCTCCCTTACCTTCCCCCAATTAACCTCAAACTCGCTCGGAGATTCTCCAGCTGAGTTTAACCTGCAAAATTGGCGAGCTAAATCGCGCCAATAATGTTGACGACCACAGAAACATTCGATGCAGATTAGCTCCCTACGTTCTGTATTTTGACCAGGTTCACAAGTTTATTTAACTTCATGCTTTTCTGTGTGCACGCATGGACAGTAATTGAAGATCATGACTCCGATCGGCTTTACCTGCCACCTGACGACATCAAATCTATCAATGCAACAGAATTACTTCTCAGACGGCTGGGACTGGGAGAGAATGAGAGAGCAACAGAACTCAACCATTTTAGTCACGACCATCCATTAATCCTTTTTGATGTGCAACCCGAAGAAAGTGAGTCATGTCCAGGGGAAAACTTCAAGAATGATGACATACTATGTGAAGCCTGTGTTAAACCTATTTTTTCACCCTTTTATAAATGTTCTCAATGCGATTTCATTCTACACAAATGTTGTGCGGAATTACCTACGGAGTTGCAGCACCCATTTCACCCACAACACGAGCTCATCCTCCTCCCAAAATCCCCTGAATTTTTGGGCTTGTTTTTCTGTCAAGGTTGTGGTCTTTATTGCAGCGGGTTTGCCTTCCGTTGTGTGGACTGCAACTTCTACCTCGACGTCACATGTGCTTCCTTACCAAGCACGATTAAGCACAAAGCTCACGGGGATCACCTCCTCCATATGGAAGAATCACAACACCGTCGTCTGTGCACCGCATGTCACGAATGGATTGGATATAAGGAGTTTTTATTTTGCTGTGATACTTGTGATTTCGCATTACAGCCCCTTTGTTCTCTATTTCCACGCGCCCTTAAGCACAGGTATGATGAACACCCCTTAATCCTAACCTATTCCCCTGTTGAAGACCGTGAAGCTGATTAATATTACTGTGAGATTTGCAAGCAAGAAATGAATCCAAGGCAATGGATGTTATCATTGTGTGGGTTGTGATCAGTCTATGCATACTCATTGTGCTTTGGATGACAAGTATCCAAATGTCAAGTTTCGGGGCATCCTTAATGTTGAATCCCATAGACACCCTCTATCCTTTGCTAGATTCGTATCCCTAAATACCCGGTGCAGCCGTTGTTATTACTCTTCATTGCCAAGCGCCTTTAAATGTACAAAGTGCAATTATAATCTGTGTGTAAGATGTGCTTGTAAAGTAGCTAAGAAGTAATGTCATCGTCCAACCCTCTTTTCTTTTCGGGAAGAGTTTATTTTCATCCGGTGTAAGATAAGGTTTGAAGATGTATGTCCATGGTTTTGCCTTGTGGTACCTTTTGTTACGGAGAAATCTATGTACAGTTGGTATTTTTATAGTCGAATATGAATATTGTAGTCAGTTATGATCTCAATTTGAGAAATTAGGTTTTTTTTTGCCAATTTTCCATTTCCCTCTGCTATACGAGCCAAATCTAGCTCAACTTGTTAACTTTGCCGAGCACGAGTTTGAGCACAGATTTATAGGAACACAACCCCAGTCATTCCCTAGTTATACGAACTCGAACAAGCCCTAACAAGCCGAGTACACGTTCATTTGTAGCCGATTTAATAGTAATGGTGTAAAATGAAGATTTAGAGACTTGAGTTGAAATAACTAGTCTAGACTAAAAAAAGATTTAATCAAATCTTCATCTTGAAGTCTTCCTCATTTTATGGGCTGTGGGCTCCCGAAATTTTCTGTTTTTTGTAACTGACATTTCATTAACAAAAATGAGGCCTCGTCTTTGTTTTTGTCACTGATTTATGAAAATCAAGTTAAGATTTTTTTTGTTGCTGTTTTTATATGTAGCTTCCATGAGATGTAACATAAATTTGTTTTTCATAGTTCGATATTTGAGAATGTTCTTTCCACCCCTCTATATATTTTCACCCCTTTTTTATTGTTAAAAATACATATCAGTATAAACTTTTTAATGACAAAGAGGATGTAAGGTAACAATATAGGGGGGTAAAATTAACCTCTCTGATATATTTTTATATTGACGGTAAAACAAAAATGAAAGTACACACAGAATCTTCACAACAAAAAGCATTATCCAAACAATGGACTTATTTTAAATTTTAGAAATTTAATCTAAAGGAATTTTAGAATGAAGGGATTGCAAAATGAAATAATTTTTCAAACACTTTATTCGGGGTAGATGTTAATCCGGTTGGAACGGAGTACTTAATCTTGTGATGTCAAAATACACACCCTTCGTTCCATGCACCCTTAGGCACAAGTATGACGAACACCCCTTAATCCTAAGCTATTTCCCTATTGAAGACCGTGAAGCTGTTAAATATTACTGCTTTTATCATTGTGTGTGTAGTGATCGGTCTATGCATAATCATTGTGCTTTGTATGAGAATCTCATAGACACCCTCTATCTTTTGTTGGAGTCGTACCTAGTGATTTCTAGTTCAACCGTTATTGGTACTCTTTATTGTCAGACACTTTTAAATGTACAAAGTGCGATTATAAATTGTAAGTAGAGTGTGCTCTCTTCTAGGTGAGAATTAACGTCATAGTCTAACGTATCTCATTGATATTATATTTAGTACTGTCTAGGTGAGAATTAACATCATAGTCCAACCCTCTTTTCTTTTTAGGAACAGTTTATTTTCCTCCAATTTAAGATAAATTTACTTTGTTTGTACGTTGTTTTTCCATGGTTTTGCCTTGGGGTACTATAATTGAGGGCTATTGTTATGGAGAAATCTATGCACTGTTGGTAACAAACTCTCGACAATGTTTCATGGTTGGTAGGCTTGCGAGCTGAAAGGAATGTTATCTATTGATACCAATTTTCTCATGCTACAATGTCTGCTTACTGGTAAGGCGGAAAAAGAGGAGCACTAAAGTTCATACTTTCTACAACAAGAAATTATTTTTCTCAGTAAATATACAACGATAACAATGGCGATGCCCTTTGCATAGCCCGGTTCCTAATCCCTTGTTTGGCTAAATCATATTTTTTGAAAGAAGTGGAAGATAATAGGTAAATAGGAAAGCTGTACATGGTAGCCTTAGATTCATGTAGCAACACCAACATGAAAAATAACAGAATTGTCATATCTAAACATCGTTGTCTGATCCGAAGTATGTTCTCCAAGGGTAAAATTAAGATAAGGAAAGATAGAAAACCAGCTTAATATGTTCACCTTTTTCTTTTTCTCGTAATACATACGTTCTAGAGGTAAGAGCAGTGTTTACGTGCCTCTCTCCACTGCCACTATTAACACATATCAGAAAGTGTTAAAACCTACAACTTGTGTCTACTGACCTCACTTGTTAACACACGCTTGTCATTCATCTCTTTTGCATAACCGATGGAACACGTAATGCTGGAGGACAGAGAAGACAATTGTCTCGAGGCATACTAAGACGTTTTTAATAGCTTCTTGAATGTGCTCTACGTCCAACCAGAAATGATGTGACAGAAGGATGTCATTGGGACTAGGATGTCAAGCACCACTCCTTGCATGTGGCTACTAGTGATCAAATTTGCAACTTAACAATTACTCCGTACCATATATCCTCCATTTCCAGGAAAGAGAAAAGAAAAGAGTAAATGAACATGGAAGAGCGTTTCTTAAGAATAAAGATATCTTCTGACAACGGAACCGTAGGCAGATGTTGTTCAATGTGTCAATAAAATGAACCCAAAGACATCATTAATCAAGGATCTGGGGCAATTGCATTGAAACCATAGGCAGCATTTTTAGATTGCCAATTCTGAGCCAAGTGCAAATACTCCTCGATCGCAGTGTCCCGACAGTTTACCAGGGTATAGTCAAAGCGAGACTCACAATGGTTTACTCTCTAGATAGAGGAAGGTAGCTTTGCAAGTGCAAATGCAAATTAGTAACCGGAGCAGCCATACCCTTTTTGTGGAAGCTTGACTAAGCCAGGGTGAGACAAGGAGACTTTTTTTTGGTAAATATAGTTTTGTGTTGTTTCTCTGGGCAAAACTGACTTTTCTTTTTACAGTATGATACAATGATCAAGGTGCTCTATTATTTATTTATTTTTGTCTTCTTTGCCTTCTTGCAAGAACATATTTTTCTTACGTGTATAATTTGTTCAAAGAGGAAGAGGTCCAAACAAATAATCTCTTCATTTCGAGTGATCAAACACTCGAATAAATGCATACACGCAAGTGCAGAAGGATATTTTTGCCTCTCTTCCATGCTTAGAGGATGTTTAGGAAATGTCTTTATTGTTCAAATAACCAAAAGACATGTATCATTGCAAAAGGAGGACAGTAAGAATTTACCTGCCAAAAGCAGAAGAACGCAACCCCTTTGATGCATATAGACTTTGAAAGTGGCTTGTGCAGTGCCAGTTCTTTTGCAAAGAGTAAAAGACCACCAATGAATACATAGCTAATGAAACTGAAACATTGAGAATCATGGTGAATGTCCAGCTGACCCAACTAGGATACATCCCAAGAAGTTGCAAAGCTATCATCAGAACTGAACATATTGGGCGCGTAATAACGAATAGGCAAATAAGCTACAACGTCTGGTGGTTCAGACGAACAATATGAGACTGCAGTTGCGAGAATGGTTAGACATCAAATATTTCTTAATACCCGTTGAAGTGGCAACAGCTAAAGCAGCGAAGGACGCTCTAAATATGAAGGGTGGGTGCGAATGGGAGATGGACGTTTAATGGGAAACTCAACGAGTATCTAAATTTCAACAGAAAAAAGGCAATTTACGTCATCTTGAAAGATAATGGTTCAAACATACAATCAAATTTAATGGTTAATGTAAAGCTAAGATAATAGACCTTACTGTCAATATATGACAAATGACCTTATGAACACTACCCTATCGATTAGGGATAATCTGTGTAACTTGTGGTGTAGTAAATACTTTTTGCCCGTGGTTTAACCACCACCGGTAGAGTCAATTTTACAATTGTGAACGATACGAAATTCAATTATTTAGAGACGATGAAATTTGTCGTTAAAATGCCCATATTTGATCAAAATTCCTTCATGGACGGCAAACGATACCCTTGTTTACTGTTTACCGCCAAAAACACAGAACGAAACAAACATAGAGAGACAAAAACCAGTTTCCCCACGTTCTGTAATTCGCAACTTTGTACGCTAGCCCTTGAATCTATCACCGGTACGTTCCTATCCTCTATAATTCCATATCTGTTCTCCATTTTCAATACCAACAATTGCTCAAAACAAATCCATACCTTCCACATAAAACAAACATCTATCCTCTGTATATGCACTTGTGTGTCAGTGTGTGTGTGTGTGTACAGTTGAGGGGAAATATGAGAGGGAATCCACCACTTGTTATTGATGGAAAGAGGAGGATTTTGCAGTCGGGGTCATTTCACTATCCGCGTACCACGCCTGAAGTGAGTTTATTGTTATTGATGTTGTATGTATTGAGTGTTTCTTGGGGGTTTTGTGAATTTTGCTGTGTGTAATCTGGTGATGTGGATTGTATTTGCTATTGGGTGAATTTTAGATGTGGCCGGAGATTATTAGGAAGTCGAAGGAAGGGGGACTGGACGTGATCGAGACCTATGTTTTCTGGAACTATCATGAGCCTGTCAAGGGAGAGGTAAAAACTTGAGCTTTATGTCCATTCAACATGATGATCAATATACAGTGCTGAACTATCCTTTTCGTCAAAGTTTTAGTGTCTGGGAACGAGATTTAATTAAAAAGGCATGGGACGGAACTTGGAGGCTTCGAATTGGGCTAACCTCCATTTTGTGCATAAACTGTCCAGCTCCGATCTACAAGCTTTAGTACCTCCTCTCCACCAAGATATTAGCTAATGTTTGGCAATTGCGAGTATAAGAATGTCGATGTGGGCTCTATTGTTCTGAATTGTTTGGGTCATTGCCATGATGGTGAAATCCTTTGCTTTAGATTGAATCCTGCTTTCCTAGAGTTCCTCATTTTCATGTTTGGACAATTTGATTTTGCCTACTGCTCTTGCTGCTGAATTTGTTCTTCATAAATCCTCAGCATAAAAAAATCATCATTGTGGTGGCAATCCGTGATTCTAATTCTTATTATAAATATCACCTGCTTCCTTTAAGACATTGGATTGATCAAGATTACACTATCATCTTAACAGCATCATACGAAATTACGATTATGACTGAATATTCATTCAACTTTTGTAGTACTACTTTGACGGCAGGTTTGACCTCGTTAAGTTTGTGAGGACAGTTCATGAAGCTGGCCTTTATGTGCATCTAAGAATAGGTCCATATGTTTGTGCTGAATGGAACTATGGGTCAGTTTTCCTTATTAACTCCTCTTATTATGCAGCTACATTTTCCCCTCTTCCCTGAGATTGTATTTCATCAAGTTAACAGCATTTGACTTCTTAAGGAGCTTACAGTAATACGCTCATAACCTGATTAAGCGGAACGAAGTTGATTTCCTTGATTGCTGAAGTAGGTTACTAGTTTTATAAAAAGTTAAAGTTCGTTGAAAAAGAAAAGGTTAATCGGAACTATATTATTCTTGAAGGAGGAGTTTTTGAACTGTCATGACCTCAACACGAGACACTTTGAGAAATTCTAGGAAAAAGAGGAGATGAAGAAAAGTAAAATGACTCTCGGAGAATGGAGCTACCAAAAACTATATAGATGTGAGCAAGTAACATTATTAAAGAGTATAAAGAAGACAAAGTTCTGAGTCATTATAATTCTATAGTTGCTAGATATTCATAATTGTTAGCATGGTGGTTTGCTCTGAAGCTGCAGATTTTCTCAGCAATACGACTTTTTAAGCACTGCAGTGCAATGATTTTGTTGTTTCTATCCACTGCGAACCACTGCTTATGTTCTTATCTTGAGAGAAAACTTATCTTCAATCTAATACGTAGCACATACTTTTCATATCTTTTACCTTATTTTGGAACAGAGGCTTTCCTCTTTTGTTACATTTTATTCCTGGAGTTCAGTTTCGGACAACAAATGAAATTTTTGAGGTACACTCCCTGTTCATGAGATCATCTAATCATGTTCCTTTTTATCATTTTCTCTGCATTTCTTGTTCCTGGAAACAGTTTCTTCTAAGAATTACCGGAGAAGACAGATTCCTCATAATTCCTAAAACTTGTTTATTTTTCCGCAGAAAGAAATGAATATTTTCCTTGTAAAAATCGTTAACTTAATGAAGGAGGAGAACCTTTTTGCATCACAAGGAGGGCCAATCATTCTTGCTCAGGTGATGGTTTCCTTTTATCTTCTTCTCAAATTTGTACCAGACGACTCCTCAAATTTGGTGATATATTTGTTGTGATTCAGTTGCTTCAGCTAGTTTGTTTATCTATCATCAGATGCTATGAACAACTAACCAGCAGCAAAGCACTGACTTAGGTTAGGAATTCAAACCTGACTCATTTTAGGCATTATGATGTGCCAAATTTGGGGAAACGTGAAAGGGACACAATAAAGGAAAGCCAATATGTTATTCATGTATAACTAACCTTCCGCAGACCCTGCAAAAGTGGGAGCCTCGTCCACTTCGCTAGTGTATACATTCAAGCGCTAGAAATATCAATGTAGATAAGATCGTTTATTGCATAGATTTTATGAGAAATTTTTGTCCTTGATTTATTAGACATCAAATTTCACAAGAGGAAAATGTGGGTTTGTTTCCATCTCCATAACATGATATCGTGTCAACAACTCCACTTGATAAAAGTAGAAATTGACGTGTATCATCTTTAGAATTTGTGGCTACCTAGTAAGTTCATCTTTCGCAATATATCGAACAGGTATTATGTGGCCTGTGGGCGTTTGAGGAGTCTTAGAATGGTAAAGATAACAAACATGGTTTGGAGAGTTATCCAGACCTTATAGCTCATATTAAGATACTACACTTCATCGATATGTGCTGATTCCAGGGTTTATCTTTACCTAGTACACAGAACAGCCATGCTTAACAACAGACAGCTGAGCTTTGGGCCACCTCTTTACAAGTTGAGATACTTGAATACTGAAGTGCATCATAGATGAGTGTGACTTGGGGTGTGTGTGTGTGTAGAGTTAAACATGTAGAAACTGCTAGCAATTCAGTCGGATTTTTTATCACTTGGATTACCGACATACTTGAAAGGAATTGTCTGTTGTGCTGTTCTGAGGATTCCGTTACATCAGACCAAACAAAGCAAGGTTGTGCATGAAGTCATTTAACATCTAGCTTTGTTAATGGCTTCAAAGGAATCAAAGGCTATGCAGAATATTCATAATATTGGTGCTTGTGTTTGTGGCCTAATTAATCAGCATTTAGAGTCTGGGAATGCACCAGTCTCAGTGACAGCTCTTTCCCGGTTCATTTATGTCACTTTGTCATGTTAATCAGTTTCGTGTGCTGCTTCTCATGCTAACATTACCAGGTAGCCATCACATAGACTTTTTAAAATGTCATAGATAAGGTCGAGGAGAAAAAATATGAAGGTGCATCTGATTTTCGGGTAGATTGCATCTGATGTTGTTCTGTAAATCGGTTGCAGGTTGAAAATGAATATGGAAACGTTGAGGGGTCATATGGAGTTGGTAGGGAGCTATATATCAGATGGGCGGCAGAAACTGCTATAAGTCTTAACACTACTGTTCTGTGGGTGATGTGCACACAAAGTGATGCACCTGATCCCATTGTAACTACTCAGTTTCTTAGTGGTATAATTTCTTGCCCTCCTCCTTGGCATTCGACAAATGTGTACTTTATCTTATATTTTAAGCATAACACAAAATGCTGACAAATTCACGTGCATTTTGCAAGAGCATTTGTGAAACATTCCACATGATGAGGATTTTACCAACAAGTATTACATGAGCAATGGTAATTATGTGTTTATGCAGTGTAACACGGGAAATAAAACGGGTGCTATTAACTACTAAGACCACAAATGAATAATCAGTAAAGTACAGAAGCCTGGAAGAAATGAGATAGGAACGAACAATTAAGGTTCGTCTTCTAATTGAACTTTTCTTGAGTAGTAAAGAGGTTGTCCAAGTGTCCAAATTTAGAAGTGGTGAATTTTTTATCATGTGTAAGATGAAGAGATGTCCTGATGTGTTCTAAATTGCAAGACTTGTTTGACTTAGGTAAAGAACCTTTCTAGAAGTGTCTATGCTTCCTATGCCATCAAGGCTAATTGCTCAAATTTTATCTCCTATTCTTCTTGTTTTCCTGGTTGTTTTCTTCCTGCTGGAAATTCTTGTTTTAAGCTGCCCCTATGTAAGCTTATGCATCAAGATGAAAGGGATGGGATGTTCTATATTGAGCACAACTTGCAATATTTCATCTTGACTTTGTACTTAAGAAATCTTATATTTTGGATATATCATCCATTATAATGAACAGTAACATGCCAAACATGTAGATAAACACATGTAATGGGTGCTATTGTGATGGGTTCACCCCAAATTCCCCTTCCAAGCCAAAAATGTGGACAGAGAACTACAGTGGATGGTAAAGCTCTGTAATTCTTAAGCTTTGGTGAAATGCTTAGAGTATTTCTTTTTTGGTTTTTATCAAAGTAAGTGGATGTGTAGAGCATTTATTTTTTTGTTACAGGTTCCTTTCATTTGGTTATGCAGTACCCTATCGGCCAGTTGAGGACCTGGCTTTTTCTGTTGCACGCTTCTTTGAAAAAGGAGGCACTTTTCAGAACTATTATATGGTGAGCTAATAATTCAATCTAATTGTAGTATGATCGCATGTAAGTCTGCAAGTCTGATCGTATGTAACTTTGCAAGTATGATCGTATGCAGTGGCATCGCTTTTCAGTTCTGCTATATCCTCGCAGTATTTTGGTGGCACCAACTTTGGACGTACAGCGGGAGGTCCTCTGATTGCAACAAGCTATGACTATGATGCCCCAATAGATGAGTATGGTAAAATTCCTGACATTTGGGTTAATGCGAGCACTGATCAGAATTTAGATTTGAAATATGGTTCCAAAAAATTTCGACAGTATTATGGTAGCAATTTAAAGTTTAAACTCTTTATTATGAAGTAGTATGACATTAAACTATTTATTTTTCTTTTTTTTTTGGGAAACTGGCTTGGCCAGGAGCTTTATTAAGACATTAAATTTGTTCCTTATATGTGCCCTCGAGTATCTAAAGACGTCAATGACCAAGACTGAAGTTCCTTGTGCCTGGTTTGGCTACGAAAGTCATTATTCTTCATTTAGCTCTGGCATTCTTATTGCTCTTGTAATGATTTTTCTCGAGCAATATACATTTCTATGGTTGTCCTGCATGTATTTCCCCCTTTTTACTAGTACATACGCCTTTTTTTCTTTGGATGAGTTGGTGCCCGTCTTGCCCCTTTCTAAGATGCATCTATGTCTTATTCCACGTTGTTTTCCGTGTTATTTTACTTTGCTGCTGTCTTTTTGTGTAGACGTTACTGTTTTTAGAAATTACTACTACTCAGGTGAATGAGGCATAGCTAAGCGATCCGAAAGAACTTGACAACTAGCCCCAGAATAAACAATTAGTGTTCTACATTTAGTAACTTCAGTTTATGCTGTTATATTCTTTATTCTGATAAGTATATTGATGCAAGGTGACCCATCTGATAATGCAACCGTCCAGACAAGTTATCAGACAAGTTATTCTGATAAGTATATTCTTTATTCTGATAAGTATATTAACTGTGAGTTGCTGCTTTTAGTTATCAGACAAGTTTGTGAAGATTAAGCTTACTGACAGAGCATATAACAAGTCTGAGAAGGTTCGGTTTGCTACGGTAGTGGGCTGCCACTTAAGTTTGGGGCATCTCTTTTCTAAAAATCAGTTCGGGACCTTTTACCTCTTTGTTTTACTACGTTCTCTGTCCTTCACTCACAATTCCTTTCATGTTCCTTCCTTTTGTATATGTAGCTTTCATTCCCATTGAGAGAAAAATGAATTAAAAGGTTTGCTGATTTTGTTTAAAGAACTGTAAGTCCGAAGTTCTAATTAACTAAAGTTTGTATGGCTGCTACTCATCCCCACTTGGTCAATGGGCCACATCTTAACATGCCGAATTACCAAATTTTTTGTCCGCAACTTTTTGTAAAGCACTCATTTAACAGATAATTCCTTCATAGTAAGTAAGAATTCAGTGACGCAGAGTGGCTCTTTCTGCACTTTCATAGTACGGCATCATCAGATACTTGGGATCCAGTGTCACATATAACCTAGGTGACGATAGAGATGACTCGTATGCGTAGATTTTGCTGGAACATGATCATTTCTGTAGGTACTTTTCAAAGAGGTGCGATGATCAATGTGAAAAACAATATAAGAATCCATTGATTTGTTGTTAGTTAACAACTTTGCTTCATCATTCCTGTGTGCAATTTGCTGCGCATTCTAAGAAGAGTGTATCTGTGCAGGTTTTACAAGGCAGCCAAAGTGGGGTCACCTTCGAGACCTGCACAAGTCAATAAAGCATTGTGAAGATTATTTGGTCAATGCGGACCCAACTCAGCAGTCACTTGGTACGAATTTAGAGGTATGTGTACCTGCTGAATGTCAATATTGAGCATTTCGTTAAAGCTCTGAAGTCTCAATCTTGCACAGTGATTGTGTGTATCTTGGAAAAGTCATATTTAATGGATGGGACATGAAGAAAGCTCTTTACACTTTGTTCAAGAGGAATGGGAAAGATGAACGAGGAAACTAAGACCATTATGAGAACTTTAAAGATTAGAAGTAGTAGGAAATTGACAAAATTATTCTGTTGAACTTGAGTTGCGCCACTTTTTGGAACCTTTATATTGCATTGCTTTGACAGCTTGATCCTTGTTGGAGCTTTCTGCCCTTTTACTGCTTTTTGACCTTTAGGTTTTGGGAACTTGCAGTGTTTCCTGGCCACCATTGAGAAGGCAATTGCAGCCCAAAAGTTATAAGCCATATATGGATGTTAGGATTCTGATTAGAACACAATTTTGTATGTTTAAATCACAAGTGTGGAATTGACAGATCAATTATGTCATGCACATAAATTGTCATGCTCTGGCACTATAATACTCTCTTTCAAGTGCTACAAATTAATGAAAAACGAGTTTCTGCTCTTGTTCTTGAATCCATTTCTTACTTTCTGTTTGAAACAATTAATTTTTCCTCAGGCACATGTCTACTATAAAACATCCAACGATTGTGCAGCCTTTCTTGCCAACTATGACAGCAGTGTAGATGCAAATGTCAGCTTTAACGGGAATTCATATTTTCTTCCTGCGTGGTCCGTGAGCATCCTTCCAGATTGTAAAAATGTCATTTTCAACACAGCAAAGGTAGATGTTCATAAATTTTATGTGGAAAAATTGTTTTGCTGCCCAATGTCTGTGGAGGTCATCTTCGATTTCTTTTTGTATACATGTCTATAGTCTCTTTCCAAACATATTAAGTGTATTCAATTTGTTGTCGTGCATATCAAGAAGTTAACATAGTTATGGCATTGTGTTGCTAATTTGGGCTGTTTTGCAGCTGCTGATACATCCTGCTTTTATCACCATGTTTAAGATTGATATATGTGGCCTTGATCCCTTTCCACTACTATCTTGATAAGTTTCTGGCTGCATTTATTATACTCAAAGGTTGTGTCACAACGAACTGTTGGCGATGTCGCACTGGCTCGTAATACCAGCGTGAGTGAGTTATCATTGGCATCATCTAAGTGGAGTTGGTACAAAGAAGAAGTTGGTGTTTGGAGTAACAATTCATTTGTGGCATCGAGTTTACTGGAGCAGATCAATACAACGAAGGATATAAGTGACTTCCTATGGTACACAACAAGGTAACTCATTTGACAGAAGTTACGTGTACAGCTAACCAGTTTCTTCAACTGAATACGTGATATATACCTCTGAGGGCAAATACATATGCAACTCCTTTAGATTTTGATGCTCAATCAAGTAATCCTTTCCCGAAACTTGGTACAGTGCAACCATATCATAGTAGTGGCTTTCCGCAGGGATTTGAATGGCTTTTTGTGTCTCCTCAGTTGTTTAAGGCTTTATAAGTCATATCACTTTTGGTATCAAGGCATGATAGTCATTGTTGGGCATTCTTTACCAGAGTGAGCTTTTCGCGTAACTGGTTGCTTAATGTGGTATCAGAACACTGATTTAGCAAGATTTTGGGTTCAATTTTCTCCTTGTATCTGGTCTCTTTGTATATATGCATGGTCATGCACCCTATCATGTTTGTATCCAGGTCTGCAACCAGTTACGCCATATACTCGGGTAAATATCATTTGCTAGTTCTTCACCAATCCAAGCTGGAAAGCTATCTATTTCATCTTCCCAAAAACATGACAACAAAAACCACAAAATGGGTTGACCAAACTTCAAGCTCCGAGAAGAAAATTAACGGTTGTTAGAGTTAGCAACAGAAAACTAACATATACTCCATCCGTTCCGTTAGAATTCCTCCCATTTCACTTCTAGCAAAATTCTATCGTGAATGTTGGTATACATAAACATCAAATTGAACACAAATAACGCTTCTAAACAAAATAAAAAATAAGTCAAGCCAATGCTTACGCTTACTAAATTTATTTTGGGGAGAACAGGGGAGGTACCTGTGTAAGGTTGTCAACGTGGACAAAGATTTCGGTGGATACATGCATGAGGTTGGCGCATACGGCGCACGTGAGACTCAATCGGTACGTAACCTTGTATACGAGGAACGCCAAGTGCATGCGGTTGCTCGTGCTTCGACGTTACCGGCATCGGTGGATATATCAGCACCGTGTAGTTCCTCTCACTGAATCTTCTTCTCTCCTCTCTCAATCTCCTCAGTGTGTGGATGTCGATTTTGCCTTCCATCTCCTTTGAACACTGTTGAATCTCAGCAAAACCCCTCTTTTTGTCGTAACAACTTTTAGTTTTAAGGTCTTTTTCTGTATATTTCGAAATTTATCAATTAATGGGCAATTGCTTTGAAAGTCATTTAATTACGTTTATCGCCCCCAAATTTACTCGTGATAGCGTTCAACGCTCAGAAGTTTATATTAGTTATCTTGCACCACACAGTTGCATGTATGGCACGCAACAATCCACGACTACTCAACGACCAATAAACCTGCCGGAGTGGTGACCTAACTCAACTGTTGGGGACATTTTTGGCAGATCTCTCTCTCTCTCTCTCTCTCTCTCTCTTCATTTTCATCTTCGACCTTCCATCTTCATCTTCCATCTTTCATCTTCATCTTCACCAACACCATCACCACCGATCTGCAGCCCCATCCCCACCTCCACCAATCAGCATACTCACCATCAACCACCTTCCCCAATTACCATACGCACCAATCTTCATATTCTCTTTTGTTTCTAAGAGAAGAAGAATGTTGATATGCAAAAAAATTCCTCCATATTGAACTTTTTTTTTTTTTGTAACCTCCATATTCTTCATATTCCCCCCCCCCCCCCCCCCTCCATATTGAACTTGGTCGGCCAAAGAAGCTCTCTAGAGAATTCATCTTCCAAAAGTGCCCTGAAAGCACTTGATTTGCCAAAAGTGCCTTTCAAAAAGAAGTCAAGTCATCACTCCGACAATTTTTTGCCTAGAAAGAGATCAGGGGCGTTGGGTGCCACATTAACGCAAATTTGTGGTACAAGATAGCTAAAATTTATTTTAGGATGTTGAATGCTATCACGGATAAACTTGGAAGCGTCGAGCGTAATTAACCCTATTATGGGAAAAAACTTCAAATTACTTTTTTTTATTCTGCCTTATTAAAATAATGATTTATCCATTATGAGATCGTGGTTTAAAGTAAATACGATAATCATTCGTTCTCTGCTTATCAAGCGATGGCCGCCATGAATAAATTTGCATCATCAAAGTAAAAAATCCACTATGTTCCTGTTCACCAAAATCTCTCTCAAGTCTCGAGCTATCTTTTCACTGCCATCTCCACCGTCGTCCATGAGCAAGTCCCGCTATCAAACTTACTTATTCCAACTTTGTTGTCAAGCAATAACACAAGAGCTTCACTTTGAGCATTTTTTCACAAACAAAAGGAGTATTTGGAAAGTCTATGATCATGACTTGAGTCAATATGTTATTGTAAGCCTTTGCAGTGAGAATGGAAGGGTGGTGACTTTCTTTCTTCCACTAGCCCCCCTTCTATTTTTTACTTAATTTTTCACAATCTTATAACTACTTTTTCCCCCCTGCCAATAGACGAGAGAAAACGGTAACCTTGACAGGCATGGTTTAGCAGATTTGCAGAGCGCTCGTTTAACCATGGGAGCTAAACTTGCTACTCGGTTTTCATATTAACAACTTGGAGTACAATTTTTAGTTCGTTTTCATTTCTTACGTAAGTATCAAGTGCGCTCCTATTAGGAGGTGGCTCTACATGGTGTTAAAATATGGGCAATTGATCACATTAATTTGGTTTTGAGAAGTTCGGCATAAATTGTTAATTTTGAAGAAAAGATAAGAAGTTGTACGATAATGGGCGCTGGCCATCTTAAGTTTCTAGTAAGATTACACTAAGATTAATGTTTTATGACCTTAATAATTCCTCGAGGTCTGTTTATACTACAAGAACATGATTACCCTTATGACTTTAGATATTTACTATTTTCTTTAGTTACTAAAGTGGAAATGACAAACGTATCAGCCTACAAATTTTTTGTATACTTTTAGATAGTGATGTTAAAATGATATCGTTAAAATGATGTTAGGAATCAGCCTCATGGTCTCCAAGTACTAATCCTGATCATTAAGAATTGTCGAATCAAGAGTTATAATGTCACATGAACAGGAGCTGCCAGTTTCTTCCAGTGGTGGTGCAAGGTCTGTTGGTGTGCATGATTTCTAGTATGTGTGGGTGAATTTAATGTCTTTCACCCTCCTTGTGATTGAGATCCTGTGTAGTCAAATTTGTGGCTTCTACTGTAAGCAATTCATGGAGCATCGGCTGGGATGCTAGATCGAAGGCGACGGAGACTGGGGTGTGCGGCTGGGCTTGGTTTCTTGGGTGGCTTTGGTGGACGGAATCCCTACCCTAGCTGGTGTCTGAGATAGGTTGGTGGGACATCTTTCTGGGTTGGCGAGCGTGGTGGTGCCACTGGGTTGGAGATGGCGGTGAGTCTGTGCAAAAGGGTTTTCATTCACTAGGGCTATCTTTCCCCTCACCCTAGTTGATTCCCTTCCCCTCCCCCCCCCCCCCCGGCGGCAGTGCCCCGCCAACACACACACAACCCCTTTCTGTTTACATAACGGTTGGTTGGAATAGAGTTGGCGGCGGTGGCCGTCGCTGCGTAGGTGGAAGGCTTGGAAGGGCTCAGGTTGGTGGGTTGTTTAGCAGGTGTGCGGCGGTCTGACGGCGAGAGATGCGGTGGTGGAGCCTTAGGTTTGTTTTGTAATGGTGGTGGTTTTGGAGGTTGCGAGGTTTGGTGGAATGTCCGGTTGGTGGTGGTTTACGGTGGTGGAAGATGGTGGGAGATGGTGGTATGATGGATTGTCGGTCTATGCGCTTGAGTGTGGCTCTGTGCCTTGGTCTAGGGACATGGGTCTTGGTGGACAGGTGTCAGGGTCCCAAGGGTTAGGTTGGCTTTGTGGATGTTTTGATTGCTGCCTTGATAGTTGATATGTGGATTGGGTGCGGTGGAGTGTTATTTGTCATTTTATCTATTTGTAGCTATCCGTTTCTTAGTTTTCATCCACTTTCAATAGAATTTTAGAAAACATATAAATAAAAATAAAAAAGTTAAAAAAATTAGAAAATAAAATTATGGTTGATTTGTTTTAGTTGCAGACCGCGTTTTTGGCCTTTGTACCTTGGTCATTTACTTACCTTATTGTGATGCCTACCCGATGGGCTGTCACTCGCGTATGTGTGCGTCGATTGTCCGTTATATGCTAGATGCAACTTGACTGTTTTGCAATCTGTATATTCTTATAGTTACCTAAAAAAAATATCTTTCTATCCAAACGAAGCCAAAGGAAGCGTGGAACTTTTATGTCTATGAGTCGCTATTTCAAGATGTACTCTCGCATTCAGCCGTAATCGCAGCCAAGCATCACTACCACCATTATATCATCATATGTATTACCTACCAATTCCGCCACCCATAACCACCACAGCTGAGGTTTTTACCCTGACCCTCCAACGCCTAGAAAGGACCAAACTGTTCGCACTCTACCCCTTTAATCAAAACAATCACGGTAAGGCCTTCTTTCTTATTGGTCTGGGATTTCTCGTAATGCTTAATCTCTACAGATACCCATGTCGACATATGTGCACATATGTTCAAGATGATATCTACCTGCATATAAAGATTATTTCTTTTACGTTTACCAATACTAGCTAAGGGACCCGTGCAACGCACGGGGCGTTTTCTAATTTCTCAAATATTGTCTAATATTTATTTCTATATATAGATATTTTACAACTGTTAATTTCCCAAAATTTCTAAAAATATTTTTTTAAAATGTGTTTTTATTGATTATTTATAATTGTTATTGTTTAAACTGCGAGCAAGAAATTTACTATATAGAAAATTGCCTTTGAATAGAATTTTTAAAAAATTAGCATTATAAAAGCATACCTTAATAACAAAAGTAGAATGCATGATTTAATATGATTAGTTCTTACTCACAAATAAGATGTGGACGTTACAATTAAAAGAAAACCGTCTTAGGATGCCTTTTCATTAACGTTTACCGACGACATATGGCAACATTCTTGTACTACTATTTAACTGAATTTAATATTTGGAGTTTTGTAGCTATAATCGCCAGTATGTATCAATGATATATCCGGAATCAATATGATTAAAAAAAAAATCAGTTATTTATACCATCACTTCTAGTTTTTTATGAGTTTAATCTAGTAAAGAGTATTATAACTTATTTACTGGTGGTGTATATGAACCTCAATTTTTCTATAAGCATAAATGTCAAATTCACTCACCTTCTTTCTTCATGAGAAACTCTTTTTGTATGTTATTTGTCCCGTGCATAATGAAAAGGAAAAATAGCATTGAAAGTATTTATATCTATACATAACTTATTAAAGTTTTGCTAACATGACTTAATAAAAATACCATTGGAATGTTAGATTAGTGTAGCTAGGTGCTAGAAAGTGGTTAACCACAAAAACATCGTCTTGCCTAATTAACGAAACTTTAAGGAATCAAAATGTGAGACCAAAATCAAAATCGAAAGATAAAAGTCATTCCATGGGAAAAAATTTACTGCTTATAGTCCTGGATATAGTTTATGTACCTTCAAGTTGCTGGTAAAACTAACCTAAAATCATTATGTTTTTATTTAAGTTCATCGCTTGTCTGCATAAGATTATCGGCATAACCCGTCCACGAATACTACACTAACACTACCTCCAAATACCTTAATTAGCGTTATCATTGCCACTATAAATGCAGTTACCTTCACCATAGTCATAACTTTTGCTTGTTAGTGCACTGTTTCTATCGTCAGCTTTTTTAGGTTTATCACTTGTTCAATTCAAATTTAGATCATAACTTATCAATCAGACTGTAATGTACATCAATATTACCTCAAAACACCTTAGTGCTACCACTACAACAACACTAACAACAACCATCACCTCTTGCACTATGACCATTTAGTTATGACTATCACTATCACCATCACAAGCATCAGCATATTACACGCCAACACCGCTACAACCACATGTTGTCACTACATAATCCAAATCTCACTACCAACACTCCAATACTAACCCAATAATTATCAATATCGTAATTAGCATGGCTGATCACTCACACAATTGTATATATTACGACATTTTGGTTATACCACTACCACCCTGGGGCCACCCAGGCTTCTCCCTTTTTGTAATTGTTTATGAAGGGTAAAGAATTGTTATAACTTATTTATCTTTTTCGTCTCTTTTATTGTACAAACTTATTCTTAGCTTGTCACAAATTATTCTCAGTCGATTTTAATTTTTTTCTTGGAGGTCCAATATAATTGGTTCTGAATATTTTGTTCAGATTGTGCATAACATGTTCGAGTTTAAGAAGATTGGTGCAAAAGATGAAAGTTACAATAAAGCTTATGGAGAAATAAGATTTCTTTAAAAAGGAAAAAAAAAACGACAATACAAATAGGATGATCTATTGTATAACTAAAAGATCGAGGTAAAAACCAAAATATACGCTATGAAAAGCTTACCTTTTAATTGGTAAAGATTAATCATTAATTTCATACATGATTTTCGTTGTTTACATTTGCGAGATTTTATTTATATTTGCGAGATTTTATTTCATTTATTTAAAGTGTTTTGAAGAAGTTAGTAGTCCAAAATGAAGCCTTTTTGAATTATGTAGAGCTTTAAAAGAAGTAGATTTAGTTTTTTAATTTTATAAGATTTACAAAAGTCGGGCCAATGATCATACTAAAGAATTAGTAAGTAGGGTATGATTTTCGTATTTTACATTTTTGAGATTTTAAAATTTTATTTTAAAGTACTTTTGAGGTTTTAATAATCAAAATTAAGGTCTAATGTATAAGTATATTGATGAGGTAGAGTTTTAGAAGGTGTATAATTAGTTTCTTAGTTTTATAAAGTTTTAAAAAATTGCATAAATTATACCTACGAATTTTTTAATAATGAATTAAAGTAAAGAGTTAAATAGATTAGAAAAAGAAAAGAATACCAAAACAAATAAGATTCTTGAATCTTGGACTCTAAATAAAGAGACCAACTAAGTTAGGGGACTATCACATGAAAAGTTGAAATAGGTAGAGTTTAAGAAGGTGTATAATTAGTTTCTTAGTTTTATAAAGTTTAAAAATATTGCATAAATTATACTTACAAATTTTTAATAATAAATTATAGTAAATAGTTAAATAGAAAAGTCGGGCCAATGATCATACTAAAAAATTAGTAAGTAGCTATGATTTTCATAAGTGTTTTTAAGAAGTTAGTAGTCCAAAATGAAGCCTTTTTGAATTATGTAGAGCTTTAAAAGAATTAGAATTGATTTTTTAATTTTATAAGATTTACAAAAGTCGGGCCAATGATCATACTAAAGAATTAGTAAGTAGGGTATGATTTTCGTATTTTACATTTTTTAGATTTTAAAATTTTATTTTAAAGCACTTTTGAGGTTTTAATAATCAAAATTAAGGTCTAATGTATAAGTATATTGATTAGGTAGAGTTTTAGAAAGTGTATAATTAGTTTTTTAGTTTTATAAAGTTTTAAAAAATTGCATTAATTATACTTACGAATTTTTTTAATGAATTAAAGTAAAGAGTTAAATACCAAAACAAATAGGATGCTTGAATCCTGGACCCTAAAAAAAGAGACCAACTAAGTTAGGGGACTATCACATGAAAAGTTGAAGTAGGTAGAGTTTTAGAAGGTGTATAATTAGTTTCTTAGTTTTATAAACTTTAAAAATATTGCATAAATTATACTTACAAATTTTTATAATAAATTTTAGTAAAGAGTTAAATAGAAAAGTTTGGCCAATGATCATACTAAAAAATTAGTAAGTAGGGTATGATTTTCGTATTTTACATTTTTGAGATTTTATATTGTTATTTTAAAGTACTTTTGAGGTTTCAATAATCAAAATTAAGGCCTAATGTATAAGTATATTGATTAGGTAGAGTTTTAGAAGGTGTATAATTAGTTTCTTAGTTTTATGAAGTTTTAAAATATTGCATAAATTATACCTACGAATTTTTTAATAATAAATTATAGTAAAGAGTTAAATATAGTAGAAAAAAGAAAAGAACACCAAAACAAAAAGGATTCTTGAATTCTATACATCTAATTCAAAAGAGTTGGACTCTAAATAAAGAGACCAACTAAGTTAGAGGACTACCACATGCAAAGTTGAAGTTTACCGGTCAGAAGGAGAAGGCTCTTAAAAAGTCATATTTGTCGCATAGATAGAGTTCCAAAAATCCTACGTGTCGCAATTTTAAGCAAATGTTTCAGCTTGTTATATATACTAGCTAATGTGCCCATGCAAATGCACGGAACGTGATACAATTAGTTACGATAATTATGTACTTTAATATACGTATTAAGTTCATATTCCAAAAGACAAATAAAGATAATTAATTTTTCAGACAAATGAGCTAGTTCATTTATACATCTTTAATTTAATGTAATAGTTGACATTACTTTTCTCCAATAAATTAGTCAACTGCCTATAATATAAGTCATAGCAAAATAGAGAGAAGCTTTAAGCCCAAACTTTGATTATAGATCATTTTACCATATAAAACTAATATTAAGGGAAAAGATCTAAGATAAATTTTACCAAAATTCTATTTTTGAGTCCTTTTATCATTGTTAACTGTTTTGTAAAAAAGAATCTAATAAGGAATATTTGTACATTGTATATAATGATAGGTCTGATTGTCTCATTTAGTGACAAAAGAGTGTGAGTTTAGCAAAAAAGGATATTGATTTACTTACACGTTTTCTCTTTCCTTTGTGTAAAATATTGACAAATCCACATATATCTAGCACACCTGATATATTAATCTTTCATGAGAAGTACGGTATTACATGTATTTTTTAGATCGAAAGCTCATTCCATAAAGAAATTGTTCAGACCTCAAAAGCAACCGCGTATCACATGTCTTGAGACAAAAAAGACATTAACAGTATAATAATACTTTTATTTGGTTGTAAAGAACAATCTTACTACCTAAATTCATTATTACTAACTTAACTGAACTATCAAAAAATGAATTCACTTGCATTTGCTTCTAATTGTGGATATTAACCCCGAGTCAATTGCATCGGGATACAATAGATCTCGCCGAGATCCCAGAGATATTGGTATAACGGGAGGCCAGGAAGAGGAACAAAAAGTAGAAGGAAGAGCAGAAGATGCTGTAGAGCCTATCTCCAAGATATCCAGATTGAAAACTGAAACTAAAGAATGAAACAAAACTTTAGAACGATGAGAGGAGAACAAATACAAAAGCAAACTTGCCTTTTTCCTCACAATTTTATTCATCTCCCGCAATACATTCTTCTCAGCAATTTTGGAATTGCACGTAATCACCACAGTTCTTCACCATTCTTCCCAAAGCTACATGAGAAGGAAATAAACAGGGCATAAGGAACTATAAAGACATGTTTTAGCAGTTCAAATAAAGCATGCACACCGCGTAAAAGTACTTCAAACTGGAATTTTGGTCAAGGCAATTTATTCTCTTTGATTTACACAATCAACTAAACAAAATTTCAATAAGCTATGCAGGACAGAGCTGAAATCATATGTACCGTTAAGGTAGGCATATGGACTTTAGGATTTTTGTACTGCAACCTCTTCTTGACGGCTTTAACAATATATTTCGCTAACATGAAGCATACAATACAAAACCATCTAATATTAACGGGTACGGTTTTGCGAGCGACCATAATCCTCATTGCAGAACGCCAATCCGTTCGAGTTATTAAGAACCTGGATTTTGGCTACTTCGTTGGAGGGGACAATTTTCTTGACAGATTTAGAAAGAGAATGGCATGTTATCTTAACCTCGTGTTCACCGCTGCGTAAATTTGCAAGAAGCAGAGTGTCAGCCCTGCTCAATTTCAATGTTGTAAATGTCAAGAACATCAAAAAAGTGCCATGGCAGGAGCTCCCTCCTCTTACCTCTGCCTTCTCTCTTTACCACTCTCTCTCCTCATTCCTTAATCACCAACCACCATTACCCTCCCTCTCTCACACTTCAAAACGGACCCATCTCCAGATCCATACCAAAAGCTCACCTGCATGGCCTCTGTCTCACTGGCCAGCGCCCACCACATTAAAAACCCCAAAAAGGCCCTTGCCACCGCCGCCGCCACCACCACCACCCCTCTGTCCTCTCACAGCTATGGAGGCTACTCCGTTTTTTCTTTTAGCTTCATTACAAAAGAAAGTATAAAAGAGCACTCTCTTGAGCGTCCGCACGCACAATATTCAACATTGACCGGTAAATAAAGTTCTTAACCAAGAATACGAAAACCCACGACAATATGATTCAAAGACACCACACCTTTCATTACTTTTAACTTTTCTTACTCACAAAGGCATATAATTAGGCAAAAATTCAAACCCTTTTCTTCTCTCTTCAATTGAAAATACCAAGTTACAGCATCCAGTGAATATCAAGTCACAGCATATGATATACACATGCATACAGACAGAGGCACTGACCGAAAGGGAAAAAAAAAAATTAAACCCACTAAAAAAGACGAAGCGGATGGTACCATGCACGGTGGTCTGCCTAAAGTCTGATTGTGAAGTTGGAGAGCGAGCAGGAGAAAGAGAGGATATATCTTGGTTTTGTGGTCGATAAGGATTGATTTATGAGGTTATTGTCATCGATTAGGAAACTAAATTAAAGTTGCACATAAAAGTGTCCTGCTATTAATTTGGTTTCTTAGTCGTTAAAAGCGGAGACCAAGTCAATTGAGAGTCTCTCAGGACGAAAGTTGCAGCTGATTTGGCACATGGAGAAGACTTCAAACAGCTAATGTGGCGTAAAGTTAGAGTTCTAAAAATCCTATGTGTCGCAATTCTAAGCGAAGGCTTCAACTTTTTATATGTATATAGATAGATATAAATGGGGAAGCAATATAGGTGCAAACTACTATATAGCAATATATTTCTTGGCTGGATTTGCTCTTGGAGTGCAACTACAAATTGATTTCTCTTTTTTTGAGTAATACCAAGCATTGGCAAATTTTGATTTCCAATTGATGTGGCAGACTCCGAGTAAAGTATCAAAAAAAATTGGGAGCCACTGATTTAATTGACTGGTTTCAAATACATGAAGTGAAATCTTGGAATGTAGTTGCAAAGTGGGATTTTTTTTTTCCTCCCACAATGTGATATTGGGAGGTGGACCTGTATCATACACTGATTGCCTCTGGAATGTTAATCATCTTCACAGTAATCGAAAGATGTTACTTATTTATGCCGTTTCTGAAGGATTAGAATTGGACATGTACACAATTAAATACACACCCCCACACTATCACTCTAATGCATCTGTACCGGAAACTTAAGCACAATGGACGGAATCAACCTTTGGGTGCTTAGATGGACACATCGCTGGTTAGTAGTGGACTGTTTGTCAGAAAGAGAGTTGCAGATTGATTTCACTTTCCCTTTCTATGTGGCACCACCAAAAATCAATCTGCTGCTTTCTATGGTAGCTAGTTCGCTACTAAAAGTGGCAGATAGTATGAAACAGCCCTCCATACCGGCGTAGTCTACGTTGCTGTCAATGGTATCTCTGAGAAAGACTAGCATCTGGTTAAGGAGATGAGTGATGACTATTCATCTATAGTCCCATGCTTTGTGCTCCAATGCTCCATTGAGTCCATCCTTGGTTTGTTGCTGAAAGGACTGACAACTGGTTGGATAGCTTGTAGGACTTTTTAAGGGCAACTCCATCAGCTGCAGTTGGAGGGATTAGCTTGGACAAAGGTTCACAGGGAAGAAAGATTGATTTTACAGATCAGGTCGAAATTTTCCGCCAACGGCTTGAACTTGCCAAAAAGTTGAAAAGACCTGCATCCATCCACTGTGTTCGTGCTTTTGGTGATCTTCTACATAATGAAAATCACCAGGCCATTTCCTGCTGGTGTGATTCTGCATGCTTACCTGGGTTCTGCTGAGATGGTTCCTAAATTTACTAAACTTGGCGCTTTACGTATGAGATTGAGCACAATTTTTTTTTCTTTCTCTGGGTTTCTCATGTCCATGAAAGAAAACAAGGCAAAGAAAGCGTTAAATGCAGTGCCTAGTGAAAGGAAATTACTGGAGACTGATGCACCAGATGCGCTGCCAAATTACATAATTTGGATTCATCGTTCTTCAAAGATACGGATCCTTCAGTTCGAGAAGAGCTTCGTGTACATACAGAAAATTTACCTCCTAGTGATGTCAGTCCCTCTGAGAGACAGTCTCCTGGTGCAAGTAATACATCAGCGATGCCGAAAGAAACCCTTAAGCATCCAGCTAACATTCTTAATGTACTCACCTGTGTTGCTTCTTTACTTGAGCTGAATGAGGAAGAGCTTACAGAGCTAAGCTATAGAAATGCAGTACGCTTGTTCTCTTATGTATACTAGCTAAGGGACCCGTGCAACGCACGGGGCGTTCTCTAATTTCTCAAATATTGTCTAATATTTATTTCTATATATAGATATTTTACAACTATTAATTTTCCTAACTTTCTAAACATATTTTTTTAAAATGTGTTTTTATTGATTATTTATAATTGTTACCGTTTAAACTGCGGGCAATAAATTTACTATATAGAAAATTGCCTTTAAATAGAATTTTAAAAAAATTAGCATTATAAAAGCATACCTTAATAACAAAGTAGAATGCATGATTTAATATGTTCATTTCTTACTCATAAATAAGATGTAGACGTTACAATTAAAAGAAAACCGTCTTATGGATTTAGGATGCCTTTTCATTAACGTTTACCGACGACATATGGCAACATTCTCGTACTACTATTTAACTGAATTTAATATTTGGAGTTTTGTAGATATAATCGCTAGTATGTATCAATGATATATCCGAAACCAATATGAGTAAAAAAAAGTCAGTTATTTGTACCATCACTTCTATTTTTTTGTTATTTTAATCTAGTAAAGAGTATTATAACTTATTTACTGGTGGTGTATATGAACCTCAATTTTCTTATAAGCATAAATGTCAAATTCACTCACCTTCTTTCTTCATGAGAAACTCTTTGTGTGTGTTATTTGTCCCGTGCATAATGAAAAGGAAAAATAGCATTGAAAGTATTTCTATCTATACATAACTTATTAAAGTTTTGCTAACATGACTTAATAAAAATACCATTCGAATGTTAGATTAGTGTAGCCAGGTGCTAGAAAGTGGTTAACCACAAAAACATCATCTTGCCTAATTAACGGAACTTTAAGGAATCAAAATGTGAGACCAAAATCAAAATCGAAAGATAAAAGTCATTCTAGGGAAAAAAATTTACTGCTTCTAGTCCTAGATATAGTTTATGTACCTTCAAGTTGCTGGTAGAACTAACCTAAAATCATTATGTTTTTATTTAAGTTCATCGCTTGTCTGCATAAGATTCTCGGCATAACCCGTCCACGAATACTACACTAACACTACCTCAAAATACCTTAATTAGCGCTATCATTGCCACTACAAATACCTTCACCATAGTCATAACTTTTGCTCGTTAGTGCACTGTTTCTATCGTCAGCTTTTTTAGGTTTATCACTTGTTCAATCCAGATTTAGATCATAACTTATCAATCAGTACTGTAATGTACATCAATATTACCTCAAAACACCTTAGTGCTACCACTACAACAACACTAACAACAACCATCACCTCTTGCACTATGACCATTTAGTTATGACTATGACTATCACCATCACAAGCATCAGCATACTACACTCCAACAATAATTATCACGCCAACAACACCGCTACAACCACATGTTGTCACTATATAATCCAAATCTCACTACCAACACTCCAATTCTACCACAACAATTATCAATATCGTAATTAGCATGGCTGATCACTCGCATAATTGTATATATTACCACATTTTGGTTATACCATTACCACCCTGGGGCCACCCAGGCTTCTCCCTTTTTGTAATTGTTTATGAAGGGTAAAGAATTGTTATAACTAATTTATCTTTTCGTCTTTTTTATTCTACAAACTTATTCTTAGCTTGTCACAAATTATTCTTCAGTCGGTTTTAATTTTTTTCTTGGAGATCCAATATAATTAGTTCTGGATATTTCGTTCATATTGTGCATAACATGTTAGATTTTAAGAAGATTGGTGCAAAAGATGAAAGTTACAATAAAGCTTATGGAGAAATAAGATTTCTTTAAAAAGGCCAAAAAAAAAAAACACTAAAACAAATAGGATGATCTTTTGCATAACTAAAAGATCGAGGTAAAAACGAAAATATACGCTATGAAAAGCTTACCTTTTAATTTGTAAAGATTAATCATTAATTTCATACATGATTTTCGTTGTTTACATTTGCGAGATTTTATTTATATTTGCGAGATTTTATTTCATTTATTTAAAGTGTTTTGAAGAAGTTAGTAGTCCAAAATGAAGCCTTTTTGAATTATGTAGAGCTTTAAAAGAAGTAGATTTGGTTTATAAGATTTACAAAAGTCGGGCCAATGATCATACTAAAGAATTAGTAAGTGGGATATGATTTTCGTATTTTACATTTTTGAGATTTTAAAATTTTATTTTAAAGTACTTTTGAGGTTTTAATAATCAAAATTAAGGTTTAATGTATAAGTATATTGATGAGGTAGAGTTTTAGAAGGTGTATAATTAGTTTCTTAGTTTTATAAAGTTTAAAAAAAATGCATAAATTATACCTACGAATTTTTTAATAATGAATTAAAGTAAAGAGTTAAATAGAGTAAAAAAAGAAAAGAATACCAAAACAAATAGGATTCTTGAATCTTGGACTCTAAATAAGGAGACCAACTAAGTTAGGGGACTATCACATGCAAAGTTGAAGTAGGTAAAGTTTTAGAATGTGTATAATTAGTTTCTTAGTTTTATAAATTTTAAAAATATTGCATAAATTATACCTACAAATTTTTAATAATAAATTATAGTAAATAGTTAAATAGAAAATTCGGGCCAATGATCATACTAAAAAATTAGTAAGTAGCTATGATTTTCGTAAGTGTTTTTAAGAAGTTAGTAGTCCAAAATAAAGCCTTTTTGAATTATGTAGAGCTTTAAAAGAAGTAGAATTGATTTTTTAATTTTATAAGATTTACAAAAGTCGGGTCAGTGATCATAGTAAAGAATTAGTAAGTAGGGTATGATTTTCGTATTTTATATTTTTGATATTTTAAAATTTTATTTTAAAGCACTTTTGAGGTTTTAATAATCAAAATTTAGGTCTAATGTATAAGTATATTGATTAGGTAGAGTTTTAGAAAGTGTATAATTAGTTTTTTAGTTTTATAAAGTTTAAAAAAATTGCATAAATTATACCTACGAAATTTTTAGTAATGAATTAAAGTAAGGAATTAAATAGAGAAGAAAAATAAAAGAATACCAAAAAAAATAGGATTATTGAATCTTGGACTCTAAATAAAGAGACCAACTAAGTAAGGGGACTATAACATGAAAAGTTGAAGTAGATAGAGTTTTAGAAGGTGTATAATTAGTTTCTTAGTTTTATAAAGTTTAAAAATATTGCATAAATTATACTTACAAATTTTTAATAATAAATTTTCGTAAAGAGTTAAATAGAAAAGTTGGGCGAATTATTATAATAAAAAATTAGTAAGTAGGGTATGATTTTCGTATTTTACATTTTTTAGATTTTATATTGTTATTTTAAAGTATTTTTTGAGGTTTCAATAATCAAAATTAAGGCCTAATGTATAAGTATATTGATTAGGTAGAGTTTTAGAAGGTGTATAATTAGTTTCTTAGGTTTATAAAGTTTTAAAAATATTCATAAATTATACCTACGAATTTTTTAATAATAAATTATAGTAAAGAGTTAAATAGAGTAGAAAAAGAAAAGAATACCAAAACAAATAGGATTCTTGAATTTTATACATCTAATTCAAAAGAGTTGGACTCTAAATAAAGAGACCAACTAAGTTAAGGGATTACCACATACAAAGTTGAAGCTTACGTGTCAGAAGGAGAATGCTCTTAAAAAGTCCTACTTGTCGCAAAGATAAAGTTCCAAAAATCCTACGTGTCGCAATTTTAAGCGAAGGTTTCAGCTTTTTATATATACTAGCTAATGTGCCCGTGCAAATGCACGGGATGCGATTTAATTTGATTTTATTGCTAATAACATATTTTAATATAGCCTATTAATTTCAAAGTTCTAAAAAACAAAGAAAGATAGTTATTTTCAAAGACAAATGAGGTAATTCAACTATGCATCTTGAACGAAATAGTTGACATTACTCAAGGTACGTAAGTTCCTCCAATACATTAATCCACGTCTTACTGAATTATAGTGAAACTGAGAGAACATTTAAGCTAAAATTTGATTTTAGATCATTAGCGAAAAAGAGTGTAGATTTAGTTTTACTTTTTCTCAATCTTTTTATGTAAAATATTAGCCAATCCACATATATCCTATAGTCACGCCTTATATATTATTTCATGAGAAGTACATTATTACATATGCTCTTAGATTGGTTCATTCCATTAAGAAGTTCAAACTTCAAAATTTATGTTAAGAAAAAAGATGTATGACAATTTTCACAAACATGCTGATTTTGTAGTCTTTTTACCCTCACTAATTGTTCTGTGTACCACAATTTAACAAAGAATGCTTGCATGTTTTATATAACGATAGGCCTATTTGCCTCTTTTAGTGACAAAAGGGTGTAGGCTCAGCGAAAAAGAGTGTAGATTTAATTTCACTTTTTCTCTTTCTTTTTGTGTAAAATATTGACAAATCCATGAATAGTCCTACAGTCATATCGTATATATTCTTCTATGAGAAGTACAACATTACATGTGCTTTTAGATCCAATAAGAAATTGTTCAAACCTCAAAGCGGCCTCTGGCTAAAGAGAACTTTTTGATAATTGTACATGGGTACCAAAACATGATCGGCGGAAAAGCTCCTCTAGTGCAAACATTAAGAGTTACTATTCCTAGGACAGATTTTACAAACGTGCATGTTTTGTCAAAGAACTAAACGTAGAATCGTCATTTGTTAATATGAATTACCAGTTGTCTGGTTACAATTCTCAACATTATTTGTCCCACTATCTTATACTAATACACCAACACCTTACTGCTACCATTTTCATTAAATAGTCTCCATTATTGTCACCGACCATTATAGTTATTACCATCTTTACAATTCCTGCCATTACCATCACTACTACCGCCACTTCCGTTGTATAATACTATTGCAGTCAACCGCCACCATTACCAAAAATATAATATCATTCACATGTGCAAGATCAATTGCACCTTTACTGCCAATGGCAGGTCTACCTCCATATTTTGCTAGCGTTAAAAGTTGTATGGTTTGTAATTGAGTTAAAAGTTGTCTTAGATCTCATTTATTTTACATTTCTTTTTATTCTCCAAGACTTATACTAATCCGAACTACTTAGTCCCCAATCAAATTCAATTACCTCTTGTAATTTAATTTAAAAAAGAATTGGTTCTAAATCAAGTGTAACATCTTAAACTTAAAATATTAGTTTATGAGACCACAAACTCACGAAAAAGCTTAGGAAAGATTTTCTCCAAAGTTACTTTTAGCAATCTCAATAGAGAAAATGGTACTCTATTTCAAATCTCTTGGAGATTCTAAGTCTTCTTTCATTATTCTAGAATGAATTATATAACGGACGCTGTAATTAAATATATAACAATAGATCAATAGTTAATGACATGATGACTAACCAAGTACAACAGATAAATAAATAGTGAGATTCAAAAACATTGATTGTGTTTGGAGCATAGTTTACATTATGTTCTTCAACAAATTAGCTAGAACATAATTGACATTATGGAGCGAAGGTAGAATGTTTTATCAAGGTGTCAATAGGTTTACTTTTCAAATGTTGCAATCATTTGATACTATACTTAAGCCCTTATTCTACTTTCTCATTTCTTTCAACCACAATGGACTTTATCATTTTCTTTCCTTTTAAGCAATCCAGATTGGTGTGTTTTGAGAACCAACATCCGAATTAATCCACTAAAATTAATCCATGAAAGCGGACAGTAAACCAAAATATAAATAGTGAAGTGTGATCGTTTTATAGCAATAAATGGAGAGCAGAGAATTAAAATATAAGAGGTTCTGAGGCATTTTCTTTTGCCAATATTTCTTGCATATATGCACACTGAAGCAGGCATATACTTTCAACAAATAAATTCTATTACCATGTCTCTTTCTAATAACAGGTGAATGTCTTTTGTCAACCTAACAAAATCTTTTTAAAACTGATAATAAGCGGACTGAATGCTAGACTAAAACTTTTGTTATTACCATCTAGTTTGTTTTTGAAGCTAGACACTTGATGCTTGCGCCCTATATTTTACCACCTAAATGTTCTCTTTGTAGTTCCATGCTAATTAGCTTAATATCTAATTGCTAATGAATTAATTGTATGTCATGTCACATAATGCGACAAAAACAAACTAATATCAACCAACTCTATAAGAAATTTGACATCATATTCTCCTCAGGTTGCCTTAACAACACCAAAAACCATGAAAAGCATCTTGCGTCCCTTGACCATTATTTGCTCATACAGATTACCATATTATCATACTTGGTAAAACTCTAGGCTGCTAATTATTAACCAAAGATGTTTTCTACATTTGCTTAGATTCTCGCTAACAGAAATGTTAGATTTGCTCGGTCTTTATTGCCTAATTGTAGTGTGCATACATTAAGGCGTGATTATTTCAAAGATTTTTCATTTTCTTATGTTTGCTTGCTACTAAAGATTTCATATAACTGACAAAAGAACAAAGATTCGTGATAGTATCGATAGGAATAATTATATTGAAAATCTCATAATTAGATTGTAAATTGCAGAAATAATAGGCAGAGTATATTAGAATGCATATTCTATGTTCCGTAAAGAGAAAAGATAGTTAATGTTTCTCATGTATACATTTGTCAGATTTGATTTTGTTATATTTAAGTACTTTTAAGGCGTTATTAGTCAAAATTCAAGGCCTAATAAGAATATATAGATTGATTAGATATAGATTTAAAATATGTAAAATTGATATTCCAATTTTATAGGTAAGGTTTACAAAACTTTGGCCAAATATACCCACAAAATGTTTAGTAAAACCATTGTAAAAACTTAGGAAGTAGGATTGTAAATATTGTTCATATTAAAAGTCTATTTAAGTGCTACTAATCAAATTAAATTCTAGTAAGTTAACCAATTAATAATGCGAAGTGCTAAAATAATGTCAAATTAGAATAATATTTTTTCAAACTTTATTTTAAAGAGAAATGGTACATATTGTTGTAGTTGCAATACCTAATTTTTAAATTGATATTTTATGTACTGTAAAAAAGACATAGTCTTGTATATAAAAAGTTTTACACGTAAATGAAGTTAAAATTCTTACGAATTAATTGATTATGCCTACATTTGTATGATAGATTAGAATGGAACTTTGTAAAATTACAAAAAGAATTAGTAAGTAGGGTATGATTTTCGCACTTTATATTTTTGAGATTTTATATTGTTATTTCAAAGTACTTTTGAGGTTTTAATAAGCAAAATTAAGGCCTAATATATGAGTATATTAATTAGGTAGAGTTTTAGAAGGTGTAAAATTAGTTTCTTAGTTTTATAAAGTTTATAAATATAGGCTAAAGCAGACCTACGAATTTTTTAATAATAAATTATAAGAAAGAGTTAAATAGAGTAGAAAAGGAAAAGAATACCAAAACATATAGGATTCTTGATTATATATATCCAATTCAAAAGAGTTGGACTCTAAATAAAGAGGCCAATTAAGTTAGGGGACTACCACATGTAAAGTTGAAGCTTATGTGGCAGAAGGAGAAAGTTCCTAAAAAGTCTTGCGTGGCGTAAAGATAAAGCTCTAAAAATCCTACGTGTCGCAATTCTAAGCGAAGGTTTCAGCTTTTTCTATATATACTAGCTAATGGACCCGTGCAATGCACCGGATGAGATGAAATTTCGATTTCCAATCAACTAAATACCTTAGTATGGTGTAATAAACTCTAATTTCAAGAGAAGAAAGAAAGAAAATGAGTTCAAAATTTAAAAATTCTCAAATTAGTCTACTGCTCATGACAATAAATAAGAATTGTATTGATGATAATTCATTAAACAAAGAGAACATTTTAGCTCAAATTTAGTGATATCAATCTATTGTCGAAAACCACTATGAAGGAGAAAAAAGGTGCCATAACTTTGACACATATGCATTTGTACCAAAATCCAATGAAGAATGTTTGTATTTTCATGCCATAGTAAAACGCCTACTGCATTTATTCTTATAGTGACAAAAGAGTGGATTTTGCAAAAGATGTTTCAAATTTGTGTCCTACTCAACTTTTTATTTATTTATTTAAGTACTTGGTGCATTTCATATTTCTTGAAGTTAAGTTATACATGCATGCACGGCGAAGGAAACCTGGAAGAGAGATTATAATCCAAATTCAAAAAGTTGATCCTAAACCAAGTGTAACAGCTAGACTTAAAATTGATCCTTAATGCTACAAACTCACAATAAAGCTTAGCAAATAAAAGATTCCCTCAGAAGTTACCAATAGCAATCTCATAAGAGCAAATGTTGCCGCTTTAGATTTCCTTGGAATTTTAAGCCGTCTTTCATAGTTCGCAAAAAAATGAATAAAAGTTTATGCAATACAGATATACCAATGAAGGAATGAGTAAAGCAAATGACATAATCACTTACCAAAAGAGATTCGAAATGAACCGAGTATATTTCTGTTATTTATTCTTTTGTATTTCAAGGACCAAATGTTGTAGGTGTTCGATATTAAACTGAAGCCTTCGATCTTCCATTTGGTTGTCTTCTCGTGACAAATGAAAAAATAAACTATAAACCAAGCAATTAACAACAGGAGTATAGAACTCGCTAGGAAATATTTGAAGTGTAAGGGAAAAAATGGTGGTCTCAAATATGCTAGTTAGGCGTGTAAAGATGCAAATGTACAGTCTCTTATGAGATAAAAAGTAGTTGGTCATGAAAAACACTCATTAATTTTTTTCAATTATCAATAATATTTGAATGTAAAGGTACTCTAAGCGTATCACATAAAATGAACACATCAAAGTAATTAAATAAGCTTGCTGTCACGTGAACAATGATTTTGGATAAAAGTATACTTATGAGGCATTGCAATACCCCTCAATTGTAACTCACATGAGTTTGTTATTATATGAACTATGAGTTTTCCTGAAGAAAAAAAAAAAACAAAAACTTGTGAGGCTATTTAAAACCACTTAATTGTACTTAATAATAGAAAGTAGCAAGAAAATTTTAGATTTAGTGATAGATAACTTGAGGCAGATGACTTTCATAGCGTCGGCAGATTAAGCAAAGAGGATACATGCATGTAACTCACGTCTTGACTTGTTCTCGAGCCTCATAAACATCTAACACCTAATGGTGCATGCATTGCAACTTCTTGTCAAACCCACCTAAGCTTAAGGGTTTTGTGAATAAACAAACCGGCGATTAAAACATAAAAGGAAGGTTCATCACTAAAATGCACCTACTAAATATTGAAATTGGTTATAATTGTAACTATGAGTTTTAGATAGAAAAAAGGGTGAACGCAACACCACTCTTGCGTATTTCTTCATAAAAGCGTTTGCAGCAAGAATTTCCATGTAGTGGCAAATACTTGTTGTAAGTATTGGGATAAAAGTGGTCGGTCACAAAATCTATTATCCCTGACTTTATCACTAATTGAGAGCCACTCTAAGCTTATCACTTATAATTAAAACTTAAAAGTAACTCACATAAGCTTGATATCACATGAATTTATGAGGCTTTTTTAACACCCTTACATTATCATTTGAATTAAAAAGTTCTAGATTTAGCAACAGACAATATATAGGACAAAGAGCGTCTTACCTCAAGTTCATTTTCTAACTTGACAAATTGACTTGTACACCTGAATATTCATAAGCTTTTTCATGGGAAGACCTTCCCATCTAAGTTGCCCTCCACATGATTGAGGGTGGCAAAAGGTGCTTCGTATTCCACCCTGATGACTGAAGCTGCCTATGTGGGAAAAGATTTTGTCAACAGAATCATCAACAAATGAAGGGGATTAGGTGAGGAAGATCGAAGACTAACCTAGCATATAATCATTCAAGGCTACGTCAAACGTTTGCTATTATGTAAACTACTAACCAATATCATAAGGAAGCTAAGTAAACTACTTTAGTCAAGAAGAGAGTATGACATATTAATCGTAATGGAAAGTTTTCATTGTCATGCCATAAAAGGATTAACAAAATTGTTCTATGCTTCTAATAAGCTCCATTAGAAGATTGTTCTATGCTTATAATTGTTTAACTAAGGGAGTTAATTATACGTGGAATTCTTATACTCTACACATGGTCTTAGGGAACAAACAATACCATGGGAAGTGACTGGGTTTAACCACCGCCACCGCGAATGTGCCATAAAAGGATCAACAAAATTGTTCTATGCTTCTAATAAGCTCCATTAGAAGATTGTTCTATGCTTATAATTGTTTAACTAAGGGAGTTAATTATACGTGGGATTCTTATACTCTACACATGGTCTTTGGGAACAAATAATACCATGGGAAGTGACTGGGTTTAACCACCGCCACCGCAAATGTGATTTTCATCTCTAAATTAGAATTTGTGGAATTTTTTACAAAGAATTGATCATCTACATAGAGGTTCTTGGTATATATTTCTTCCCTGCCCATAAAAAAAAAACCTAACAGCAACAATTCAGTTAAAATATTTTGATAATAGCGGGAAAGATAAGGAATTTTAGCTAAATAAAAATACTAAAAAGAATAATAAACAAACACCAAGAAGGATACCTAAGAGGCAATTAGATGAAAATATAAAAAGGATAATAAGCAGCTACTATCATTTAATTCTGAAAAAGCGCTATCTAAAGATGAATTAGAAAAGTTATGATTCAATCAGCACATCTTCCTTTTTTCCTACGTATAGTGCAGATGGCCTCCTTCCATTGGAAACATGAAAGAAGTTTTAATTGTTTAAATCCGCTGGATTGCAGCATTTACCTTCTTCAATGTTTCCTATTGTAGCGCGATTGTTCAGTCAATATCTTGAACGCAACGTCTTAGGATTGAAATATTGGCTTGAATCATATTGATGTCGTCTTTTTTATCGCCTTGCTTTGTTGATGATCCAGCTACAAAATGGAGATCAAAACATCGCAATTAAGCTTCCATAAAAGTCAATCGACATAAGAACACATACATGCATCCAAACACACACACACACACGTCGGCATTATAGTTCCAGCCATGCCTACTTGTTAACTTCAGAAACCTCTTTCTATTGAAGCTCTTCGGAAATGTTGCAAAAGGTGTAAACACCTGAATGTAGGTCGCAATTTATTGCCATCGCTTCCTCTTCACTCATCGGAGTTGCCTTTATGCACGTGATAGTACTGTTCATATCTCGAATACAGCAAATCAGGTTCAACGTATTGGCTCACATCAAACCGTAGAAGTCGTCATAATGATCTTCTTGCTTTGTTGATGATCTGCCTACAAAAGGAAGATCAAATATAAACTCGCCGCAGAAGTTATTCGTAAAAACAAATGCATGTGCCCAAACATAGACATGCACAACGTCAATTCAGGCAGCATCCAATGAATTTTCTCGCCAAAATCTGGATTATTCTTTATTAGTGCCCTGAAAATTTTCCGATCTGTGCTGATTCTGTCTTTGATCGAATTTTCCGGCAGTAATGATGATTCCAATACAAAAGGAATATCTAAATAGCACGATTAAACTCACAGAAAAGTCATTCCAAAAAAACAAACATACATGCAGCCAAACACAATAGTATGCAGTTATCATACCGAATTTGCGAGATTCGAGTCCCAACTCGCTCAACTTCAACAGCTTGGTCTCAGCATTTACTTCCTCCGTATCCTCTTCGCTTTGCCGAGTTTTATCTAAGCAAGTGATTGCACGGTCGAGATTTTGGAAACGGCCACTCAGGTCCAACGTTTCGACGCAAATCTCATTGCGGAGCCATCCTTTTGAGCGTATCGTTCGGTTGATTCGACAGTGACTTTGAAAGTATCTTCCGCCATTAGGTAATTCTAACTACAACGAAACTACAATGAAGAAGATCAGATTCCGCAAAAAAAAAAAAATAAGTCATTATTAGATGGAACAATCAAACACACACACACACACACTTCACACAGAGATATCATGCTTATGTGTGTGTAAATATTGCAGAGAATACAGATAGACAGAGGGCAATCTGAAGAGTTTGATTACAGAGGATTTGTTGAACATATGGAACTCTTATTCAGCTTTCGTTATTAAGCAGTAGGATGCCTAGTCAAATAGATGAAAAATGATGGACTCTTTTGCATACACCATAACCGATTTCAACTTTAAAATCAACACTTCGTCGAAGAATAAAAACTCACAAGTTGAAAAAAAATCATATGGCAGGGTAATGTGGCGATTTGGGCAGTCAGCCCATGCACTGATTTGCTTAAAAGCTGTCCCCCAGTTGCGCACACGCATAAAATTGATGGTGAATTGAGATACTTACAGAAAGCATGCTCTGGAGGGAATTCCATAGCGTGGGAAGGGGCTTGCCACGAATCACTTCACACTCTGCTCCCACATGCAGATTTTTGTACAAATACCTCAAGAGTTAGGTTTTGTTAGAACTTAACCTAGTTTTTTGACATTAATAATTACTGATTGAAGAGTCCAATTGAGAGGAGAAGTTTTAGGTTTATAATTGGTTGTTAAAGAGTTGGGTTCAACCTAAGAGACTTCCAATGAAAAGCAAGGCTTATACAGATGTAATACTTTGAAGAGTCCATCAAAGTTGGGGGACTCCCACAATGAATGTTAAAAGCTGATTTGTCACGTAGAGAAAGAGCCTTAAATCTAACGTGTCGCAAATACAAAGGACTAAAAATCTTACGTGTCGCAATTTTAAGCGAATGCTTCAGCTTTTTATAGATACTAGCTAATGGACCCGTGCAAATGCACGGATTGAGATGTAATTTGGTCGGATTGAGAGACATTTTGATTTTCTCATCAAACATATATTATAGTGTAGTAGATTATATTTTAAATTAAAGAATAACAAATAAAATGACTTTCACTGAGGTAACACATATATACATGATAACACATAATAATCGAAATCACTAATGTCCAAAAATTTTATGCTTGTCATACTTATACATGTATTTTGTTCCTTATTAAAAACATTTGGCTGAATTAAGATTTGTAAAATTTTGTGGGCAAGATATAAAATAGGAAATTATAGTTAAATCACATTTGTATATAATTTTGTAATCTCTATTTTCCCTTTTATGCTCGGGATAATTTATAGCACTAATGTTGAAGTGTACTGAATAACGTATTCAAAAAGTTAAAGCATGCAATAAATAATTAATGATTCCCCACCAAATAATAATTTCCCTTCATTTTAAAGTAATGTTAGCACTAATTTTTTTTTTTGTATCAAGACGGAACCTTCAGAAGTTAAATATTCAAGAAATCAAACACAAATATATATTTTTTCACTTGTTTACTTACTAACAGTTGAATGAAATTTTTACCAAGACTCCATCTAAATAACTGTAGACATCTTTTTTTTTTTTTCTTTATGACTTGCATCACTAATCAACATTTTTGTTTTATAGATGTTTCTAATATAACTGATTATTATTATTATTATTATTATTATTATTATTAGTAGTAGTAGATATATATATATATATATATATATATATATATATATATATATATTACAGTCTTCTGCATTGAAAAATCATAAAAGAAGGTAAAAAAAGGCACAAACTGTTTAATTAGTAAATTATTATGTAGACTTAAATAACCTACTAATACATACAGTGGAGCTATTTTACTTACTTTTAAATAAAACACCCTTTTAAAATATTAATTAATTGTATAAAGAGATGATATAACGTTGTCTAGTGGCAATGTCTATGCTTCTTTATTTTCCTTCAGTGTCATGTTTGACATTTTTGTGACCCATCCCTTCTAATGTATTTTTGAAAATTTTATACGACAATCAATTTCAAAATATGCATACATTGAAGTACTAATGATTATTATAATTAATCATTAAAATGTATGAGTGTTCTAGAAAAAGCTTTGCACATGATTGAAGTTAAACGGTTATAAAGTGATTACTATTTTTATCCCTTGTGACATCGTGAAATATTGAGATTAAATAATTAAAAGAAAAAATCTTTTAGCTTGTGAGATATTTATCTAAAAAATTTAACATATGATTTTCATAATTTACCTTGGTATATTTTATGTTGTAGTTTAAAATTCATTTGAGATGTTAATAGTCAAATTTAAGGCCTAATATGTATATTCTACAGTTAATTTTTATTTTAATTTATCATAATAGTGTCATATTGTTCTATACAAACTTTTCAAAAGATTGAGATAAATAATGAGATAATGGTGATTGTTACTATCCATTGTCGGTTAAGTTGATATTATATGGTACACTTAGGTGATTAAAGTCATACATAAGTCCTAATAAGTTCATTTATTGATTAGTATATGAAACAGTTCTGGACTTATGAGCTATAACATTTATATTCAGATTTAATTTTTATTTCACATACTATTAGAAATATTTTTTTGTGTTTAATTTATTTAAGCCCTAGTAATCAAATTAAATCCTAGTAACTTAATTAGTTGATGATGTGAACCTTTAAAATTTGAGGTTATGTAATTAAAACTAAGTTTTTGGACTAAAATGTTATTTTAATATCTTATTATTTTAAAAAATTTAGTCACAATTGGTTGATTCTTTTTCTTTGCATCTGTAAGATTGTGTGATTTATATAAGTGTTTGATGTTATATAATTAAAACTAATTTCTTAACTATCCTATTATTTTGATGGTTAAATATACTTCTAGATTTATCTTTTTCTTAAGAAATTCTTTGAATACGGAAATGGTTCCTTCTATCAATTACCTTGTGTAGAATTTTGAAGACGAAGCCAAACCAACAACTGTGAAATTCAAAGCTGTAGAGACCTTTTTAACTCAAAAGTTAGAGCATCATTGTTCTTATGGTTCATTTTCACAACAATCTATCATCTAGAAAAATATTAAGGAAATAAATATTCAGAAATATTTTTCTTATGTAATATATGTGGCAATTAATGTTTGCATGTTCTTACGATGTTTGGCCTTCGGATTTTATCTCTTTTATTTTTTGGTGAAGTGCATTCACTTGCTAAGGGAAGTACTTTTCATGAGTTCTGCTCAGCTCATCTTAGTATTCAAAGCACGTATTAACCTCAGTTCTTCTTTTGTGTAAAAATTACACTAAAATGACCTAACGAATGTGCCATTAAGAAATTGTAAGGACTATGGCAATTGAGGGCTACAATTTGAATAAACTGACCAATTGACGAAAAAGAACTTTAATTATCCCGCATTGGTACACAAACATGATAGATGGGGGAAATTTTTTCTAAGGAAATTACTTTAGAGCTATTAGTCTTTGAGGTAGAATTGCTATATTGTTACATATCTGTGCTTATAGCACAATTTGTTCACCATTGCTATAATAATACACATCCACCGCCTTACTACTACTGCAACTACTGTAGCCATCATTATCGTCACAATTACAATAATTGTCACCACTACCATCACACTATTATTATTACTACAATTAGCACCACCAAACCTCTCGTCTTCCCCGAACCTGCTTATCACACATAAGTTTACTACCTCAATGCATACAACAACCATCATGGTGCCAGCCCCGTCACTGCATATCAAAATTACCATTACCGTAACCATTAACATGGACCACCCTAAGTAGCCACCGCCATGTAAGAACGTCTATTTATGTTTCAATCTTCCAACTGAGGGGTTAAATTCATCTTAAAATTCATTTAGTTTTTCAATTAATCGATTTCCCAAACTCAGCTTATCAAAACCTATCCGCGAATCATTCACAATTATTTTCTTTANAATTTAGTTGTGAAATATTTGGTCAAAACAAATTATAACATGTTAGTTGTATAGAAGATTGATGTATAAGGCTCGTAAACTTATCCTAAAGCTTGGAAGATAAGAATCCTCAAAAACTTACCTCTTGCAATCTCAAAGCAAAAATCAGAAAGTTTCTCGGCCTTCTTTCATCATTTCGGGAAATATGGTTACAAAACAAAGGTATATTTGAATTAATTAGTAGAACCAATAACACAACGACCGATCAACAGTGATCCAAAGGGGAACCAAGTGTGTGGCATGAAAATTCATGAGGATAAGATCTCTAGAACAGATTCTAGTAAGTTATAGAATGATTTTAGAGGCTCAGATGTTGATAAACCCTTGGTCTACCTTTTCATTCTTCTGTCCTATCAACCTCAAAACTTGAAAAGGAGTAAAGTATGGGCTAAACTGTTAGCATATATGTTTACATATATGAGAAGGAAGTAGTTTCTGTAAACATAATTTGAACCTATATCTAGCAAAGCTTATGTCTTCAAAGTGCCACTAAAGATTGCCGCAATTTTGCTAACTCCAAGCTCAGTTCTAAATATTGCCGCTAAACATATATATATATTTTTCATACTTAAACATCCATCTTTCAAGTGATAAAAATGCAATAGTAAATTCAAAAATATGGTGCATATATACAATGCTGGTGCCATAAGTTACAACCAAAAGATCCCTTTAGCATTATAAATAGTTTGGAATAACCTTAGGATAAAAAGAGAAAACGCCCACTTCCTGCCAAGTTATATCACTGCACCTATAGAACTGAGGCCAATGTATCATACTTCCAAAAAAATATGACGTCATGACCACCTAATATATACAGTTTTACAAACTCAAACGGCTCTAGGAAACTGGGAAAAAAAAACTTGTCTATAATTACATATATTTTTTTAAAAGTCATTGACCTAAATGTAGATCACAATTTTGATACTATGAAGCATTAGGAATCATATGGAACAATAAGCATACTAAGTACGAACTACTCAAGATAAATAAAGATAAAGTCATATGACTAAATCAATACAATCAAACTAACACGTTAAGTACATACCTGTGTTCTCGCTCAAGACTATAAGACGGTACCGGGAAGCCTGGTATTGAAAAAAGTACAGAAAAAGCATCAACCTAAACCAATGTTATGAGTAGTGCATATCTTGCCAAAAAAAAAAAAACAGGAAAAAACCAGAAGGACGTGGGCAGTTTAAGCCATAAAAGCTTTACCAAGCTCTCAGTCCACGCTTCATGTAAGTTCGTAGTCCATGCCAATGCATAGTTTTAGATGATAGAGATAAGGGGTTCATTTTATTATGGGGAAAGGAGAAAGAAATACTGGTATGGCTAGCTCAAAAAAACAAAAGCTCAACCAAACAAAAAACTGGTTTTCAGAAGAGAAAAAAAAAATAGAAAACCGAATTGTTTCAGAACACTAACAAAGGTCAGCTTTTTGTTGTCATTGTGTTGTTTTAAGGTTCAATCCCCATGAAAGCACCTCAAACTCCCATTGCCATACGTACATTTCCTGTGGGTAAGGTGTAGTTTTGTTTAGGGATCTGTGAGGATAATTTGTGAGCAAAAAACGAAAAACAAATGATATAACAAATAAGAGACTTTGAGAGCATTGTCATTATGAATATGGTCACATTGAACTTGAACAAAACACTCACTACCTTATCTTAATGCGTGAACACTGCAACATTCATAGCAGTAATTACTGTTGTACGTGTATACAAAGCCATTTTGGTCAGGAGCAACACAGTCCACTGCAACAAAGAAACCAAGTGGTAAAGGTAATTATTCAAAAGTTACGGCCTTTGGCTATATAAGACTTACAAAAGAGAAATGTGGTTTTGCAGTTCCTGCACCCACTTTGTTCACGTAAGAATTTTCCCCTAAAGCTATGCTGTGAGGCTTCAACCAGATTAAACAAATTGATGTCAAACCTTGGTTTATGGAGTCTCAAATTCTAGTGATGCTCTTGCTCCCGAACCCCACATCTGTTCACGCTTGGAAACCAAAGAAATAGAGAAAGGAACACATTGTTGGGAGAACTTTCTACGTAACATTTTGTGTACATAGAAGTTTGAAAAGCATATGACTCTTATGTGGATACACATCTGATGTAACTCTAATGGATGAAGGTAGTAGTTAGCAAAGCATAGGATTGTTGAGATCAATGATTGAAGAGTCCAAATTTAATTGAAGAATCCAACAAATTTAGGGGACTCCTCTCACGGGAGAAGTTGGAGACTTAAAAATTCTTACTTGTCAACTTATTGAGAGCTTAAAAAATCTTACGTGGTGTACATATAGAGCTTTTAAAATCCTACATGTCGCAATTTTAAGTGAGGATTTAAGCTTTATATATATATATATATATATATATATATATTTGCAATTTTATATTGTTATTTTAAAGTATTTTTGAGATCTTAATAATCAAAATTAAGGCCTAATGTATAAGTATATTGATTAGATAGAGTTTTCAAAGGTGTATAATTAGTTTTTTAGTTTTATAAAGTTTAAAAATATTGCATAAATTATACCTACGAATGTTTTTAATAATAAATTATAGTGAAGACTTAAATTGAGTAGAAAAGAAAAAGAATACCAAAATAAATAGGACTCTTGAATTTTATACATCTAATTCAAAATAGTTGGACTCTAAATATAAAGAGACCACTTAAGTTAGGAAACTACCACATGCAAAGTTGAAGCTTACGTGGCAGAAGGAGAGTGTTCTTAAAAAGTCCTACATGTCGCAAAGATAGAGTTCCAAAAATCCTACGTGTCGCAATTATAAGCAAAGGTTTCAGCTTTTTATATATATATAGATATATAGATATAGATATGATATAAATTTGAAAGTATTACCACCAGGTTAGTTCAATGTTTCACTGCTTGAGATACACACTGGTAGTACAGTATGATGCTTTGTTCTAGCATGTCACTGTCTTTCTAATGCTCTAGAACTTTGGTCACTGTAGTATTGTCCGTACGGTACAAGGTTTCTTTCTAATGCAATTTACACCCCACCCTTTCCCCGCCAAAAAAAGAAAAGGAAAACCCAGCAAAAACAGATGAAGAAGAAGAAAGGGAGGGAAGCCAACGTCTTAGAGGTTCCAGTTGACGTCCGTAATCAATGACCAATCATCCAGAAGCAGCATCATGCGTTGAAAAGTTAAGCTTTTGAAAATATGTACTTGCGCATCTTACATCATTTCGCCTCTTACTTCATTTCCCATGCTCTTCTTCGTTGATTTTAGCATGTATAGTCATGGTGTGAATATATTTGCCACCAGTTAGGACCTTGCACTGAACCGAAAAGGCATACTTATCTAATATTCTCAGTCAAGAAATATGGATGGTAGCTGTAAGCCTTCCAGTACTGTATGTGTGTACTTAAGCCAGCTGGTTTTAAGGTTTTTGAGAGTGCAAAATGATAAAATGAAAGACAACACTTTGACTCATGTTTTCTCGTGCATACCTATTTAACACAATATTTCTCAAATGTTGTGAAGAATGGCGTACACCTCTGAATCCACTTGCGAGGAAGAATTAAACTAGAAAATGGTTCTACCACTGGAATTGTATGACAAGCACTAGCACATGCAGCCACTGTTATGGCCCTTGTGCATTTTAAAAGCTATGAATGTGCTTCCAGTGCACATTCATAGCATCTAATGTTGGGTCTCATAGAATAGTTGTGACTTCTCTCTGCATAAAATTTATCGAATATGCGAGCGTGACAGCAAACTGTTTTTGGCGAATAAATTGAGTGCGAAATTACAAGAATGAGGGGCAGTGCTGTGTGTGAAAACTATCCTATATCCTTTCATTGGTAAATTGTTCTTGCCATGCTTTTGTTTTTGGCTAGGTGTGAACATTTGTTAGTTTAAAACTGAATTTTGAAAATAAAACTTTTATGAAAATATGATAAGAGTAATAAAACCAGATTTGAAGTATGCAAATCACATAACATATATATTGAAAATAGATAAGTAATTAACGTGAAAGAACCGCTGGCCTGTGAGAGACACGAATGAAATTCACTAACTTAAAATCGTTGTTATCTCCATTCGTGCAGGTTCTAACGAGGAACAACGATCCAAGATTTAACTCAAAGGCTCACAGCGGCGTCTCCTTCGATAGCACGACTACATGAAGACTTTCCGATCAATTGCCCACCAAAATAGATATCACAAAATATAAAGTAAAGTAGAAATCTGAATATGATAATTTTTGTAAGTATTATTTTTACTACAATCCCTTTATATATAAGGAGTGAGAAAACACTAACTAAGAGTCACAACTCTTAGCACCAAAATAAAGGGTTACAACCCTTCAATTTAAATTCAATACAATGGTAGTTTTAAAACTTCCAACAACATTATCCTATATGCTTTTGTTTTTGGTTAAGGGTAGATGTTCGTTCTGTTCTAGGCTATAAATAAAAGAGGAATCAGACAAGAGGGTCTTGGTAACACCATTTAGAATTCCTAATTGCTAATTTTCTGGGCCCCTTCTACAAAATATATAGTTTCTTCATATGTAACAAGCTGTTAGGCATTCTGCTTTTAAAAAGTAAAGACAAGTTGTACAACAGTAAATTACTTTAGCTCAAACTTCAGAGAAAGCTTTGATGTGCTCATCCTGTCTCTTAATGCTTCAGAGGTGTAGATCAGAAGACAAGGAGTGAGTGAGAGATGGAGCTTCAACATTTCAGCCATGATGAGCATCCATTGTTCTTCAGGGAAATCATATCAAACGAGGATGATGGTGATGAGAAAGCTTGTCGCTGCGATGGGTGTTCGGAAGTTATCTCTGGTGCCTCCTACGGATGTAGCCAGTGTAAGTTCTTCCTTCACAAAGTATGCGCAGAATTAGCCCAAGTGATAGAACACCCCTTGCACCCAGAACACCCTCTTACTCTTCGTGGGAGAAGATTGCGCGTGTGCAATGCCTGCAGAAACGAATGCAAGCACTTCACTTACGCCTGTTCACCGTGCGATTTCGACATGGACCTAATATGTGCTTCTCTGATGGAGCGCAAGATTGATCACCCGAGTCACATACACCCGTTAACCCCAGTGCGGAGAAGAGCCATGTTACTCTGTGATGCTTGTGGCGAAGAACATGAAGGCTTGTGGTATCATTGCTACACTTGCGGCCTTTTCTGGATCCATCGGGACTGTGCTGCATTGCGAAGCACAATTCAACGTAGTGATCACAAACACCCTCTCACGCTCAGCTACTCTCTTCCATCTCAATATACTAAGTTTGATCCCCTTTGTGACATATGCCGCAAGAGATTGCGCCGATTTTCTTGGGTTTACTATTGCGGGAAATGCCGATATTTTACCCATGTCAAATGTGCATCATCAAAGATCGTGCCTCCCATGTCCATCCATCCACCTGGTAAGTTCTTTGACTTTTCACATCACTTTCTCTGGTATTTCACACATTGTAGGGAACTCAAAATTCGAGAGCATCTCCAGTTAGCGACATGAGTAGTATTCTGCCACAAATTTGGCAGAGTAGTGCAAATGACCAAACCTCCTCCTTTTCCTTTCCCTAACCTCTAACTCGCACGGTCTCCAGCCGAGTTTAACCTGAAAATTGGTGAGCTAAATTGTGCCGATAACGTGGACAACCACAGAAACACTCGATGCAGATTAGCTCACTGCATGCTGTATTTTGACCAGGTTCGCAAGTTTATCTAACTTCATGTTTTTCTGTGTGCGCGCTGGGACAGAAATTGAAGATCATGACTCCGATCGGCTTTACCTGCCACCTGACGACATCAAATCTATCAATGCAATAGAATTTCTTCTCAGACGGCTGGGACTTGGAGAGAATGAGAGAGCAACAAAACTCAACCATTTTAGTCACGACCATCCATTAATCCTTTTTGATGTGCAAACCGAAGAAAGTGAGTCATGTCCAGGGGAAAACTTCAAGAATGATGACATACTATGTGAAGCCTGTGTTAAACCTATTTTTTCACCCTTTTATAAATGTTCTCAATGCGATTTCATTCTACACAAATGTTGTACGGAATTACCTACGAAGTTGCAGCACCCATCTCACCCACGACACCCGCTCATGCTCCACCCAAAATCCTCTGAATTTTTGGGCTTGTTTTTCTGTGAAGGTTGTCGTCTTTATTGCAACGGGTTTGCCTTCGGTTGTGAGATCTGCCAGTTCTACCTCGACGTCACATGTGGTTCCTTACCAAGCACGATTAAGCATGAAGCTCACAAGGATCACCTCCTCCATTTGAAAAAACCACAACGCGATTGTCGGTGCGCCGCATGTCACCGATGGATTGACTTTGATCAGCTTAGTTTTGGCTGTGATACTTGTGATTTCAAAATACACACCATTTGTTCTCTATTTCCTCGCACCTTTAGGCATAGGTATGATGAGCACCCCTTAATCCTAACCTATTCCCCTGTTGAAGACCGTGAAGTTGATGAATATTACTGTGAGATTTGCGAGGAAGAATTGAATCCTAGACAATGGTTTTATCATTGCGTGGGTTGTGATCAGTCTATGCATACTCATTGTGCTTTGTATCACAGGTTATTAAAAGTCAAGTTTGGGAGCATCCTTAATGTTGAATCTCATAGACACCCTCTACTTTTGCTGGAGTGGTATATAGAAATACCCAGTGCAGCCATTGTAGTGGTCCTTCAGCGTCCGGCACCTTTAAATGTACAAAGTGCAATTATAAATTGTGCGTAGAATGTGCTTCATCATCTAGCTAAGAATTAACATCATCGAACAAGCCTCTTTTCTTTTCTGGAACAATTTATAAATTGTGTGTTAATTTACTTTGTTTGTACGTTGTTCCTCCATGTTTTTGCCTTGGGGTACTATTATTGAGGGCTATTATTATGAAGGAATCTATGCACACCGTTGGTAACAAGTTCTTGTCAATGTTTTATGGTAGGTAGGCTTGCGAGCTTAAAGCAGTGTTACCTGTTGATAGCAGTCTTCTCACGCTACTACGCCTGATCTTTAACTCTAAACTAATTAAACATTTTGCTTACTGGTAAGGTAGAAAAAAGGCACACTAAAGTTCATACTTTCTATAGCAAGAAATTATTGTTCTCGGTAAACGTACAACTATAACAATCGCGAAGCCAATTTGCATAGTTCAGTTGCTAATCCCAAGTGTTCGGCTAAATGATATTTTTTCCAAAAACTGGAAGATTACTGGTAAACAGGAAAATTGTACATGGTAATTGAGATTCGAGCAGCAACGCCAACATGAAAAATAGCACACTTGTCATATGTAAGTATCATTGTCTGACCCGGAAGTATGTTCTCCTATAAGAAAATCAAGATGAGGGAAGATACAAAACCAGCTTAATATGTTTTTAATTTCTCGTGATACATACAGTCCTAGAGGTAAGAGCAGTGCTTATGAGCCTCTCTTTAGTGCCACTATTAACAGAAATCAGAGAGAGTGAAAACCTACCACTAAGTATTTTAGAAATTGACCTCACTTGTTTAACGTGCTTTTCATTCATCTTTTTTGCGTAACCTCAATTTTTTCCTGAACATCTCCACTATAAGAAGAATGATGGAATGCGTACTGCTGAAGGACAGAGAAGACAACCATCTCGAAGCATACTAAGACATTCTGAATAGCTTCTTGAATGTGCTCTACGTCCAACCAAAAATGATGGGACCCAATGATGTCCATTGCGACTAGGATGTGAATTAACAGTAGCCATATATCCTCAATTCAAGGAACGAGAAAAGAAAAGAGTAAATAAACAAGGAAGGGAGTTTCTTAAGAATTAAAATATCTTGACGCAACGCAACTGAAGGCAGATGCCGTTCTATATGTCTATGAAATGAAACTAAAGACATCATTAATCAGGGACCCGGCATTGCACTGAAACCAGATGAATACTCTCACCCTCGCTTAGTCAAGCTTCCACAGAGAGGGTATAGCTGCTCCTGTCATTTATATGCCATCTACACTTTCAAAGCTACCTTCATCTATCTCATCGTGAGTTCCATTTTCTGGACACTGCTATCGAGGAGTTTCTGCACTTGGCCTGAGTCCTTTGAAGCCATTGACAAAGCTAGATGTTGAATCACTTCATGCACAACCTTGTGTTGTTTTATATGATGTAACAGAATACTCAGAACAGCACAACAGACAAATCCTTTTCAAGTATCTGGCTGAAGTGATAAAATCAATCAGATTGAATTGCAAGCAGTTTCTACATGTTTAATCCTACAGAGATCTAAGTCACTCTCATCCATGATGCCCTTCGATCAGTATCCGAGCATCTCAACATGTAATTTGGTGACCCAAAGCTCAGCTCTCTGTTGGTAAGCATTGTTGTTCCATGTACTAGGTAAAGATAAACCCCCTACTCGGCACATGTCTATAAAGTGTAGTATCTCACGTTTGAGCTATATGGTCTCGATAACTCCCAAAACCATGTTTATTATTTCTAACATTTTAAGACTCCTCAGACACCCACTTGCCATATTATACTTGTAGGGTATCTATAGGCTAGTCTTAGTCTATAGGTTAGTTTTAACATGAAATACTCTCATTTTAACAAAGTTTAAAATAAAAAAAAGTGCATTTTAAGGAAACAAAAGTTTAGCTATTTAACCTCATCCATGCTTTCATATATAGTATAGATAAATGACTGCAATAACACCCTTGATTTTTTCGGAACCCTTTGTTACAGATCTGCCGCTGCATTATTGAGTCGGTGCTAAAATGTTGGATTTAAGTACAATGTATCGCGGAAAAATTGGTCAGCAGCTTGTGTGATATTAGGGTCAGCAGCTTGTGTGATGCTTATGGTGCACTTCACAGTCCAACTCCTATGGCAGCATCTCTTTTACCAGAAGAAACCAAAGGAGCAAAAGGCTATAATTATTATCATTCTCATGGCTTCCGTACGTGTACGTTGTTGACTCTTCTGTGGGTTTGTTGGATTTTCAAGGAAGCAAATCATTTTTCATGTTTCTGGACTCGACTAAGGAATGTTACGAGGCTCTGGTATGTGCCTCTTCCAATTCCTGGTATGACTTTGATAACCTACATGTCTTTACTCGTGAAATCAAACCTAATATATCCTTCATTCGTCTTAGTTTTTGGCCTTAATGTATAGTTACTTGAACATTTCAATTAGCAAAAGCATTGTTCCCGATGAAATCAAAGGAAGGGAAATTCACCATTCATTCCCAATTACTCTTTTCTCAGGCCAGTATCATAGTTTCTCTATTTGAATTTTCGACTCCTAAGAAGACTCTACGTATCAAAGGAAAAACAAAAACAAAAAAAGGGTAAGAGATCTTAATGATTTAATAAGAAATTCTGTAATACAAACCATGGAAATGCCAGGACAAGGACGGTTTGCAGCTTGGTCCAAGAGGCATACTTATAAAGGTATTGAAAAGTACCTGGCCTCTACTCAAAAGGCTGAGGATTAAGTTCATTAAGCAGGTGATTTGTATCATCATCTGTATCGATTTTAACTTCCTTGCCGATAAGAGTGACGTCGGACTGCTAATATATTTGGCTCTTGCGACAAAAATGTAATCCGGTTGATATTTTGTCGATTAGTCCTTCCTCCTTTACAATTTTTGTTGATAGAATTAAGAATCTTTAAAAAGATGATTCAAAGAAAGAAAGGAAGATGTTATTGCGTCTATGTTGTTGCCACGCAGCCTTAATTTTTTATCCTTTTCCCACATATAAGGAAACTAATCATATACGAAATCTTCTCCTCGTCATATACGATTGGCACTTCGTTAGTTTGGAGTCATACAACTTCACAGTTATGGAAATTTTACACAAGAAATGGGCTTAATATGCTCAAAGTAAAAAATACTCGCTTTTACTGAGATACAAAACTATGGTATTCTTTAATCCTAAGCTAATTTGAATAAATTCTCAAAAGTTTCGGTCCTTTTTGCCATTCATTCGAACACTCACACACACACCACTTTTATTTGGGGGAATATCTCATGTGTCCGTTGATGGAATACAAATTGTCTTAATATTTTTGATGAATTGAATATTATTCTTTAATTTTTAGGTCAAATCTTAACCGTCCCAACAGCCCAGTGGATAAAAGCGCACCCATAAAATCTTAACCTAATTAAGAGTCAATTTGCAACTGGTTCATTGTACCCCATCTCACCCCTTCAACCACCATCACCACCACCGGTCCACCATACACCATCTTAGGATGCACAATCCATCGCTGACACCATTTGTCTGCAACCATTATTATGACATTGAGTTGAAATTGACGTTTAAATTGAAAGTTGAGATTGAGCACATTCTGCTTCCACAAATAATCACCGCCAATCGCCAATTCACAGCAATTGTAACTCCACCCTAACTGTGTCACCCGCCTAATATCATAGGTCTAAATGTTTGTGAGTGGTTTTTGGTGGCGGTTGTTGAGGGAGTTGGTGAGTGAGGGCGTGTGTGCGTATGTAATTACTTGCTTCCATGGTGATTGTGGAGGAATGGAGAACAATGAAGAGGGGAAGACAGAGTTGTAGGTAATGTTTTTGTTGGTAGGGCAGAGATCCGTGTTCTAAGTTTTTTACGTATTTCAAAGAGCTGAAGGTAATATTGTTTTAAAATATAAAATCGTCAAATCAGCTGCAATCTTCAATTAGTGTCGTAGAAGCCTAAGGTTGGAGGAATCCGATATACTTGTTGCGAATCTAGAATATAAATGTGCATTTTGTCAAAACTAAATTGTTTAGTGTATTTTATCCAGAAACTCAACCATATAAGTTGCATTGTCTCTGATTATTAAAGCTTCGTGAAAAAATGTGTAGTACAATTACAAAGAACGTCTTTATTCATTTGGGAAAGCTCCCTTATTTGCTTGTGAGATTGGTAAATCTTACAAATTTACAAATTTTTGCTCACTTGCCCACATTCTTGTAACTACTTTTTTGTCCTTGCCAACAGATAACAGGAAGGGATAATTGTAAAAATTACCCTTGTGATTTGAGTTAGTTGCAAAAAGATCCATGTTGTTAAAAGTTGTAAAAAAAAATACCTACAGACGCAAAAGTGTTGCAACCCACGGTTTCCATAACGAAATAAAAAATATGTCCAAATTGTCCAAATGAAAAATTGTCCTTCTTCGCCACAAGCCCAAGCCCTAATTAGTGCCAGCGCGAGCAAGCAGGTGAGGCAACATGAAGGGAACGGGTGGAAGAGGAAAGGGGAAGGGGGAAAAGAGGAGAAAAAAGAAGGAAAATAAGGAAACGCCGGTCACCAACGAGGGCCAAAGCAACGGACGGGAACGGACGACGGCAGACGAACGAAAGAAATAGCCGAAGCTACAACTGGCCAAAGCTAACCAGAGGGAGGAAAAGAGCGACCAAGACAGACGATGGATAGATTCGGTGATGGGTAGATCCGGTGATGGGCAGATCCGTACACTCTAGCCTTTTACCACCACAAACGGCCAAAAACAAACGATGGAACCCAAAACCGGTGGACAGATCCGAGTGGAGCAGGTGGCAGCGGCGGCGATTTTGATGAGGCAGCTGGCGGCAGTTAGGGTTTGGTTGATTGGAGTAGAAAATAAAATGAGAATTTGAAGAGGGAAGAAGAAATAAAGGGCTTTTTTGTCAGTTTGTTAGAATAATATCTACCAAACGCACTCTTCAGGAGCGTGAACATCACATGCCATCGGTTTGAACGATTTTTTTGACTGTTGCAACACATTTGTAAGCTCGCGTGTTCTCTTGCCACTTTTGTAACATGGGTTTTTTTTGCAATTAGCCCAAACTACAAGGGTAATTTTTGCAATTATCCCTTCGAGGAAGGCGTAACTTTAAATGACACGGTGAGAGTCAAGCCATACATTAGCGTTGGAACATTGGAGCAAATTTGCTACTATGTCTATTACAGTGACAACTTCTTAGTTGCAAATTTTAGTTCTTTTTAATTTCTTACACAGATCTGGCGTGTGCTCCCATTAGGGGGTGGCTCTACATGGTGTTAAAATATGGTCAATTGATCATATTAATTGATTTCGAGAAATTGGGCATAAATGTTAATTTAAAGAAAATGCTGAGTATAAGAGTCAAGTTGTATGAAAATGGGCACCGGCCATCTTGGTTTTCTGGTAAGTTCACACAAGGATTAGAGTTTGATGACCGTACTAATTGATTCTCACACTGTGTTTACACTAAGGGGCTGTTTGATAAGTGCTGAAAAAGTTAAGCACTGAATTTGTAAAACTGAAAACTTTAAGCGACTGAATTTTTACTGAAAAATAAGTTAACATGTTTGGTAAATCAAAAGCAGATAACTGAAAATTGTTTATTTACAAATTTATCCATTTTACCAAAATTATTCATTTGTTTAAGTACTTTGTAAATTTTTATTTTTTTTGGGAGGGGGGGCTAAAATCGTGTTGATGGTGGTGGTGGTGGTGGAAGTGACGATGGAGTGTGGTGGCGACAAAAAACTGTCAATGGTGGCGGTAATTGAGCATGAAGACGTGGTGTTGGTAATTGTGATAATAGTGAAAGGCGGCGACATGGCGGTCAATGGTTGTACTGTTGTGGATCTTTAGACGATTTTGGCGAAACAGACGTAGTGACAACATCAACGGTATGGTGGAGGTGGCGGTGTCGGTGGTGGTGGTGATAGTGACTATGTCATGGTAATTGTGGTGGTGGTAACAAAAGGAAATAATGGTTGTGGTGGTACTTGTATTGTGGTGGAAACGGTATTGTCAGCAAATTAATTGAGGCGGCATCGTGGTGATAAATTTTTTTTTTATGTAAAAATATGTTCAATAACTTTTTTAACCATCTCACTTTGAATTAAGTGATCAGCATTAAGTAAGTCCACATGACTTAAAATTTTAGTCTATTTTTGGTAAGACTTAATTTTTTAAGTGATACAAGATTTAGCGTTATCAAACGCACTTAATTGAAAATCATTGAAAACTTTAAGTTTTAAGTGCTTAATTACGTTATCAAACACACCCTAAATGAACAGGATTATACTTGTGACTTCCCGCTATAAACTATTTTCTTTAGTTACCAGAATGGAAATGAAAATGACAAACATAGCGACAAATGGTGAATTTATATTTAATTAGTGATATTAAAAAAATGTTGTTAATAATTGTCACTGAAGATGCTTGCAAACATGAAAGCTAATAATGTTTAGCGATAATTAATAATCACTGTACCGGAGATCGTAAGTTATTCATATGGCCAAAATTGTCTCGAAATACAGAACTCCAACACAAGACCCTTTTTTTGGTACGTCCGAGACACACTAGCAACAAAGTGCATACCTCCATTAGAAGGCAAACTACGACCACAAAACCTTTCCAACCCTTCTGGTTGCAAAAGACAATCCGGCAAGTAGCAGACACCACAAAACCAGCTTTATTAAGATAAATAAATGTAATTTATAAGTCGCTTAGACTGGCAAATATTTCGTGGTCTCTGTGGCAAAACGTAATGCATCTGCAAAGTAAACTTATTCCTCCCATGCACAAATTACCAGGAAATGCAAATTTTGTAGAAAAGTCAGCGTATTTCTGAGGAAAAATTCTCGTTACGTTCTTTGGAGTTAACCGTCAAATCCTATCACATTCTTGAATTGCTGAGCGGCCCCTCCTCTCTGTCTTTCTCTGTCATGGCCTAAGCCTTAAGGTGCATGAACCACCACAACTCACTTTTATCTTCTTCTCCGCAAGTCCACTCGTTCAATTCCGATATACTTTTCCACCTACAACCTTGGATCGATCTTCACAGATGAGATTCAATTTCTATTTCCTTCTCTACCGACAACCATGGCTCAATCTCCACCATTGAGATCGAAGGTGTCGAGTAAGGTAATTTTTTAGGGCTTTTTTTTATGTAAGTCATTTATGATATCGATTTGAGATATTAGGGCTTTTTTTTTTTTTTCTGTTTTGCCTATCTTCATTTTCCCTCTGCTATACGAGCCAAATCGAGCTCAGCTTGTAACTTTGCCGAGCACTAGCTTGAGCACGAACAGAGTCATCCCGAAATTATACGACCACGAACGCGAGCAAGTCTTACATGAATAGTCCTGGTGTGGATTTATTTGCCACCAGTTAGAACATGGCGCTGAACCATAGAAGGCATACTTATCGAATATTCTCATTGCATTCTGGGTCTCATGGAAACCTTCTCATGGCGCTGAACCAGTCGTTTTGGCGGCATTTGAAAATTTCTTGCTTATTGTTTGTGATTTGTTAAAAAGGTATTTGCTAAATTTTGGGAGGGATTTGAAAAGGAGATTTGGAGACTTCAAATCCTCAATTGAAATTATTGGTTCAGATTAGTTTTTTGCTAAAATCTTCACATTAAAGTTTTCCCTTTTTTTTTTTTTAATGAATTGTGAGCTCACGAATTTTTTTTAATAATTATAACTGTCAATTTAATCTCCACCATTTCAATCTTTCACTAGTATTGATCCCGTGTGTTGCATATGAAAGTAACAACTTTTAAAAACTCATATTTATATATTGCATAATCATAACAAATAAAGTTATTTTCACCTTTATATATGAGTTTTCTATTGCTTTTAGTTACAATAGTAATAACCAAATGTGTTGGAGTTTTTATAAAAATTATGCAATATAAGACAAAATATTTATGACAAAATCTTTATGTGTGTGTGTGTGTGTGTGTGTGTGTGTGTGTACATGACATAATAAAATAAAAGGAGGGAGATTAATTTTGTTAGATTGTGAAAACATATTGGACTTGTGTAAAATTTAGGAAAGTTTCAAAATTTGAATGAGAGATATAAATTCGAGAGAGAGAGAGAGAGATTTGTTTTTAAATGAGACATGCTGACGTGAAACAGCGATAAAAATACAATCTTTTTTATTGGTCGAATGACAAATGACATAAAGAGAAATATGCCAAGTAGAAAAGAAATGTTACATTATCTCAGTTTCGACTTTCATATATATATATATATATATATATATATATATATATATATATTACAAAAATGAGGCCTCGTCTTTGTTTGTTCTTTCTTATTAGAATTCCTTTTTATGTACATAATTTATAACAACTTATGCAAAACAAGTTAAGATAAAAAAAAAAAATCTGTCTTCGTATGTAGCTTCCATGAAATGTAACATAACTGTATGTTGCATAGTTCATATTTGAGAATGTTATCCCCTCCCCCCCCCCTTGATATGTTTTTCACTTATTTTTTATTGTTAATAATACATATCAGTGATAACTATAAACTTTTTAACAGCAAAGAGGATGTAAAGGTAATAAATATAAGGGGATAGAATCAACCTCTCTCATATTACTTTTTACATGATAGTAAAAAGAAAATGAAAATCCATGCACATAAATGTTTACAACAAAAAGCATTATCCAAACGATGGACTTTTTAAATTTTGGAATTTTAAACTAAAGGAATTTCAGATTGAATGGATTGAAGGATTTTTAGAAAATTAACGGGGTTAGAATCAACAACAGAGAACTAATATATACTCCCTCCGTTCCGTTAAAATTTCTCCCATTTCACTTTTAATGAAATTCTATCAAAAAATGTTGGTAGTTGGTATACATAAACATCAAATTGAACACATATAACACTTTTAAATTAGATTGAAGTGAGAAAGAGACGGTCAAAATTAGGGCAAAATTGCGACAGGTTTCCAGAAATGGCGTTGCCGTCTCTTGGATGACGGCGGAGGAGGGCAGCGGTGAGGCGGTGGTGGGAGACAAAGAGACGCAGGGTGCCTAATTAGGGCAGAAGATTTGTTTTTATACCTGATATTTAGCGACCACTGCCGCGGTCGCTAAATTTAGCGACCATTTTAGCGACCGTTACATTTAGCGACTGCACAGCGGTCGTTAAAATCGGTCGCTAAAAATACTCGCCAAAATTATTTTGTTGACCGCACCATTTAATGACATATTAAGCTACCGCGTAAAGAGGCGGTCGCTAAATTGGTCGCTAATTTATAGTTTAGCGACCGCTTTTACTTGCGGTCGCTAAAGACCTGTTTTCTTGTAGTGTCCTATTTTTAAGTTTATTTAATTTTGTTTCTAAAACTCTAAATTTACTAATTCTTTAGGATTTGAATTTGACTATCAAGTTCTTAAAACTAACTTTCTAATACGAAGATAAACAATCATGCATCTAGAAAATAAATATAAAATATATATGAGATTTAGAACAAAAATTTATGTTACAGTTAATTTAATTTTATTACGACGGGTTAAATGTATATGAATTTGCACATAATTATCTATATAATATATAAAATTAACAAAAATTATAGGATAATTTTTCACTTTGATGAGACAGCACGATCAACAAAGTGGTTATATAAGCGTAAATGAGATTTTTAAAAGAAATCGCATACGTACTAAAAAAAAGGGTACAATAAAATTAAATTGTTTTTAATTACTATATTTGAGAACATTTCAAACTTTGAAGATATACTGACATGTTCAGTATATAGGTGAACAGACATGAATATACACCCCAAAATAATATTTACATACCTTTGGGTGAACAGACATGTATATGCAAATATCTCTTAGTTATTGCATGCAGTCTAACCAAACAAATGGTGCTATTTAATAATCGAAAGTTAGGAATAATGCAAGTGAGTTCATTTTTACATATTTTACTTAAGTTAGTCGTGATTAATTTAGGTACTAAGATTATTCTTCATAACTAAATAAGATATTTTTTATATTGTTAATGTCTTTTTTGTCTCAGAATATTTGATACATATTTAAAACCTTATAATATATTGTATTTTATGAACACCGGCCCGAGCTTGGCTCATGCTACTGGTCATGCTACTGGACTAGTTAAAAATAATACAAGGTTTACAATTGTAAATTACTCCTGCCCTTATTTATGTGCTCATCTGTCTAAATGGTTCAGAGGTATAGATCAAAGGACTGAGTCAGAGATGGAGCTTCTACATTTCAGCCATCGGCGGCATCCATTGTTCTTCAGGGAATCCATACCAAACGAGGATGTTGGTGATAAAAAAGCTTGTCGCTGCCGTGGGTGTGGGGAAGTAATCTCCAGTGCCTACTACGAGTGTAGCCACGGGTGTAAGTTCTTCCTTCACAAAGTATGCGCAGAATTACTCGAAGTGAGAGAACACCCCATACACCCAGAACACCCTCTTACTCTTGGTTTTAATAGAGATCTTGAGTGCAATGTCTGCGAAAACATATTGTCCGACTTCAGCTACACCTGTTACCGGTGCTCTTTCCAGATGGACATAGTATGTGCTTCTCTGACGGAGCGCGAGATTAATCACGAGAGTCACAAACACCCGTTAACCCTAGTGCGGAGGCCAGCCTTGTTACGCTGTGATGCTTGCGGCGAAGAACATAAAGGCCTGTGGTATCAATGCACCACTTGCGGCAATTTCTGGATCCATCGGGACTGTGCTTCATTGCCAAGCCCAATTCAACGAAGTGATCACGTACACCCTCTCACCCTCAGCTATTCTCTTCCATCCCAATTTACTAAGTTTAATTTCGATTGCGACATATGCCGCAATGCAATGCCCCAAAATTTTTGGGTTTACTATTGCGGGAAATGCCGATATTTCACCCATGTCAAATGTGCACCATCAAAGATCGAGCCTCTCATGTCCATCCATCCACCCGGTAAGTTCTTTTACTTTTCACATCACTTTCTCTGGTATTTCACGCATTGCAGGGAACTCAAAGTTTTAGAGCATCACCGGTCGCTGACGTGAGTAGTTTTCTGCCACGAATGTGGAAGAGTAGTGCAAATGACAAAACCTCCTCCCTTACCTTCCCCTAACCTCTAACTCGCATGGAGATTCTCCAGCTGAGTTTCACCTGGATAATTGGCGACCACAGAAACACTCAATGCCGATTACCTCCTTGCATTCTGTAGTTTACCAGGTTCGCAAGTTTATCTAACTTCATGCTTTTCTGCATGCATGCTGCGACAGAAATTGAAGATCACGACTCCAATCGGCTCTACCTGCCACCTGCCGACATCAAATCTATCAAAGTAATAAATTTTCTTCTCAAAGGGCTGGGAGAGAATGAAAGAGCAACAAAGCTCAACGATTTTAACCACGACCATCCATTAATCCTTTTTGATGGGCAGACCGAAGAAAGTGAGTCATGTCCAGGGAAAAACTTCAAGAATGATGACATACTATGTGAAGCCTGTGTTAAACCTATTTTTTCACCGTTTTATAAGTGTTCTCAATGCGATTTCTTTCTTCACAAATCTTGTGCGGAGTTACCTACAAAGTTGCAACACCCATTACACCCACCACACGAGCTCATCCTCCTCCCAAAACCCCCTCTATGGCGGGGCTTGTTTTCCTGTAAAGGTTGTGGTATTTTTTGCAACGGATTTGCCTTCGGTTGTGTGGAGTGCGAGTTCTACCTCGATGTCAATTGTGGTTCCTTACCAAGCACGATTAAGCATGAAGCTCACAAGGATCACCTCCTCCACCATTTGAAACGAGAAACCTACAATCGGTGCTACGCATGTACTGAATGGATTGGGTTCTTGGAGCCGAGATTTCGCTGTGATACTTGTGATATTGAAATACACATCCTTTGTTCTCTATTTCCATGCACCCTTAGGCATAGGTATGATGAACACCCCTTAATCCTAACCTATTCCCCTGTTGAAGACCGTGAAGCTGATGAATATTACTGTGAGATTTGCGAGGAAGAATTGAATCCGAGACAATGGTTTTATCATTGTGTGGGTTGTGATCAGTCTATGCATACTCATTGTGCTTTGTATGACAGCTATTCAAATGTCAACTTTGGGGGCATCCTTAATGTTGAATCTCATAGACACCCTCTATCTTTTGTTGGAGTGGTATATAGGAATACCAGTTGCAGCCGTTGTAGTGACTCTTCATTGTCAGGCACCTTTAAATGTACCAAGTGCGATTACAAATTGTGTGTAAAATGTGCTCGCCGTCCAGATGAGAATTAACATCATTGAGGGCTATTGTTTATTTTCATCCAATGTAAGATAAATTTACTTTGTTTGTACGTTGTTCCACCTTGGTTTTGCCTTGGGGTACCATAATTGAGGGCTATTGTTATGGTATGAAGAAATCTATGCACAGTTGGTAACAAACTCTTGTCGTTTCATGATTGGTAGGCTTGCGAGCTTAAAGCACTGTTATATATTGATACCAATTTTCTCATGCTACAATGGCTGATCTTTGATTCTAAACTAAATTAAACATCTTGCTTACTGGTAAGGTGAAAAACAAGGGGTACTGAAGTTCATACTTTTTACGGCAAGAATTTATTTTTCTTGATAAATATACAATGATAACAATGTCGACGCCTTTTGCGTAGCCCAGTTCCTCATCTTGTGTTCGGCTAAATAATATTTTCAGAAAAAAAGTGGAAGAAAACTGGTAAATATGAAAACTAGACATGGTAGACTTAGATTGAAGCAGCAACACCAACATGAAAAATAGAAGAATTGTCATACGTAAAAATCATTGTCTGATTAGGAAGTATATACGTTCTCAAATGGGAAAATTAAGATAAGAACGATGATAAACCAGCTTAATATGTTCTCATTTTTCTTTTTCTCGTGATACATACAGTTCTACAGACAAGAGCAGTGTTTATGTGCATCTCTCCAGTGCCACTATTCACACATATCAGAAAGTGTTAAAACTTACAATTAAGCATTGTGCCTAAGGACCTCACTTGTTAACGGTTGTCATTCATATATATTTTTTTTTTTGTGTAACCTCATTTTTGTTTCAACATCTCCACTATAAGGAGCATGATGGAATGCATATTGTTGGAGGACAGAGAAGACACCCATCTCGAGGCATATTGAGACGTTCTGAATAGCTTCTTGAATATGTTCTACGTCCAGCCAAAAATGATGAGACCGAACGATGCCCATTGCGACTAGGACGTGAAGCACCACTCCTTAATTACATGTGGCAACTAGTTACCAAATTCCCAACTTAACAGTAACCATATATATATCCTCCATTTCGAGGAATAGGAAAAAGAAAAGAGTAAATGAACATGGAAAAGAGTTTCTTAAGAATAAAGATATCTTGACACAACGCAATCGAAGGAGATGTCGTTCTAGTTGTTTATAAATTGAAACCAAGGACTTCATTAATCAAGGATTGGGGTCATTGCACTGAAACCATAGTCAACATTCTTAGTTTGTCTGTCCAGAGCCAAGTGCAGAAACTCCGCGATAGCATTGTCCTGATAATTTACCTGGGTGTAGAGAAAACAGAAGTCATGATAGTTTGCTTTCTAGATAGAGGAAGGTAGCTTTGCAAGTGCAGATGACATATAATTGACCGGAGCAGCTATACCCCATCTGTGGAAGCTTTACTAAGCAAGGGTGAGACAAGGAGACTATTTTTTTGGGGAAATATGACTTTGTGCAAGTTTTTCTAGGCAAAACTGACTTCACTTCTATTAACAAATTAACAGACTACTATATCAATCTTCTTTTTTGTTTTTTGTTTTTTTTGGGCACAGTATGATACAGTGATCAAGGTGCTCCATTATTCTTTTCTCTGTCTTCTTTGTCTTCTTGCAAAGCGGAAGAGGTCCAAATAAATAATTTCTTATTTTAGGTAATCAAGCACTCGAATACATGCAAGCACAAAAGTGCAGAAGGATATGTTGCCTCTCTTTCATGCTTAAAGAATGTCTAATGTTGATATATGTCTTGTATTTATGTCGTACATCGGTTACTCAAATAAGATTGCAACTTGGCCTTGAGTATATAAGACATCTTGTCCCACATTTGTTGCATAGAGGAGATCACTGCTTTCTCCAAGTATATGTAAGCTGTATTGTATTGTGTGTAAGGTCAAGAAAGAAAAGTCATTCTTTGAGTAGGAAAACAGTTGAGAGATATACGTGAGGGAGCATTGTAAATCTGACTTGTGCAAAGCGGATTTGAGTTCTCTCATATTTCTTGTATTTTCTTGTTTGGTTTTCGTGTTCTATACATATATATCTAAAGCGATTTCGTAACAAATAGTATCAGAGCTCCAAGAAGAACTAGCTTCTTGTATGAGGGAGCTTACAAGAGCTACGAGGTAGGGGTGTATCGCGGTGCAGCCAAAGCGAAAGAAAATGCCGGAGTCGAGATTGTACGATGGAGCGAGAGAGGCGAGGCAGGTGGATAACTTTTTTTGGCACTTGGAGCGATACTTTGAAGCCCTCGACATCGACGACGGGAAGGTGAAGGTGGAGAAGACGGTCATGTACCTTACGGATACAACTGCCTTATGGTGGAGACGTTGCTATACAGATAGGTGCGACGTCAAAACATGGGAGAAGTTCAAGCGTGAACTATCTAGAGAGTGCCAAAGATATGGCGATAATCAACATTCGACAGTTGAGGCAGAAGGAAAGCATCCGCGAGTACGTGAGTGAGTACTTGGCTTTGATGCTCGAAATACCAGAGATGTTCGAGAGGCACCGACTATGCTTCTTCGTTGACGGGTTGCAGCAGTGGGTTGCCATGGAGTTGCGGCAAAGGGAACCTCACGACTTGGTTTCTGCCATGATGATTGTCAAGAGGTTGGAAGATTTCAAGCAAGGTGAGAGGCCGAGATCTCCAAGGCACAAACGTACCAAAGATGGGGGAGACTGTAGGTCGAATAGTGGCTTACCCAAGGCAACCGATGATGAGCACAGTGGGGACGATGGACATCGCCACCATCACAAAGGGAAAAAGAAGCACGAGGGAAGTCACAACCAGGGTGGCTCTCGTGACCACAAGGCTCATGGGGGGCCTAGAGGAGGATGCTTCTACTGTGCAAGTTTGCATTATATGAAGGATTGCCCGTAAAAGGGAAAGATGATTGCGTTCTTTGAGAAACGGAAATGCAGCAAAGGGAATTCTTCCAGCAGCGACAGGGAGGCACGCATGGGGGCATTACAGATGGTCAATGCATTCATGCAGAAGCCAAAAGGAAGAAGCTACCAAAAGGAAGAAGAGCAAGAAGAGACAGGGCTTGCTCTACGCAACGGTGTACGTTGTCGATGAAGACTCAAGAAGCGCTTGTGGATACCGGGGCTACCCACAACTTCATGAGTCCAAGGGTTGCCAAGTGGCTTGGGCTAAAACCAATTTAGGATGGGAGTTGGTTCACGACCATGAATGCCGAGGAGCGACCGACGAAGGGAGTCGTCAAGAACGTCGAATTGAGGATCTGCAGATGGACATGGAAGGCCAACTTCAACATTATCGACATGGATGAGCTTGGGTGGTGGGGATGGACTTCATGGAAAATTCGAGCACTACGCTCAATCCATATTGCGAGGTGATAGCAGGTAAAGAAGGCCAACCGGAGTGGATGATCCCGTTGGTGTCCAAGGACGGGGCTGACACACGTAAGGGAATTACTGTGTTACAGCCGGACAAGGGATTGACGTTATGCTACGGTGAGCGGCAGATGGGGCCAAAGACCGATGCATTTGATATGCTTGAACTTGATTCATCTTCTTTCTTGATGAGTTCAAGGTGAAGCGCATTCCTACCTTTAAAGGGGATGCAAGGTGGAGTATCTGAAGAAGGTACTAAAGATATATTACACTTTTCTTACCGAGTGGTTTGTTAATACAAGCCAAGGTGGAGATTGTTGATATATGTGTTGTATTTATGTCTCACATCGATTACTCAAAAAAGATTGCAATTTGGCCTTGAGTATATAATACATCTTGTCCCACATTGGTTGCATAGAGGAGATCGCTGCTTTCTCCAAGTATATGTAAGCTGTCTTGTATTGTGTGTAAGGTTAAGAAAGAAAAGTCATTCTTTGAGTAGGAAAACAGTTGAGAGATACACGTGAGGGAGCGTTGTAAATCTGACTTGTATAAAGTGGATTTGAGTTCTTTCATATTTCTTGTGTTTTCTTATTTGATTATCGTGTTCTATATATATTTATCTAGAGCGATTTCGTAACATCTAGGAAATGTCTTTGTCTGTTCAAGTAACCAAAATAGTTGCATCATATTAAAGAGGATGATACCTGCCAAAAGCAGAAGAAACAACCCCTTTGATGTGTATAAACTTCGAAAGTTTTTTTGCAAACACATGATAAAATACCGCCAACGAATACATAGCCAATCAGACTAAAACGTTGAGAATGATGGTGAATGTCCAGCTGACCCAACTAGGAAACATCCCAAGAAGTTGCAGAGTTATCATCATAACAGAGCATATTGGGCACGTAACTACTGTTGTATTTTATGTGTGTCTCAAAACACACCTTGGCCCCCACTCCATTCAATTTCTCTTTGCTTGGCTGTGGAGAAGCCACGGATGCTCCTTCATTGCTTTGGCTCCAAACAATTTTCTTTGGCTCCACACAAAGCCAACACTTTGGCTCCAAGTCTTGAGCCTTTGGCTCCAAGACTTCACCTCCTCCTCTCCCTATAAATATGTGTCTCGGCCAAACACAAAAACACACAACTTTCACTCTTTTCTTCACACATCCGAGACACACACACTCTCATATATTCACTCCAATATTCTACTACAAAACCTTGTTATTTTAGTACTCATATAATTTGATATTTTGGTTCGTCGTGGAAGAGGAAAGTCAAGAGGGTTGTTCAAGAGTCTCCGTTGCATATGCGTGCAAATGGGGATAGTACTATAGACTAATCCTGGGGGTTGCGTGCTGTGAAGCCCATCGCATCGAACCATTGGTTCCGGGGAGCGCGAATCAACCTTTTAGGACAAAGCCTCGGCTTGATTCTATAGTTTGGTGAGATTGTTTTAATGTATTTTGTAACGTAATATTATTTATATTGTATCTTGATTTTGTGTAAGAAAGTGCGATTCTGCTCCAAAAATGATTTAAACGGATTTATATCCAACATTCTAAAAGGTTGATTAAAATGGAATCGCAACTTCTCGCACAAACGAAAGTTATTCCGGACGCAAGTCGAATTGAACGTTTTGACGGAAATAATTTTAAAAGATGGAAAGACATGGTTTTGGATGTCTTGGATTTTTCTAAAATCTCGTTCGTTCTGACTGAGCCTGTGCCGGATAATAATACCGAAAATTATGCTCAAGTCTTAGAAAAATGGAATAACGCTAATAGATTTTGTCTTAGTACTATTCGTAATAGCTTATCTAATGATCTATATGGCGTTTATAATCATTTTACTCTTGCTAAGGCTTTATGGGATGAATTAGTTAGCAAGTATGAATTTGAGGATGAAGGCACTAAAAAGTTTTTAGCCGTTAATTTTTTGCACTATCAAATGGCTGATGATAAAAGCATTGAAACTCAAATTAATGATTTTCAAAATATTATAAATGGATTAGCTAAAGAGGGTGACGTTTTACCTGAAAGATTTAAGGCTCAATGTCTTGTAGAAAAATTGCCTGACTCATGGAAAGAATTTAAATTAAAATTTAGACAAAAGAGGCACGCTATGACTCTACAGGAAACAATAGTCTATATTAAAGTTGAGGCTCAAAATAGAAAATTGCAAATGACTGGTAGGGCTAAAGAAATGATGTCTAAGGCTAATGTAGTTGAAAGTGGACCGGTTAGAACCCAACAATCGCACAATAGGGGATATGGTCATAAGCCTTACGGGAGACCCTATTCTAATAACTACAATAGAGGTCAAGTGTCTAATCCACAGATTCAACAGAAAAAGGGTGAATGTTTTTTCTGTGGAAAAGCAGGGCATTATGCAAATGTTTGTAGATATCGAAAAGCCGACCAAAACCACAATAACTACCAGCACCGCCACCACAACAACAATAATAGAAGGGCTCCACCAAGGGCGAGAGCAAACATTGTTGAAGCAGATGATGATATCATTGCAGCTGTAGTGTCAGAAGTGCACTTGGTTACGGAAGTGAAGGGATGGGTCTTAGACTCGGGTGCCACTAGGCACATCTGTGCTAACCGAGATGTGTTCGCCTCCTACTTAAATGTGGGGGAAGGTACAGAATGCGTGTACGTTGGGGACAACAGGTCCGTACCAGTTATGGGAAAGGGAAGGGTAGTTCTCAAACTCACATCTGGTAAAACCCTCTCACTATCCGATGTGCTTCACGTGCCGATGATCAAGCACAACCTTGTGTCAGTACAGCTACTCGGTAAGGCTGGCATCAAGACTATGTTCGACGGAGGTATTGTGACTCTAACAAAAAATGACGTCTTTGTCGGTAAGGGATATCTTGACCAAGGCCTTTATGTACTTAATGTTGTTAAATTGTTGAATGAGAATGCATCGTCTACTTTTGCTTACTTGATTGACTCTGCTGATGTGTGGCATGGTAGACTTGGACATGTGAATTATGGGTACATTAAGAAAATGAAAGAGATGGGTTTGATCTCTAATTTTAATGAGCCCAGCATAGACAAATGTGAAATTTGTGCTGAAACCAAAAGTACCAAGAAAACATGTAAACCTGTCACAAGAGAAAGTGAACCTCTTGACTTAATTCACAGTGATTTAGGTGATTTAAAACAAACGATGACTAGAGGTGGTAAAAAGTTTTATGTGATCTTTGTTGATGATTGTTCTAGATTCACTAGACTCTATCTGTTAAGGATGAAAAGCGAAGCTCTTGAAATGTTCATGAATTATAAGTCTGAAATTGAAAATCAGAAGGATAAGAAAATTAAAAGGCTTAGAACTGATAGAGGTGGTGAATATGACTCTAATCCGTTTGATGATTTCTGTTTGCAAAATGGAATTATTCACGAAGTAACTCCACCTTATTCACCTGAATCAAATGGAATTGCTGAGAGAAAAAATAGGACTTTAAAAGAAATGATGAATGCTATGCTTGTTAGTTCTGGCCTACCTGCCAACATGTGGGGGGAAGCCATTCTCTCAGCCTGTCACGTACAAAATAGAGTACCCCATAAAAAGACCGGTAAAACACCTTATCAAATTTGGAATGGTCGCGCTCCTAACTTGGAGTACTTGAAAGTGTGGGGGTGCCTGGCAAAGGTTATGTTACCTGAGCCTAAAAAGAGAAAATTGGGTTCTCGAACTTGTGATTGCGTGTTCATTGGTTATGCTTCTAATAGTATTGCATACAGATTTCTTGTTATTAAGAGTGATGTCATGGAAGCCAATACTATTATTGAATCTAAAAATGCTTCTTTCTTTGAGAATATTTTTCCTATGAAAAATAAAATGCCTAGAGTTATTGATGAGCATGCTAGTGCTGATAATCCTATTGGTGAAACTCTAGAGTTAAGAAGAAGCAAGAGAATGAGAATCGAAACTAGTTTTGGAGATGATTATGTGTATCTTGTTAATGATGAACCATTGTCATATCATGATGCTATAGTTTCTATAGATGCACCTTTTTGGAGAGAAGCCATTAATAATGAATTAGATTCTATCATGTCTAATCATACTTGGGAACTTGTAGACTTGCCTTATAAGAATAGACCTATTGGTTGTAAATGGGTCTTTAAGAAAAAGTTGAAACCAGATGGTTCCATTGAGAAATACAAGGCACGACTGGTGGCTAAAGGCTACAAACAAAAACAGAATGTTGATTATTTTGACACATACTCTCCTGTTACTAGAATTGCATCTATCAGAATTTTATTTGCCATTGCATCCATACATAAACTTGTTGTGCATCAAATGGATGTTAAAACTGCTTTTCTAAATGGAGATTTAGAAGAAGAAATATACATGGAGCAGCCCGAGGGATACGTGGTCCCTGGACAAGAAAATAAAGTGTGTAAATTGGTTAAATCCTTGTACGGATTGAAACAAGCTCCTAAACAATGGCATGAAAAATTTGATAGCGTGATGATATCTGATGGATTCTTGATTAACAATGCTGACAAGTGTATTTATTATAAGTGTGTTAATGATAGTGTTATCATTATATGCTTGTACGTTGATGACCTGCTTATATTTGGAACAAGCATTGATATCGTGCATACTACTAAGAGATTTTTAGCATCTAAATTTGACATGAAAGATATGGGTGAAGCTAATGTCATTTTGGGAATCAAAATTTTGAGGCATGATGATTCTATCACATTATCGCAGTCACACTTTGTTGAGAACATGCTGAGAAAATATGAGCATTATGACTGTACATCTTTGTCTTCACCTTATGATGCAAAAATACACCTTGTGAAAAATTGTGGTGACAGTGTGTCACAAAATAAGTTTGCACAAATAATTGGTAGCCTGATGTTTTTGATGAATCATACTCGCCCTGATATTGCATATGCAGTTGGCAGATTGAGTATATATACTCATAATCCTTGTGAGGAACATTAGAATGCAATATCCAGGTTATTGAGATATTTGAGAGGCACAATTGATTATGGACTAACATATTGTGGTCATCCTTCTGTACTTGAAGGTTATTGTGATGCTAACTGGATTTCAGATTCAGATGAGTTAAAGCCCACTAGTGGATATGTGTTCTTACTAGCTGGAGGATCGATCTCTTGGAAGTCGTCCAAGCAGACAGTTATTGCTAAATCCACCATGGAATCAGAGTTGATTGCCTTAGAGAAGGCTTGTTCTGAAGCAGAGTGGCTCAGAAGTTTCTTGATTGATATACCTTTGTGGAGTAAACCTAGTCCACATGTGGTGATGCATTGTGATTGTCAAGCTGCTATTGCTCGAGCTAAAAGCAAAATATATAATGGGAAGAGTCGTCACATCCGGATGCGACATGCTACTGTGAGGCAGCTAATTGAGAACGGTACCGTATCTATGAATTTTGTGAGGTCAGAGAGGAACTTGGCCGATCCTCTGACTAAGCCACTAGGGAGAGGCCTAGTGATGGAAGCATCGAGGGGGATGGGACTTTACCCAAATTAAGAGATGAAGTGACGGATACCTAACCTCTGTGATCGGCGATCCCGTGAAGGAGGTTCAATAGGTAATAACGAAGTCATGGATTCTGTTGGGCACTGTCGCTTTGTGTATATCCTTTAAGGCGGGAGGTCCTTAAAGAAGAGTCTATCCCTATGGTGTATGACAGTGACCACTGCAGTGTGTGAGGATGAGCATAGCTCTTAATGGTTCCATAGTCCCTAATTATTGGGATGGGGTGTTCAGCTGCAGCACATTCCCTGATGGAAACCACCTATATGTGTGTGAGGTTGAGCCGCCTCTATGGGACTTGGGTATGTCGCTAGAGCACACAAGAAAATCCAGGCACGACGCATGGCCATTTAGCGTCAACCGGCAAGAACAACCCTGACTAGAGATATTATGTGGGTGGTGAGTATGCGCAATTCACAGTAACGAAATCTGGTTAAAAGAGTATTCGCTCTACCATCGTATTTCAGTGAGTTCCTGCTCATTTATCCTAGGAAAGGTTCAATCCACGTGACACCTCGCCGATGCATAATTTCTCGTCTCCTCTTCCTTTATCGAGTCTGTGTTTTGAAACATGTGGGGGATTGTTGTATTTTATGTGTGTTTCAAAACACACCTTGGCCCCCACTCCATTCAATTTCTCTTTGCTTGGCTGTGGAGAAGCCACGGATGCTCCTTCATTGCTTTGGCTCCAAACAATTTTCTTTGGCTCCACACAAAGCCAACACTTTGGCTCCAAGCCTTGAGCCTTTGGCTCCAAGACTTCACCTCCTCCTCTCCCTATATATATGTGTCTCGGCCAACACATTAACACACACAACTTTCACTCTTTTCTTCACACATCCGAGACACACACACTCTCATATATTCACTCCAATATTCTACTACAAAACCTTGTTATTTTAGTACTCATATAATTTGATATTTTGGTTCGTCGTGGAAGAGGAAAGTCAAGAGGGTTGTTCAAGAGTCTCCGTTGCATATGCGTGCAAATGGGGATAGTACTATAGACTAATCCTGGGGGTTGCGTGCTGTGAAGCCCATCGCATCGAACCATTGGTTCCGGGGAGCGCGAATCAACCTTTTAGGACAAAGCCTCGGCTTGATTCTATAGTTTGGTGAGATTGTTTTAATGTATTTTGTAACGTAATATTATTTATATTGTATCTTGATTTTGTGTAAGAAAGTGCGATTCTGCTCCAAAAATGATTTAAACGGATTTATATCCAACAACTACAAATTGACATGTCCAGTACTTCACAAGGTTCAGCATCTGGTGGTTCAAACGAACTATATGAGGCTGCAGTTGGCAGAATGGTTAGGCAAAAAATATTTCTTAATACGTTGCACCTAGATTGACAAAATTTAGTGAAGCAAAGACTCTCCGCATGGCAATGCAGTTAGAATATCAAGTTTTGCTAATAATCCGAGCTTTTTTAAGATAGAGACTCAATTCAACATGTAGTACCAATTTGAATTGGGCCAATAAGGATGCATATATCTCCTATCAGCGCCAAAATCTTCCGTAATTGTGAATAACTTGGGCACCAAGTGTTTTAAAATGTGAAAAGCAAACATATCTTTAAGTTAGTTATTCACTATTTAATGTTTTTGTTTTGTGTCATTTTTTAAAAAAATTCTCATATTGCCAAGTGTCAGCATTTTAGATTGTCAGTTATGTAAGACCAAAGAGGCCTTACACTAAAAGAGGTTTTCTCTTTGTATATATAGTATAAAAGTGTAAATGGTGAAACATCTTAATACTTTCTTAGAAAAGTCAAAACATAACCTTGTAGGATGGTTCTGGAAAAAAGATTAGGACGAAGGGAAAGCAGTTTCTTATGGATAAAAAATGGTGAGAATTTAAAGATGATGGACACGGTATACTATATTCTATCAATTCAATCACGCAGTTTTCCTTTTTTTCAAAAAATTCGATAGCTCACGTAACAAAGTTCATATGCAACTTAATATCAAGAATAATGCGGTTATATAGCTAGAGTTGATGGAAAGTTACATATTTTGATGTTGTAGTTGACTGAATTAAAGTGTTAGGTGATTGGCGATTATGATGCTAAAAGTAGAATCTTTTATCTTTTACTGAAAGTAGCAAGAACCCAAGTGCGCAAGCACTGAACATCAAATTTTATTCTGGATTGTTTAAATATTCATGGTTGTTTGTTAGTCCAATATGAAATTGACAAGTAGTTGACTCATGCTGGTAGTAAAGAAAATGAAATATATTTAACTTATTGACTAACAATGTGACGGTCTGTTGAATTGCTATTTCACGTGCAAAGTACGTGAACTTTACTAATATCTAATATATCCGATCCATGGTATACCATTAACACAACCAGAGGACTTTTGCATGTCGCCGTAGCCTCTCTAATGATGTATGTTACATAGGTTAGTCTCACCTTTTGCCACAATAAGAACCTCCTTGCTACCATTTGCACTTATTTTTGCTTGGAAAAAAAAAAAAAAAGCCAAGAGAATAACACAGCTGTTGTCATGCAATTTGCAGCCACCTTTCTGTTTTGCAATATTTCTAAAATCCGTAATAGGCGAATGTAGTATTGATGCTGTGGTAGCCTGCATATGACAACTATACCTATGAGTGTAAGAATAGCCCAGGTTAACTATATTGTTGCTTTGAAACAATTAATTTTTCCTCAGGCACATGTCTACTATAAAACATCCAACGATTGTGCAGCCTTTCTTGCCAACTATGACAGCAGTGTAGATGCAAATGTCAGCTTTAACGGGAAATCATATTTTCTTCCTGCGTGGTCCGTGAGCATCCTTTCAGATTGTAAAAATGTCATCTTACGTGTGGGAATTAGGTGGCAGTTCGTTAAAGTGGCAACAACTAAAGCAGTGCAGGACGCTCTTAGTATGAGGGCTGGGTGCGAATGGGAGATGGACGTTTAATGGGAAACTCAATGAGTATCCAAATTTCAATAGAAAAGGGCAGTTTACGTCATCTTGAAAGATAATGGTTCAAACATACAATGAGACTTGATAATTAATATAAGCTAAGATAATGGACTTCAGTGTCATTACATGACAGATGATCTTCTAAACACTATCGATTAGGGAGGATTTGTATAACTTGTGAAGTAGTAAATACTTTTTGCCTGTAGTTTAACCACCACCGATAGAGTCAGTTTCACAATGCTGGAAATTTAATTATTTAGAGACGATTGAATTCGTTGTTAAAATGTCCATATGTCATCGATAATAACAATAGTGACAAACGAAGGTATGACAAACAAGATACGGGGTGTGAGACGAATCGAATCAAATTTGATCAAAAGTCCTTCATGGACAGCAACCGATACCCTTGTTTCCCGTTTACCGCTGAAAACACAGAACGAAACAAACATAGAGAGACAAAAACCAGTTTCCCCCACGTTCTGTAATTCGCAAGTTTGTACTCTAGCCCTTGAGGCTTGAATCTATCACCGGTACGTTCCTATCCTCAATAATTCCATATCTGTTCTCCATTTTCAATACCAACAATTGCTCAAAACAAATCCATACCTTCCACATAAAACAAACATCTATCATCTATATATGCACTTGTGCGTGTGTGTGTGTGTGCGTGTACAGTTGAGTGGAAATACGAGAGGAAATCTACCATTCTTGCTAATTTTGTTTGTAACTCTGATTTTTGGAGGTTATTATTGGGAGCTAGGGTTCTAGGTGACCGTTACATATGATCAAAAAGCACTGGTTATTGATGGAAAGAGAAGGATTTTGCAGTCAGGGTCATTTCACTATCCGCGCACCACGGCTGAAGTGAGTGTGTTGTTTTTGATGTTTTATGTATTGAGTGTTTCTTGAGCGTTTGGTGAATTTTGCTGTGTGTGATCTGGTGATGTGGATTGTATTTGCTATTTGGTGAATTTTAGATGTGGCCGGAGATTATTAGGAAGTCGAAGGAAGGGGGACTGGACGTGATCGAGACCTATGTTTTCTGGAACTATCATGAGCCTGTCAAGGGAGAGGTAAAAACTTGAGCTTTATTTCCATTCAACATGATGATCAAGATACATGTGCTGAACTATCCTTTTCGAGATTCATACATGTCAAAGTTTTAGTGTCTGGGAACGAGATTTAAATAAAAAGGCATGGGACGGAACTTGGAGGCTTCGAATTGGGCTAACCTCCATTTTGTGCATAAACTGTCCAGCTCCACCCCCCCTCCTTCTCTCTCTCTCTCTCTCTACAAGCTTTAGTACCTCCTCTTAAACTTGAGTCCCTTAGACATTTTTGTTTAGTTCACCAAGATATTAGCTAATGTTTGACAATTGCGAGTATAAGAATGTCGATGTGGGCTCTATTGTTCTGAATTGTTTGGGTCATTGCCATGATGGTGAAATCCTTTGCTTTAGATTGAATCCTGCTTTCCTAGAGTTCCTCATTTTCATGTTTGGACAATTTGATTTTGCCTACTGCTCTTGCTGCTGAATTTGTTCTTCATAAATCCTCAGCATAAAAAAATCATCATTGTGGTGGCAATCCGTGATTCTAATTCTTATTATAAATATCACCTGCTTCCTTTAAGACATTGGATTGATCAAGATGACAATATCATCTTAACAGCATCATACAAAATTACGATAATGTCTGAATATTCGTTCAACTTTTGTAGTACTACTTTGAGGGCAGGTTTGACCTCGTTAAGTTCGTGAGAACAGTTCATGAAGCTGGCCTATATGTGCATCTAAGAATAGGTCCATATGTTTGTGCTGAATGGAACTATGGGTCAGTTTTCCTTATTAACTCCTTATATTATGCAGCTAGATTTTCCCCTCTTCCCTGAGATTGTATTTTATCAGATTAACAGCATTTGACTTCTTAAGGAGCTTACAGTAATTCGCTCATAACCTGATTAAGCGGAATGAAGTTGAATTTCTTGATTACTGAAGGAGATTACTAGTTGTATAAAAAGATAAATTTTGTTGCGAAGAAAAGGTTAATAGTAACTTTATTATTCTTGAAGGAGGAGTTTTTGAACTGTCATGACCTCAACACGATATAGTATATGAAATTCTAGGAAAAAAGAGGAGATGAAGAGAATTAAAATGACTCACGGAGAATGGAGCTACCAAAAACTATATAGATGTGAGCAAGTAACATTATTAAAGAGCATAAAGAAGACAAAGTTCTGATATTCATAATTGTTAGCAAGGTGGTTTTCTCTGAAGCTGCAGATTTCTCAGCAATACGACTTTTTAAGCACTGCAGTGCACTTTTTTTTGTTGTTTGTATCCACTGCGACCTACTGCACTTGTTCTTATCTTGAGAGCAAACTTATCTTCAATCTAATACGTGGTACACACTTTTCATATCTTTTACCTTGTTTTGGAACAGAGGCTTTCCTCTTTGGTTACATTTTATTCCTGGAGTTCAGTTTCGGACAACCAATGAAATTTTCAAGGTACACTCACTGTTCATGAGATTATCTAATCATGTTCTTTTTTATCACTTTTCTCTGCATTTCTTGTGCCTGGAAATAGTGTTTCTTCTAAGAAATCTATATATATATAAAAAGCTGAAACCTTTGCTTATAATTGCGACACGTAGGATTTTTGAAACTCTATCTTTGCGACATGTAGGACTTTTTAAGAACACTCTCCTTCTGCCACGTAAGCTTCAACTTTGCATGTGGTAGTTTCCTAACTTAAGTGGTCTCTTTATATTTAGAGTCCAACTATTTTGAATTAGATGTATAAAATTCAAGAGTCCTATTTATTTTGGTATTCTTTTTCTTTTCTACTCAATTTAAGTCTTCACTATAATTTATTATTAAAAACATTCGTAGGTATAATTTATGCAATATTTTTAAACTTTATAAAACTAAAAAACTAATTATACACCTTTGAAAACTCTATCTAATCAATATACTTATACATTAGGCCTTAATTTTGATTATTAAGATCTCAAAAATACTTTAAAATAACAATATAAAATTGCAAATATATATATATATATATATATATATATATATATATATATATATATATATATAAAGCTTAAATCCTCACTTAAAATTGCGACATGTAGGATTTTAAAAGCTCTATATGTACACCACGTAAGATTTTTTAAGCTCTCAATAAGTTGACAAGTAAGAATTTTTAAGTCTCCAACTTCTCCCGTGAGAGGAGTCCCCTAAATTTGTTGGATTCTTCAATTAAATTTGGACTCTTCAATCATTGATCTCAACAATCCTATGCTTTGCTAACTACTACCTTCATCCATTAGAGTTACATCAGATGTGTATCCACATAAGAGTCATATGCTTTTCAAACTTCTATGTACACAAAATGTTACGTAGAAAGATCTCCCAACAATGTGTTCCTTTCTCTATTTCTTTGGTTTCCAAGCGTGAACAGATGTGGGGTTCGGGAGCAAGAGCATCACTAGAATTTGAGACTCCATAAACCAAGGTTTGACATCAATTTGTTTAATCTGGTTGAAGCCTCACAGCATAGCTTTAGGGGAAAATTCTTACGTGAACAAAGTGGGTGCAGGAACTGCAAAACCACATTTCTCTTTTGTAAGTCTTATATAGCCAAAGGCCGTAACTTTTGAATAATTACCTTTACCACTTGGTTTCTTTGTTGCAGTGGACTGTGTTGCTCCTGACCAAAATGGCTTTGTATACACGTACAACAGTAATTACTGCTATGAATGTTGCAGTGTTCACGCATTAAGATCAGGTAGTGAGTGTTTTGTTCAAGTTCAATGTGACCATATTCATAATGACAATGCTCTCAAAGTCTCTTATTTGTTATATCATTTGTTTTTCGTTTTTTGCTCACAAATTATCCTCACAGATCCCTAAACAAAACTACACCTTACCCACAGGAAATGTACGTATGGCAATGGGAGTTTGAGGTGCTTTCATGGGGATTGAACCTTAAAACAACACAATGACAACAAAAAGCTGACCTTTGTTAGTGTTCTGAAACAATTCGGTTTTCTATTTTTTTTTTTCTCTTCTGAAAACCAGTTTTTTGTTTGGTTGAGCTTTTGTTTTTTTGAGCTAGCCATACCAGTATTTCTTTCTCCTTTCCCCATAATAAAATGAACCCCTTATCTCTATCATCTAAAACTATGCATCGGCATGGACTACGAACTTACTTGAAGCATGGGGTAAAAGTTTGGTAAAGCTTTTATGGTTTAAACTGCCCACGTCCTTCTGGTTTTTTCCTGTTTTTTTTTTTTTGGCAAGATATGCACTACTCATAACATTGGTTTAGGTTGATGCTTTTTCTGTACTTTTTCCAATACCAGGCGTCCCGGTACCGTCTTATAGTTTGAAGCGAGAACACAGGTATGTACTTAACGTGTTAGTTTGATTGTATTGATTTAGTCATATGACTTTATCTTTATTTATCTTGAGTAGTTCGTACTTAGTATGCTTATTGTTTCATATGATTCCTAATGCTTCATAGTATCAAAATTGTGATCTACATTTAGGTCAATGACTTTTAAAAAAATATATGTAATTATAGACAAGTTTTTTTTTCCCTGTTGCCTAGAGCCTTATGAGTGTGTAAAAGTGTATATATTAGGGAGTAATGACCTCATATTTTTTTGGAAGTATGCTACATTGGCTTCGGTTCTATAGGTGCAGTGATATAACTTGGCAGGAAGTGGGCGTTTTCTCTTTTTATCCTAAGGTTATTCCAAACTATTTACAATGCGAAAGTGATCTTTTGGTTGTATCTTATGGCACCAGCATTGTATATATGCACCATATTTTTTTTTTTTTTTTTTCATTTTTATCACTTGAAAGATGTATGTTTTTGTATTAAAGATCTATATATATGTTTAGTGGCAATATTTAGAACTGAGCTTGGAGTTAGCAAAATTGCGGCAATCTTTAGTGGCACTTTGAAGACATAAGCTTTGCTAGATATAGGTTCAAATTATGTTTACAGAAACTACTTCCTTCTCATATATGTAAACATATATGCTAACAGTTTAGCCCATACTTTACTCCTTTTCAAGTTTTGAGGTTGATAGGACAGAAGAATGAAAAGGTAGACCAAGGGTTTATCAACATCTGAGCCTCTAAAATCATTCTATAACTTACTAGAATCTGTTCTAGAGATCTTATCCTCATGAATTTTCATGCCACACACTTGGTTCCCCTTTGGATCACTGTTGATCGGTCGTTGTGTTATTGGTTCTACTAATTAATTCAAATATACCTTTGTTTTGTAACCATATTTCCCGAAATGATGAAAGAAGGCCGAGAAACTTTCTGATTTTTGCTTTGAGATTGCAAGAGGTAAGTTTTTGAGGATTCTTATCTTCCAAGCTTTAGGATAAGTTTACGAGCCTTATACATCAATCTTCTCTACAACTAACATGTTATAATTTGTTTTGACCAAATATTTCACAACTAAATTTTAAAGAAAATAATTGTGAATGATTCGCGGATAGGTTTTGATAAGCTGAGTTTGGGAAATCGATTAATTGAAAAACTAAATGAATTTTAAGATGAATTTAACCCCTCAGTTGGAAGATTGAAACATAAATAGACGTTCTTACATGGCGGTGGCTACTTAGGGTGGTCCATGTTAATGGTTACGGTAATGGTAATTTTGATATGCAGTGACGGGGCTGGCACCATGATGGTTGTTGTAACTATTGTGGTAGTAAACATATGTGTGATAACCAGTTGCGGGGAAAACGATAGTTGTGGTGGTGCTAATTGTAGTAATAATAATAGTGTGATGGTAGTGGTGACAATTATGGTAATTGTGACGATAATGATGGCGACGGTAGTTGCAGTAGTAGTAAGGCGGTGGATGTGTATTATTATAGCAATGGTGAACAAATTGTGCTATAAGCACAGATATGTAACAATATAGCAATTCTACCTCAAAGACTAATAGCTCTAAAGTAATTTCCTTAGAAAAAATTTCCCCCATCTATCATGTTTGTGTACCAATGCGGGATAATTAAAGTTCTTTTTCGTCAATTGGTCAGTTTATTCAAATTGTAGCCCTCAATTGCCATAGTCCTTACAATTTCTTAATGGCACATTCGTTAGGTCATTTTAGTGTAATTTTTACACAAAAGAAGAACTGAGGTTAATACGTGCTTTGAATACTAAGATGAGCTGAGCAAAACTCATGAAAAGTACTTCCCTTAGCAAGTGAATGCACTTCACCAAAAAATAAAAGAGATAAAATCCGAAGGCCAAACATCGTAAGAACATGCAAACATTAATTGCCACATATATTACATAAGAAAAATATTTCTGAATATTTATTTCCTTAATATTTTTCTAGATGATAGATTGTTGTGAAAATGAACCATAAGAACAATGATGCTCTAACTTTTGAGTTAAAAAGGTCTCTACAGCTTTGAATTTCACAGTTGTTGGTTTGGCTTCGTCTTCAAAATTCTACACAAGGTAATTGATAGAAGGAACCATTTCCGTATTCAAAGAATTTCTTAAGAAAAAGATAAATCTAGAAGTATATTTAACCATCAAAATAATAGGATAGTTAAGAAATTAGTTTTAATTATATAACATCAAACACTTATATAAATCACACAATCTTACAGATGCAAAGAAAAAGAATCAACCAATTGTGACTAAATTTTTTAAAATAATAAGATATTAAAATAACATTTTAGTCCAAAAACTTAGTTTTAATTACATAACCTCAAATTTTAAAGGTTCACATCATCAACTAATTAAGTTACTAGGATTTAATTTGATTACTAGGGCTTAAATAAATTAAACACAAAAAAATATTTCTAATAGTATGTGAAATAAAAATTAAATCTGAATATAAATGTTATAGCTCATAAGTCCAGAACTGTTTCATATACTAATCAATAAATGAACTTATTAGGACTTATGTATGACTTTAATCACCTAAGTGTACCATATAATATCAACTTAACCGACAATGGATAGTAACAATCACCATTATCTCATTATTTATCTCAATCTTTTGAAAAGTTTGTATAGAACAATATGACACTTTTATGATAAATTAAAATAACAATTAACTGTAGAATATACATATTAGGCCTTAAATTTGACTATTAACATCTCAAATGAATTTTAAACTACAACATAAAATATACCAAGGTAAATTATGAAAATCATATGTTAAATTTTTTAGATAAATATCTCACAAGCTAAAAGATTTTTTCTTTTAATTATTTAATCTCAATATTTCACGATGTCACAAGGGATAAAAATAGTAATCACTTTATAACCGTTTAACTTCAATCATGTGCAAAGCTTTTTCTAGAACACTCATACATTTTAATGATTAATTATAATAATCATTAGTACTTCAATGTATGCATATTTTGAAATTGATTGTCGTATAAAATTTTCAAAAATACATTAGAAGGGATGGGTCACAAAAATGTCAAACATGACACTGAAGGAAAATAAAGAAGCATAGACATTGCCACTAGACAACGTTATATCATCTCTTTATACAATTAATTAATATTTTAAAAGGGTGTTTTATTTAAAAGTAAGTAAAATAGCTCCACTGTATGTATTAGTAGGTTATTTAAGTCTACATAATAATTTACTAATTAAACAGTTTGTGCCTTTTTTTACCTTCTTTTATGATTTTTCAATGCAGAAGACTGTAATATATATATATATATATATATATATATATAGATATATATATATATATATATATCTACTACTACTAATAATAATAATAATAATAATAATAATAATAATCAGTTATATTAGAAACATCTATAAAACAAAAATGTTGATTAGTGATGCAAGTCATAAAGAAAAAAAAAAAAAAGATGTCTACAGTTATTTAGATGGAGTCTTGGTAAAAATTTCATTCAACTGTTAGTAAGTAAACAAGTGAAAAAATATATATTTGTGTTTGATTTCTTGAATATTTAACTTCTGAAGGTTCCGTCTTGATACAAAAAAAAAAATTAGTGCTAACATTACTTTAAAATGAAGGGAAATTATTATTTGGTGGGGAATCATTAATTATTTATTGCATGCTTTAACTTTTTGAATACGTTATTCAGTACACTTCAACATTAGTGCTATAAATTATCCCGAGCATAAAAGGGAAAATAGAGATTACAAAATTATATACAAATGTGATTTAACTATAATTTCCTATTTTATATCTTGCCCACAAAATTTTACAAATCTTAATTCAGCCAAATGTTTTTAATAAGGAACAAAATACATGTATAAGTATGACAAGCATAAAATTTTTGGACATTAGTGATTTCGATTATTATGTGTTATCATGTATATATGTGTTACCTCAGTGAAAGTCATTTTATTTGTTATTCTTTAATTTAAAATATAATCTACTACACTATAATATATGTTTGATGAGAAAATCAAAATGTCTCTCAATCCGACCAAATTACATCTCAATCCGTGCATTTGCACGGGTCCATTAGCTAGTACAGGAAAAGACAGATTCCTCATAATTCCTAAAACTTGTTTATTTTTCCGCAGAAAGAAATGAATATTTTCCTTGTAAAAATCGTTAACTTAATGAAGGAGGAGAACCTTTTTGCTTCACAAGGAGGACCAATCATTCTTGCTTAGGTGATGGTTTCCTTTTATCTTCTTCGCAAGTTTGTACCAGACGACTCCTACAAATTTGTTGATATATTTGTTATGATTCAGTTGCTTCAGCTATTTTGTTTATCTATCATCAGACGCTATGAACAACTAAGCAGCAGCAAAGCACTGACTTAGGTTAGGAATTCAGACCTGACTCATTTTAGGCATTACAATGTGCCAAAATTAGGGAAACTTGAAAGGGACACAATAAGGGAAAGCCAATATGTTATCAGTGTATAACCAACCTTCCACAGACCCTACAACAGTGAAAGCCTTGTACGTGCAACTGTTACAAATTTTAATATAGATCAGATCGTGTATTGCATAGATTTTATGAGAAAATTTTGTCCTTGATTTATTAGATGTCAAATTTCACAGAAGGAAAATGTGGGTTTGTTTCCATCTCCATAACATGATATCCTGTCAGCAACTCCACTTGATAAAAGTAGTAATTGACGCATATCATCTTTAGAATTTGTGGCTACCTACTCGGTAGTAAGTTCCTCTTTTGCAATATATCGAACGGGTATTATGTAGCCTGTGGGCGTCTGAGGAGTCTTAGAATGGTAAAGATAACAAACATTGTTTAGAGAGTTATCCAGACCTTGTAGCTCATATCAAGATACTACACTTTATAGATATGCACTGATTACAGGGTTTATCTTTACCTATTACACGGAACAGCAGTGCTTAACAGTGGACAGCTGAGCTTTGGGCCACCTCTTTACAAGTTGAGATACTCGAATAATAAAGTGCATCCTGGATGAGAGTGACTTGGGTATATATAGGGTTAAACACGTAGAAACTGCTAGCAATTCAGTCTGATTTTTTATCACTTGGATTACCGAGATACTTGAAACGAAACGAATTGTCTGTTGTGTTGTTCTGAGGATTCCGTTACATCAGACCACACAAAACAAGGTTGTGCATGAAGTAACTTAACATCTAGCTTTGTTAATGGCTTCAAAGGAATCAAAGGCTATGCAGAATGTTCATAATATTGGCGCTTGTGTTTGTGACCTAATTAATTAGCATTTAGAGTCTGGGAAGGCACCAATCTCAATGGCAGCTCTTTTCCTGTTCATTTATGTCACTTTGTCCTGTTAATCAGTTTCATGTGCTACTTCTCACGCTAACATTACCAGGTAGCCATCACATAGGCTTTTTAAAATGTCCTAGATAAAGTCGAGGGAAAAAAATATGAAGTTGCATCTGATTTTCGGGTAGATTGCATCTGATTTTGTTCTGTAAATCGGTTGCAGGTTGAAAATGAATATGGAAACGTTGAGGGGTCATATGGAGTTGGTGGCGAGCTATATATCAAATGGGCGGCAGAAACTGCTATAAGTCCTAACACTACTGTTCCTTGGGTGATGTGCGAACAAAGTGATACACCTGATCCCATTGTAAGTATTGAGTTCCTTATTGGTATAACTTCTTGCTCTCCTCTTTGGCATTCGACAAATATGTACTTTATCTTACATTTTAATCATAACACAAAATGCTAGGCTGTTTCATACTACAAATCAAGGTGCTAAGAAGGATGACAAATTCACGTGCATTGTGCAAGAGCATTTGTGAAAAATTCTTCACGATGAGGATTTTACCAACAAGTATTACATGAGTAATGGCAATTATGTGTTTATGCAGTGTAACACGGGAAATAAAACGGGTGCTATTAACTACTAAGACCACGAATGAAAAATCAATAAAGTACAGAAGCCTGAAACTAATGAGATAGGAAGCACTTGAACAATTAAGGTTTGTCTTCTAATTGAACTTATCTTGAGTACTAAAGAGGTTGTCCAAGTGTCCAAAGTTAGAAATGGTGAATTTTTATCATGTGTGAGATGAAGAGATGTCCAGATGTGTTCTAAATTGCAAGACTTGTTTGACATAGGTAAAGAACCTTTCTAGAAGAGTCTATGCTTCCTATGCCATCAAGGCTAATTGCTCAAACTGTATCTCCTATTCTTTTTGTTTTCCTGGTTGTTTTCTTCCTGCTGGAAATTCTTGTTTTGAGCTGCCCCTAAGCTTATGCATCAAGATGAAAGGTATGGGATGTTCTATATTGAGCACAACTTGCAATATTTCATCTTGATTTTGTACTTAAGAAATCTTATATTTTGGATATATCATCCACTATAATGAACAGTAACATGCCAAACATGTAGATAAACACATGTAATGGGTGCTATTGTGATGGGTTCACCCCAAATTCCCCTTCCAAGCCAAAAATGTGGACAGAGAACTACAGTGGATGGTAAAGCTCTGTAATTCTTAAGCTTTGATGAAATGCTTGGAGTATTTCTTTTTTGGTTTTTATCAAAGAAGTGGAGGTGTAGAGCATTTATTTTTTGTTACAGGTTCCTTTCATTTGGTTATCCAGTACCTTATCGGCCAGTTGAGGACCTGGCTTTTTCTGTTGCGCGCTTTTTTGAAAAAGGAGGCACTTTTCAGAACTATTATATGGTGAGCTAATAATTTAATCTAATTGTAGTATGATCGTATGCAACTTTGCAAGTATGATCGTATGCAGTGGCATTGCTTTTCAGTTCTGTTATATCCTTGCAGTATTTTGGTGGCACCAACTTTGGACGAACAGCGGGAGGTCCTCTGATTGCAACAAGCTATGACTATGATGCCCCAATAGATGAGTATGGTAAAATTCCTGACATTTGGAGCTTTATTAAGACGTTAAATTTGTTCCTTATATGCGCCCTCGAATATCTAAGGAAGTCAATGAACAAGACTGAAGTTCCTTGCGCCTGGTTTGGCTACAAAAGTCATTATTCTTCATTTAGCTCTGGCATTCTTATTGCTCTTGTCATGATTTTGCTCAAGCAATATACGTTTCTATGGTTCTCCAGCATGTATTTCCCCCCTTTTTACTAGTACATACTACATACGCCTTTTTTTCTTTGGATGAGTTGGTGCCCGTCTTACCCCTTTCTAAGATGCATCTATTTCTTGTTTTACGTTGTTTTCCGTGTTATTTTACTTTGCTACTGTCTTTTGGAGTAGACGTTACTGTTTTTAGAAATTACCACTCAGGTGAATGAGGCGTAGCTAAGTGATCCGAAAGAACTTGACAACTAGCCCCAGAGTAACACTCAGTGTTCTACAGTTAGTAACTTTACTAGATGCTGTTATATTCTTTATTCTGATAAGTATTTTGATGCAAGGTGACCCATCTGATAATGCAACTGTCCAGAATTGTATTAACTGTGAGTTGCTGCTTTTAGTTATCAGACAAGTTTGTGAACATTAAGCTTACTGACAGAGCATATAATAGCTGATTCTTGATAGAACCGCCATCCTCTACCTCTGAGAAGGTTCGGTTTGCTACGGTAGTGGGCTGCCACTTAAGTTTGGGGCATCTCTTTTGTGGAAATCAGTTCGGGACCTTTTACTTCTTTGTTTTACTATGTTCTCTGTCCTTCACTCTGCATTTCTTTTCATGTTCTTTCATTTGAATATGTAGCTTTCGTTCTTATTGAGAGAAAAATGAATTAAAGTTTGCTGATTTTGTTTAAAGAACTGAAGTCCTCAGTTCTAATTATCTAAAGTTTGTATGGCTGCTACTCATCCCCACTTGGTCAATGGGCCACATCTTAACATGCCGAATTACCAAATTTTTTGTCCACAACTTTCTGTAAAGCACTCATTTAACAGATAATTCCTTCATAGTAAGTAAGAATTCAGTGACGCGGAGTGGCGCTTTCTGCACTTATGTAGTATGGCATCATCATGTACTTGGGATTCAGTGTCACATATAACCTAGGTGAGGCTAGAGATGCATATATTTTGCTGGAACATGATCATTTCTGTAGGTACTTCTCAAAGAGTTGCGATGATCAATGTGAAAAACAATATAAGAATCCATTGATTTGTTGTTAGTTAACAACTTTGCTTCATCATTCCTGTGCTGTGTGCAATTTGCTGCGCATTCTAAGAAGAGTGTATCTGTGCAGGTTTTACAAGGCAGCCAAAGTGGGGTCACCTTCGAGACCTGCACAAGTCAATAAAGCATTGTGAAGATTATTTGGTCAATGCGGACCCAACTCAGCAGTCACTTGGTACGAATTTAGAGGTATGTGTACCTGGTGAATGTCAATATTGAGCATTTCGTTAAAGCTCTGAAGTCTTAATCTTGCACAGTGATTGTGTATATCCTGGAAAAGTCATATTTAATGGATGGGACATGAAGAAAGCTCTTTGCACTTTGTTCAAGAGGAAGGGGAAAGATGAACGAGGAAAATTAAGAACTTAAAAGATTAGAAGTAGTAGGAAATTGACAAAATTATTCTGTTGAATGAGTTGCGCCACTTTTTGGACCCTTTATATTGCATTGCTTTGACAGCTTGATCCCTGTTGGAGCTTTCTGCCCTTTTACTACTTTTTGACCTTTAGGTTTTGGGAACTTGCAGTGTTTCCTGGCCACCATTGAGAAGGCAATTGCAGCCCAAAAGTTATAATTCATATATGGATGTTAGGATTCTGATTAGAACACAATTTTGTATGTTTAAATCACAAGTGTGGAATTGACAGATCAATAATGTCATGCACATAAATTGTCATGCGCTGGCACTATCATAATCTCTTTCAAGTGCTACAAATTAACGAAAAATGAGTTTCTGCTCTCGTTCTTGAATCCATTTCTTACTTTCTGTTTGAAACAATTAATTTTTCCTCAGGCACATGTCTACTATAAAACATCCAACGATTGTGCAGCCTTTCTTGCCAACTATGACAGCAGTGTAGATGCAAATGTCAGCTTTAACGGGAATTCATATTTTCTTCCTGCGTGGTCCGTGAGCATCCTTCCAGATTGTAAAAATGTCATTTTCAACACAGCAAAGGTAGATGTTCATAAATTTTATGTGGAAAAATTGTTTTGCTGCCCAATGTCTGTGGAGGTCATCTTCGATTTCTTTTTGTATACATGTCTATAGTCTCTTTCCAAACATATTAAGTGTATTCATTTGTTATCGTGCATATCAAGAAGTTAACATAGTTATGGCATTGTGTTGCTAATTTGGGCTGTTTTGCAGCTGCTGATACATCCTGCTTTTATCACCATGTTTAAGATTGATATATGTGGCCTTGATCCCTTCCACTACTTTCTTGATAAGTTTCTGACTGCATTTATTATACTCAAAGGTTGTGTCACAACGAACTGTTGGCGATGTCGCACTGGCTCGTAATACCAGCGTGAGTGAGTTGTCATTGGCGTCATCTAAGTGGAGTTGGTACAAAGAAGAAGTTGGTGTTTGGAGTAACAATTCATTTGTGGCATCGAGTTTACTGGAGCAGATCAATACAACGAAGGACATAAGCGACTTCCTATGGTACACAACAAGGTAACTCATTTCATTTGACAGAAGTTATGTGTATAGCTAACCTGTTTCTTTAATTGAATGCCCGATATATACCTCTGAGGGCAAATACGTATGCAAATCCATTAGATGTTGGTGCTCAATCAAGTAATCCTTTCCTGAAACTTGATGCAGTGCAACCATATCATAGTAGTGGCTTTTCGCAGGGATTTGACTGGCTTTTTGTGTCTCCTCAGTTGTTTAAGGCTTTCTAAGTCATATCACTTTTGGTACCAAGGCATGATAGTCATTGTTGGGCATTCTTTACCAGAGTGAGCTTTTCGCATAACTGGTTGTTTAATGTGGTATCAGAACACTGATTTAGCAAGGTTTTGGGTTCAATCTTCTCCTTATATCTGGTCTCTTTGTATATTTGCATGGTCATGCACCCCATGATGTTTGTATCCAGGTCTGCAACTTTGAATTCGTTTTATCTGGTTAGCCCCTGAGGGGGACCTACAAACCCATGAAATACGTTGTTTTTGCCCGTCTTCTGACGTAAGGTGGTATAGTGGTTCAGTTCAGCAAGGTCTTAGGTTCAAATTTCCGGCTTGCATTTGGTCACCCTTATGTTTGTGCCCTTGTGTGCATTTTAGTAGTTTTCTACGCTAGTGTGCATCTAGAAGCAGATTATACAACTAAAACCTTGCTCTTACCTTTTTATGGTAGTATAAATGTGGATGAGAACATGAAGCATGGTCGAGAAAGCGAAGGAATTTTGCTTATCGAGAGCTTGGGACATGCAGCTCTTGTTTTCGTAAACAAGAAACTTGTAGGTAAGCATCCTTTCAGATTCATTAGGATGACGTTTAGCTTCTTTGTATGTCAACTTTGTTGTATTCAGTAACTAGCGTGTTACAAAGGAACATGATAAAGCCCTCTGACAGATGCTTACAAGAAACTTGTCTTTAGTGTAAGAGTGAAGTGCAAGAAGCTTGGCCTATAAATGCGTTGGTACTTTTCATCAGGAGATGTGGAAGCTTTGAACATTAAGAATGCTTAGATTACTTAAATTTTGCATCAGAATCTTTAGGCTGTGAAGTCTGCTACAACTTCACAGCCTTTTTTTTTCATGAGAGACTGTTATCACAAGGCCTTTACCTGATTACTTTGGTGATATGGAAACATGAGGAAAGAAATAATCACGCACATACACGTGACCAAACATGGCATTACATAATTTTCCGTTAGCCTACATCCAGGGAAAGAGGAGGAAGATAATCGCATGTTTCTTGACAGATTAGGTTATGCAGAGGTGGGTTTTATATTAGTTAGGAGCTTTTTCGTCGCCTCTAGAAAAGAGGAGGAAGGCAAAGATCAACATTGAACCCATTGTGTTTTTTTTTTTTTGTGGCCTTGTGTTCAAGGATTAAGAGAGCTTCGAAGTAGAGGAGTTGCCTGTAGCTAAGCTTAAGGCTAATGGTGGCAGATGATGACTGATGCGCTAGTGACTAATTATCACTCTACTTCCTTATATTTGAAACTATCAAGCCTTTTTCAAAAGTTAATTAAGTTCCATAGCTATTATTACTTTCCTGCATTGCTGCGTAACTGACTCATAATCGCCAAGTTTTTTTATCAAAAGCACAGCAGAGAAACTTGTTCAGTTTAGCTCTGTACTTTCCACACCCTCACTTTTCTGATATTCTTTGAATAAATGGCAATATCTTCTGGATAAAATGCAACTTTTGACTATTCCACAACAATTTTGCCCAATATCTGTATGTCATGCACATATAGATTGATATAAATTCTATTTCAATTGCTAGCAGGATTTGGTTATGGTAATCATGATATACCAGACTTCTTATTCAGTAAGAAAATTAGTCTGAACTATGGAAGTAATACGCTGGACGTGTTGAGTATGATGATTGGTTTGCAGGTAAATTTTTTTTTTACTTACAGTATCTTGGCTGATTGCTGATACCTAGGGGCACTTGCACAGCAAAATCAGACTACCAGATTGTAAGCCTGCCCTACAGAATTCTTGTTACATGAGCTCTGCCCTTTATGGATTATTTTCTCTCTTCCCAATTATGGTACATATAGTTGAGGTGAAAGGAGATAATCAGAAGAACCTTGAAAATCAACCCCTTCCGGGAGAAATAGTTGCAAATCTAACTGCCTCAGTCATATTTTTTGTGGCATCACTTATTTAGTGATAGTTTTATACTCAAAATTTGTTGCGCCATTTCTCTAAAAATCTGCATCCATTAGCTATATCAGCTGGAGGAAGTTGTATTCACATGGTCCATCCTACCATATGGATTCTAATTAGGTATTGCTTACAGATGAGTAGCTATTCATATGTAATCAATCAAATACAACGGTATAGCTGCAAGGAAATAGATTTATTTCAGTTTGAAATGAGAAATATTCATACATATTATAGGAACAAACATACACTCGCATTATGTAGTCCGGAGATTAACTTGTATCATACAAGCATGCAATAGTACATCATGAGAGAAAAGCATCACCTGATTTTCCTAAAAAAATTCACCGTAAAACGGCTAAGAGTTTTCTAGCCCAAGAAATGTTGGGATTTTTCAGTTATGCTGTCTAAGTTTTTACAAAGAGCTTCTACTTCCTCGAAGGTCTATTAACATTTTTTAGTGTTAAATATGTGCTCCTCCAGAACTATGGGCCATGGTTCGATATTGCTGGGGCAGGGATTTTTTCAGTCATTCTTGGTGATCTTAAGAATGGCAAAAAGAATCTTTCTTCTTCAGAATGGACCTATCAGGTTAGAAGATAAACTTTGATCATACCAAGTTGCAATCTGGCATATTATTCAACTGCAAGCAGACTCAATGTATAGCCCATGATGTGTTCATCTAGAACTGTATGAGTTGCTATTTTCTCAAGATTTTGGTATGATGAAAAAGCACTTTACCCGTTCAACTGATTTTGCCTGTTATTTGAATTTACTGGGCAAAATTTACCGAAACCATCCAATTTGACTGAATTCTTAGGCGGGAGTGTTTCGATCACCCAATACATTTTTTAATGACAAAGATACCCCTCCCAACCAAGAAAATATATCTTCCTCCTTCTCCTTCATCAACAACCACAACCGGCCTCCACAAGCAGTCCAAAACCATCAACATTACTGCAGCTACACTCACCCCGCCCGCAATTGTCGCCAATCACCGACCACCTACGCCAACCAGAAACCCACCTCCAACATGTACATGCATCGATCTACGCGGTCATGCCAGTTGACTACTTAGACCTATGTACCAGTTCGCTAATTAGACCCATTTCTAACCTGCATTATGATTGATAATCGTCTGTCCTCTGGAATAAGGATATGCTTTGCAATTTTCATGTTGAACATGGAGACTGGGATGGGGATGGGAACAGATGTCTTTCATCTTTTCTCTTGGGAAGTTCTTTAGCATCATCTTTTTCTGGAACATATTTAATATTTTCTTTGTGCTCAGGTGGGACTTAAAGGCGAATACCTTGGACTAGATAAGATGAGTCTTGCAAACAGTTCGGTATGGATTCAGGGGAGTGCCTTACCAACTAATCAGAGTTTGATATGGTATAAGGTATGTGTATGTGGTAGCATGTCATACTTCTGCAGAGAGAACTATAACTTGAAACAAAAAAAAAAAGAACAGTTCTCTGTTGCTTGCACTCTCTTATGATGGGACGCCGCCATCTAGCGCAATGTTAGTTATTCCATGTGTTAGTTACGTGTTCGAGCACATCAGTGGTTGTTCAGAACTTTGATCAGCGCTTGCTCAATGCTGTTCTTTGGACCTCATAAATGATTCTTTTTTTTTTTTTTTTGTAGAATTTTCTTTTCGGAGACCTTCAGTGCTCCCTTCAGAATGCGGTGCATGTGCCTTTGCGAGTACCAAATCATCCTTGGTGCTAACTGTCAATAAAACTTACCGTCCCCCGTTATTTACTACCCACCATCTATCTTACATGTATAACATTACATCACACATAAAATACATAGAGAAGGATTAAAGGAATTACATCCAGAGCATGTACTTCAGCATATGGGTTGCAGGTTGCTATTGTATCATTACAGCTATTATGTTTTGAATACATCCAAAACCAGAAACTAACGCTGTACATTTCAGTGATGTGCAATCTAAGTCTACAAGAGTAGTTCAGCCCAATTCTGTGCTTGAATTTCCAAATCACATTTTTTGTAACGGTCACTATGTTCAGAACATGAAACTCGGTCCAAACTCTAATGATTTTTAATCGGAAGGTGGTATCAATTTGAACATTCTAATTATTGTATCAGGCTACATTCCTTGCTCCTGAAGGGTCGGGCCCCTTAATGTTGAATCTTGCTAGCATGGGAAAGGGACAAGCATGGGTTAATGGGCAAGGTATAGGTCGGTATTGGCCTGCCTATATATCGCCATCAACTGGTTGCGTTGATACTTGTGACTACAGGGGAACCTATGAGCCATTTAAATGTCTGAAGAAGTGTGGTCAACCTGCTCAAACATTGTAAGTAAAAACATATGGAAGGTTCTAATTTGTATCCTGCTGTTGTTTGAATGCAGTTTTTCTCCTTGAATTAGTCAAATTAGGGCTTTTATGTGCTCGATCATGTAACTAGTTGAATCTAGAGATTAGCTGGTTGATAAATTCCTTCAAGGTGATTCTTCAAAGGGTTCTCGAAATTTCATAGGACAAATTGACTTTCATGACTGGAAAATGATCCGCATTTATTTTCTTATGGTACTTTCCTCTTCTTACAAATTGGATCTTAGCTGATAATGAGAATCAAGATCATCACTCCCAGAACTTATGCTGATCTTCTTGCTTTACTTGTACATACCACTATTGATTTGAGGAGAACATTGTCCAGGTATCATATACCACGCTCTTGGGTACATCCTGGTCAAAACCTTCTTGTTCTCCATGAAGAGCTTGGTGGTGATCCTTCAAAAGTTTCTGTGCTGACACAAACTGGGAAAGAGGTATGTGCACACGTGTCAGAGGCTGATCCTTCACAAGCTGATTCTTGGAAACCATACTCAGATGTCAAGTCTCAAGGTCCTGAAGTTCGATTGGCGTGTGAACAAGGATGGCATATTACATCAATTAACTTTGCTAGCTTTGGAAGACCTGAAGGAGAATGTGGCGCATTCAGTCCAGGGAGTTGTCATACCAATGTGCTGTCGATTGTTGAGAGGGTAACAACTATCTTCCTTGCTTGTTCATAAATTGAAAACCAGCAAACCGCATTTTTTATCCAGGATGTAGATAAAAGTCGTGTTTAAGTACATCTTTTTGCAAACTCAGGGTTTGCAATGTATTGACCAGCCACATTGAAAGAACTTTGATTTTGCTCTTGATCAAAAAATCAATGGGCTGAAATTATGAGCTAAAGGACTCAAGATTCTCGGCAACCTTCTATCCTTGATAAGCTTTACAAACAGTTTTTCTAAATGTTGGCAATGTCAGATACAAAGTGACAGTTTCGATCCATGGAGCTTCAATTCTTGTGCATGGTACATTGCTGCATTTGTTAACTCTTCATTTTAGGGATGAGATATTTAGACACTTTTGATTCACTAGCTTTTTAAAATCACTTGTGATTTCTTAGCCTGCTTATATACTGATGTCCACTCTGACAATTGTGGGAATATGACATTGTAGGCTTGTCTGGGCAAGCAAGGATGTTCAGTTCCCCTCTCTATGGCTGACCTTGGAGACCCATGTCCTGGAATGCTGAAAAGCTTGGCTGTTGAAGCTCTCTGTAGTGCTTGAAGTTCCAGTCTTTGCTGCCCGTGATATTATTATTATTATTATTATTTTTGGTAATAATTATTTTAGATCGTTGAATTCATGAAAAATCTTACCACTGTCATGCTGTTCCAAAAAGGAGAGCTTATATTGAAAGAGCATAGGGTTCAGCATCTTGTTAAAGTGCAAGAGCGTGCATCTAGAATCCATGTGGGGTTTTGCATCCTCACTACCATTATCTTCTTGATTTGTAAACACAGACAGTAACTTAGCAAATCAAATCGATCGATATTTTTCTGGTAGTGATTTCTTTCCGAGAACTTCAATTTAGGCGATTGAGAACGTTACTTGTTTCAGATTTTGATGTTTAAACTGATGCCTTGAGAGCAAAATATAGTGCAAGAGAGTTGAAAAACACCACAGGTTAAGTATATAACAGTACGCCAAAATCCAATGGATGTACGAAATGATCCTGATATTACATGTACCTCATTATCAATCTGCTCCCAGTGATTGATCCGACTTGAACATGTCAAATTCAATGTTGTAGTTATTTCTTTGAATATCGACTCCAAATAAAGTAAAATGAAAGTCTTCCTTTCATGGTAACTCTGCAGCAATTGGTAAACCATGAACTTCACTGTAATGTTTACGATTCAATATTTGGTCTGACTTGTTTCCTTACTGCCCATGAATATAAGAACAATTTTTCGGAATCTCACTCTTCAGTTTTTGCAAGACACTGTCAAAACAGAACTATCATTGTATACATGCATGGATCCCAAAGTGTTTCCCTCTTATGCTCAGAGATTCCGTTGAATGGGCAGAAGAAACCAATTTATACATATCTTAGGTTTTACTGGATCAGAATATAACCTCCATCATAACTTATTCCTGATCCCAGTTTACGTACGAAGAGGTACCAAGTCATTTCATCAACTTGAGACGTAAGATATCAACAAAATCATGGAACAAGGAGTATCTTCCCGATATGCTCGCTGCTTTCCATGAGCTTGTGAGCCTCGGCTGCTTCAGATAACGGTACATATTTATACACCACAGGTTTCACTTTGCCAGTCATGATTGCCGGCCAAACATTCTTCTCCACATCACTCACAATTTGAGCTTTGTTTTCTAGACTTCTGTTTCGTAAACCAGCCGCTGCACGAGGGGGGGGAGGGGGAGAGAGTCAGAAATTGGCATTAAAGCATAGTATTGTACTGATTCGAAAGCTATAATACCTTTGAGGTAAAACCATCATTGTGCACCAGAAAGATCATATTAGCGGACGATTTAATACTTGGTACCACTCATAGGGGCAGCCTGGTATGGGAGTTCCCTTCTAGAAGCAAGAAAGTATAGAGAATGCTAGAATATTATTGTCTCATCCTATCGGACTTAACCCAGAGAGGCACAAAACCCCAATAAACGCTTGTAATACACAATTCTTTTTGCATTTGATGCTCGATGAACTAGACCTTCCCCTTCTATTTTTGAGACTAGGCTTTAGAAAGCAGATCATTTGCCAATCAAGTTGGATCCCGGAGTTTTTTCCTTGGATACCTCTCATTGCGCTTATCATCCTAACTACCCATCAAAGATTTCAGCAGGCGTTGGTGATCATGTTATATTACCTCACCAAAATATGAGTTGGTGAGTTGCTTCAGCCTCCTTTCACATTATACATGGGTTGCCCGAGATCAATGAACCCATCTGGATCTCTGTCGAATAGATTTCTTCTATTATCCAGAACAGATACACTGGGAGATGCTTTACATATTGGTTTGAGATAAAACAAAAACTAGATAAGGGCAGTTTTGATGAGTACATTGCACTGATCCTAATGTATCAATCCAATTATAGAATTTAAATTCTTGTAAAAATAAAATAGGGCTTTTGTACATACCTTGGACCGTGAGTCGTCTTGCCAGCAGACCTCCAAGATTTACTTGCCCCACTGTTCCACCCATAAAACCGATAACGAAAAGCCTCCCATCAACATTTAGGCTGTCAATATTGCGCTGGAGATAGGGTCCTCCAACATTATCTAGTATAACATCCACACCTGATGTTGAATATTTTGGTTTAGATTATCTCCATGCTAATCCATGCAATTTAAGCAGAAGACAAATCTAAATTCTATACTTAAAAAAGGTCTATATCTCCAATTTAAAGATCCATAAAAGGAAGAACGAGATGCATCAAGTCGACTCTTAACTAAATCCTATAACAAGATTACGGTGGAGAGACTATACCCTTCCCTCCTGTTTCTTCTTTAACTCGGGCAACAAAATCTTCAGTCTTGTAATTGATGCAAACATCAGCCCCAAGATCCTTGCAATATGCCAACTTTTCCTCATTTCCTGAAGAATAACATTGTAAGGGATTACATGAGAACATGGGGCCTAGATTGTCATAAATAAAACGTGGCTTGAGAACATAATCTACAAGTGGACCTGCGGTGACGAATACTTTAACTCCTTGGTATTTTGCCATTTGAATTGCAAAGGTACCGATGCCACTAGAGCCTCCGTGTATCTGAAAATACAAGTTGTCAGCTAGGAGATTCTAGGTTATATCATTTGAAAAAAATTGGTTAATGTACCACATTAGACAAAAACATAGCATGAGGATAAACCCTACTCCTAAGTGTGTTCAACATAAGCCTTAGTCCTAGGCACGTTTCGAAAGACTACTAAGTGGGAGAGGCTAGAATATGTTGGATGCATAGGGCAGAATCCGGTTGGGTGTTTGGACCAAGCTCGAATGAGTTTTTCATCATCACAAGAATATCATAATTGGAAATTAAGTCAACCTCAAAGCTTATTAGATGGTTCTTGCAAAAGTTTATGACACAAAAGAATAAAAAATCAGATCAGATTCTTCCAGGGGAAAAAAGAATACCTTTCCAACTGCATACATTTATACACCAGGGATTTGACGATTTTTCTCAAACATTCTCTGGTGCGTGAATTAGAACTTGAAGACAGAAGTTGGACTCTTTCAAACAGGGGAGGGTTAACAGTAAGGTGTTTCAGGTACAAGCAGTAGGTCTCTAAACTATGTAGAAGAACGGCAGCAGAGGACACGATAGAGTGGTTTCGCTTGTCAAACTTGGTTTTGTTTGCAGGTTTGAGGTGAATAATCCTGGGTTGGAGCTGAAGGTTGTGCAGCCAAAAGTAGAGTGGTAGGGTGGGGAGATTGATTATTCAAGATGAAGGGGATTGCATGTAGTTGTGCTTTCTATTAGTTCGCAACATAATGCCCCTTCATTCTCCCCCTCCCCCAACTAAGATGGGCATAAATCATGTCCCAAGGAGTTTATCCATACATTTACATTTTATCTTATCCAACGGCTAGAGTACCCTGGGGAGAGGATTGGGAAATAGAACCTACCCTTAGACCACACAAAACATAAATAAGACACTGGCAAAGGAATTTCTGTGTCATACTTCTTTTTTTCCCTATACATCTTCTTAATACCAAAAAACAGCTACGTGTCAGTAAAAACTCAACAGGAACCATCAATCAAACTCTAAAAATCATGAAGCTTGTAGTTCTCATGCAGTCTTAGTAAAACCATATTTTAGAATGTCTCATATCTCAAACGTTGCGCTAATCAGCAAACTTGAAGTGTTACACTTTTTGCTATTGCAATGAACAAACTAGCAAACAATTGCATTGAAGAAGAAAATAGGCCTGCAAGTTACCAGGAATGTTTCCCCAGCAGAAAGCCGGCTCATCATGAAGACAGTTGACCAAACAGTGCATGCCACCTCTGGAAAACTAGCAGCATCCTTCAAAGTAACACCAGGTGGTACAGGAAGTACTTGTCCAGCGGGGACAGCAACTTTTTCAGCATACCCTCCTCCACTAAGAAGGGCACATACCTGCAGATCACATTTTCTGAAATGATACACAGTTCGATATGCCCTTTTCTTTCTTCTTTTGGTAGTTATCTCCCCCTTGAGGAGAATAATTCACAAAGCAACAGCACGAGAAACACAGGCATTTTGGAACATATTACAGCTGAAAGGTTAAAGCTTCATTCCGAGTTTATTGGTTTCTTATTGAGCAGAAAACAGATGGAAGTATAAGTGTCGACAGGATACTTGCTTTAATCTAGTAAGCTTAGTAATCTCGTCCTTTCCAAAATAAACAATAATATCAGTAAAAATACTGAATAACTGTCCACTCACAGATTGGTCAAATTCAAACATTTTCAACTTAATTATATACATAAGATACAGAATGTGTTCCCCATCCCCTCTTATTCAAAAGAAACTGTCTTCTTTTATCTACCGAGTTACAAACAAAAGACAATGAGATGCCTTGTCCTCTATTTTCAATCAGGCTTTCATAGAAAACAACCATGGTCTCAGAAAACCAGACAACAACAGCATAACAGAGGTCTGTGTGTGTGTGTGTGTGTCACAAGTAAAAGTCCCTCGTACCCATTTTCTACCATCATCTCGACCACTCACATTTTCTTTCAATAAGCTGTAATACACATTTCACAACCCTTTCGACTGGACAAGTTCAAAAGGTGCGAGAGTTGGACGATGTTTCCCAAACCAGTAAGCTATAAGCAGGTGCAATTTTGAAATCCTTCAATCATACTACATTCCCTGCTTCGTATTTCTGTCCCCTTCAAATTTTGAAAAATTCTAGGGACAAATTTCGAACAGAAGAAGGCCCGGTTTCTAAGTACTTTTCAAAACCGTGGCAATCAATATTTATCATTTCTGAAATAGTAGTCTATTTTCACACCTTATTACCCCCTCAGATTCATAATCCATTCCCCCCCCCCCCCACCCCCAAAACCGAAAAAATAAAAAGGCTTTAGATTTAATAGTCTACTCTCACTCCTTATTACTGGCTTACTGCCTGCATTTCATAGTTTTGTTTCAATTGCCTTTTCACGGAATTAAACCAAGAACATCAAAGCATTGGACTGAATCAATAGTGATTGCAAATCAAATGAGTCCGTGTGACAAGTCCAACTTATGGCCGAATTCACGAGAATACGAGGTACGCGGACAACATGAGGTGCGATAATATGACAAATGACGATATTTTACACAGCGGAAACCATGTACTGACTGAAATGGACATCAGCTGACCTGGTCCCCGACTTTCCACCGGGTCACGCTTTTACCGACGGCTTCGACGGTACCGGAACACTCGAGGCCGGGGTACTGGCTCGAGCCCTTGGGGGGCGGGTGGAGCCCCTTGCGCTGGAGGGTGTCGGCCCGGTTGAGCGCGGTGGCCTCGACCCTGATCAAAACTTCGTCGTCTTGGGCTATTGGGTCATCGACTTGCTGCAGTTGCAGCACTTCTGGCCCGCCGGGAGCTGTGATCACGACGGCCTTCATCTCTCTTCGGTGCTGCTGGTGGTGATGAGTGCTGTTGATTGATGGCAAATACCGAGGATTGAGGACTACAATTGCTTTTGTCGCATGAAGGTAAATGGGTCTCTTGAGTGTCACTAAAAATTCTTTTGTCGCTTCTTTGTAAAAATCCAACAAGGGCTTTACTCAGACGAGCTCTGATCGAGGCCTAGTATGAAAAAATTTGTTTGTTCGACCGAGCTCAATAATTTAACAATCCTGGAAATGCATTGAAGGTTTTGTTTGAAATTCTAAGTTTGGTTTTCTGTTTTTAAAAATTAAAATTAGTTTAATTTTTATTTTTTATAAAAACAAATGAAGATAAATTGCCTAAACCCCTGAGGTTTACACCCGGTTCTCACCTAAGACCCTGAGGTTTCAATTTAAACAATTAACACCTCATCGTTGAGAATTAGTTCCAATTAGACCCAAAATCATTTTTTCGTTTAAATAGAGATGGATGATCGTCCACGGCATTTTGGATAACCAATATTTATTGGTTTCTTTCTCTCTGTGTGTGTGTGTGTGTGTCTCTCTCTCTCTCTCTCTCTCAATGAAATAGAGACCTCCCCATACAAGGTGGTGCCCCTTCCCCTTCTCTCTTACCATCTCCCCTAATATTCACCCACTGCCATCCCCCCCCCCCCCGCGACACCTTCTCTCCTGGTCGCTGCAAAACCCAAGGACAAACACCACCACCACTATTCGCCGCCGCAAACACTCACCAGTTTAGACCCATAATCACACACAGATTTGCCACACACACACCAGCACCACCAATCAACGTCGCCAACACCATACCCATTAGCACCACCATTCCTCTGCCACAAAAAATAGAACCGTCATTCCTCTATAGCTAAGATAAGCACCACCAATTTGTTGCCGTCAACACCACCAATTAATCTGCAAATGACCCATTTCAAGCGCCTGATCCAATGACAGGGAAACTGGGGATGCACTTTGCACCGACGGCCGCAAGAGGATCAAGATGAACGAGGTACTCATGGAGATGCTGTTGAGGCTGGACTCGATGTCGGAGGTTGATCTGACTGTGAGGGAGCTAGCTAAGGCGGCGCGTGAGCTGTCAGATTATCGGGCTGTAGGAGATTTTGGATGTCGTTTTGGGTGCGAGGGTGGAGAGCTGGGATGGGTTCTTGAGGGATTAGGATGATGTCGTTGCGGGGGATTGAGGAGGATGTGTGCAGAGAGGGGTGGAGGTAGGGGAGGGGACACCACCTTAGGTGGGTCTCTGTTTCAGTCGTGCATGTTAGAGTGAGATAGGAGACAGAGACGGAGACAGAGAGAGACCAATAAATATTGGTTACCCAAAATGCCCCTCAAGGTGGACGGCCATCCACCTTTGTTTAAACGGAAAAATGATTTTGGGTCTAATAGGAACCAATTCTCAATGCTGGGATGCTAATTGTTTAAATTGAAACCTCAGGGTCTTAGGTGAGAACCGGGTGTAAACTTCAAGAGGTTTAGTGTAATTTACCCAACAAATAGGTTTGATTATCCAATTTTTATTTTGAATTTTTTCTTTTGGGTGTTTGATTACACAATTTTTATTCTGAGATTTTTCTTTGGTAATGGTTGCGGTGGCGGTGGTGGGGCGCGGCGGCGGTGGCCGACTGTGGCAGTGGGAGGGGGTGGTGGTAGTCATAAAACAAAAACCAAAACTCCTAAATGAGAGTTTTAAAAAACAGTCCTGTTTTAAAAACTGGTTTTCAAAACTGAAGGGAAAAAAATGAAAATTATATGTCAAATGCAGTTTTTGTTTTTATCAATTTACAAATCTGGAGAAAAAATATAAAATCAAATGTTTATCAAACGCTACTGAAGCTTTTGGACCATTTATTTTACAAGCTGATCTCAAACAAGGGTCTGGACGAGGGAACACTAATTAGGCTCGAATAGATTAGATTGTTTTGAAACCATGGGCGAAACGAATGCTATTGGAATTCAAGGAACATGACTTCTTTACATACGTTGCAGTATGTACAAAATGAAGCGACAAAGACAATTGTAGTGACACACAAAAAGCGCTGAATAAATAATTTCGTGACATGAAAAATGTCAAAGAGAGATTCAAGAAAAGACCCATGGATAAATAAACGGCAACAGTAGCACCTATGGTAGCATTTAAGACAATTTTTGTTTTCAAATTTTTTTGTTCAGATTTGAAAACTAAAAAAAATATAGGTATTTGACAGACAGTTTAATTTTTTCCCCTCTTTTAGTTTTATTAACTAGTTTCAAGAATAGGGCTCTTTTGAACAATTTTGGTTTTACATTTTTTTTTCTTTCTGAAATCCACCTTTCAACTTTTGTTGGAACTATTATATCTCTATTCTGTCCTTCAACCTTCGTCGCCAACAACCATTATCCAACAACATCAAACAACCAATATTGCCAATCACCATACCCATTGACTGCAGCCGCCACCACCACCACTAACCAATACCCCGGGACACCAAACTACAAACACTGCAAAACACCACAATCGTTGACTGTCGATCAACACCACCACTGATCAACACACCAGAAAACCAAACCTACCAACACTGCCAACAACCATAATCACTTACCGCGGCCACCAACACCAGTGACCAACACCCACGAACACTAAACCAATATCATAGCCACTGATAACCACAACTACCACCACCACCGCTGACCAACACTATCGAATATCAAACCCTCTAACATCTTTCACCACCACGACACTACCACTACTCTAAATTTAAATCTACCATCATACCAACTGTCATTGTCCTTGCAACAAATACCACCACAAGAATTCATTTATTAATTAGTCTTACTATCTTCGACTGCCTAGGTAAATACTAAGTCAATCAAACTCATCCACGCAATCAAACCCACTGAAGCCCTAATTCGCAGGCTAGTGTATTATTGCCATAGCAGTATTTGGACGGTGCAGAGAAGATACGTTAGTCGTGGTCGGGGGCGTTCCTGGTTGTTAAATATAAGAGTAGGAGTGCAACTTAGGAGGGCTGGACGGGCCCAAGGATTAGACCATGACCAATCTGCTCTCTAAAAGTCATGCCCATGTCCAGCTCAGCCCATTTACGGGCCAAAAATATGTGTCAACGCCAAGCCCATCAAAATTTTGGTAGACACAGGCTGGACGTGGGTTGTTCACGGGTTGTCCATGGTTACGAATTACTTTTTTTTAAACAATTCAAAACATATCATTGACCATCCACTCTACAATTTATTCATGATAATGAAAAAAAAAAGTACATTAAAGTCTCAAAATGAACTTAAATTTAAGCATGAAAATAAATATTTGGGACAAAATGAGAAAGAAAAAAATACAAGAGTTTCTAATTCTATAATAAGAAATAAAGTTTTCAAAGATCTTTAAACATGAACGAAAAAGTGGGAACCGTCACTCAACCTGGTTCAGAAAAATAAGACAAGAATATGAGCATACATTTGACTTTGAGGCTTTGACTTTGTCGAAGTAGGGGTTGAGAGTTCAGAAAGTACAAAAAAGAAATTATATTCTATTAGGTTAAGAGTTTGACGATCGAGATTGTATAGACTTATGTGATCCACGATTTTTAATTACTAAAGGAAACAAAATAAATATATTGTAACATGAATATATATTGTAATTTACATTATATAATAGTTAGACCGGCTGGTTTTCCCACAGGTTGGATGGACTTGTAGAAACCTTTGTCCATGTTCAGCCCATATTTTTTGCGGACCCAAAGTTTTGAGCCCATGTTCACCATGGTCACTACAAAAGGAAGTCCATACCCATATTTTTGCGGACTGGTACGGGTTGTCGACTGGTTGCTCGGCCCAAGTTGCACCCCTGTATAAGAGCTTAGAAGGAGCTCTTAAGTATCGAAAAAATGAAAGAAGAGGGTGGGGGGGGGCGTAAAACCCAATTATAGAAACTATTATCTAACAACCTATCAGTTTTGTAAAAAAATTGAAAACTCAAAAGAGGTTTTAATTTTGATTTTTTTTTCTTTTTTTAAAACAAACACCGAAAACTAGAATGAGTTTCAAACACACCCACATTTATCCTTGGGTTAGGTAGTTCTCAAATTGGTGCCAATTGAACAAAAGGACCGTCGGTTTAGGAAGTCGAAAAATTAAGTACTTGAGAAAACGAGGATGTTTGGCAAAGTAGCATAGATAGCTGTTGACTTTCAAACTTCAAAACAGATTTAAACTATTTACATCATTAAGCGAAAGGACATTGATTTTCATTTTGTTAATATCCAACTCAAAATCCAATGAACTATATGCAGAGAGGCCGTACGGTTCATATTTTACTGTCCTGAGCGATGTCACCATAAGCAGGACTTATTGTTCCAGAAAGAAATGATCTCCATAGAAATTTAAATGAGCAAACTGTGCTTCGTGGATATCAACTTTTGCTCATCGATGCATATTTGTCTAGAGAAGTCATTGTAATTCGTTCTGATTCAGTTACCGGGCTACAGTTTGGTCATTTGACACCATTAGGCCACAAGAAGTCTTCCATAGCCAAATTCAGCCAAACACCAAAATTTAGATAGTTTGGTTCTATTTCACTTCTTCAGCTGCAGATTCAAACACTGCCTGTTTTTCCAAATCTAGCAGCTTGATATCCTCTATAAGAAGCAGGAGGGTGTGCCAGTTCTTGTATCAGTTCCACATTTCTCTTGTAGCTTTCAGCCATTGTATCCTGCTCCAAGGGAAACAAAATGAAGCCATTAAGCATTCAATTCATACTGATCGTTCTCTGTGTGCTTGCCTCCTTGTTGGTGGTACAACAAACTGAAGCAGCCAAATCAGCCAAAGCACCCAAAGTTGCTAAAGTGAAACGACAGCGCATAACGTGCAAAAACCGAAGGAGCAAATGCTTTCTCAAGTATGTAACATGCCCCATTCAGTGCCCAAAGGTACAGCCTGCAGATTCGCGTACCAAAGGATGCTTTCTTGATTGTTACTCCCCCAAATGTGAAGCAGTTTGCAGAAGTAAGAAACCCGACTTAAATCTCTAGCTATAACTTTTATGAAATTGCACACAAATCTACACGAGAACCGCTTTTAGATGATGTACCATTTTTTCAAGTAAAAGCGTACAAGAACTTGACTAAAAAGCGTTAAATAGTACAAGGAACTGTTGAAACTCACGCTCTGCATCAGTGCCGACATCTTGTAAAATGACAAATTGCTTCGAACAATGTCAGCATTTTGATGTACCATATCTAAGGCCTTCGGTACTGCTTTTGTCTTATAATTTTGTTCAACAGGTTTATTTTTCTTCATACGTCAATACTATTTGGTTTCTATTTGTATATATTAACTGATTTTGGTGACAAGATTTGAGGAAGGCAAAGTTTTGGATACTTCTGAAAAAGGTTCTCTGAGAGAGAGCCAAACTTTTCCCTCGGCGGAAACTGAGAATTATCAGAAGGTAAACAAGCAATACGGACACAGAAAACTGAATCCAAGAAACTTGAAACAAAAACTGAAATTGAAAAGGTTCTCAAAATGGGGTTTAAGAATGTTAAGCAAGCTCACTTCTGTCCATGCTTAGCAACCATTGCATTTCACTGTTTACTAAATGATATTGATTCGTCTAATAGCACGCAAGCCTAACTGCAACGGCCCTGGAGCTGCCTGTTACGACCCTCGCTTCATAGGTGGAGACGGCATTGTTTTCTACTTCCACGGGAGGAGCAACGAGCATTTCGCTTTGGTATCAGATCCCAATCTCCAAATAAATGCACGCTTCATTGGCCTTAGGCCTGCAGGCAGAACGCGTGACTACACATGGATCCAGGCCTTAGGCCTCATGTTTGGCTCACAAAATCTCACAGTCGATGCCACAAGAGCGAGAATATGGGACGACCAGGTTGATCACCTTGAGTTCTCTTACAATGGGAAAATTATATCACTACCAGATGGCCATTTCTCAGAATGGACATCACCTGATAGCAATCTCAAATTGGAGAGAACTTCAAACAAAAACAGCGTGACAGTTGCAATCTCAGAACTTGCGGAGATTACAGTCAATGTGGTTCCGGTGACCAAACAAGATAGCGACTTACATAATTATCAGATACCTTCTAATGATAGTTTCGCACACTTGGAGGTACAGTTCAGATTTTTCAGCCTATCCAGCGAAGTCGAGGGAGTACTTGGCAGGACTTATCGGCCTGATTTCGAGAACCCGGCTAAGCCAGGTGTTGAAATGCCGGTGGTCGGGGGCGCGGACAAGTACAAGACCAGTTCACTCCTCTCCTCAGATTGTGAGTCCTGTGTTTTCTCGGCCAGTGGAGTTGGGGCTAGGGACAGTCCATTGCTGATGGAATATGGCACACTAGACTGCACCAGTGGGAATGGTGGTGGAAATGAATTTGTATGCAGGAAATAATTGTCAAACAATAGGGAAACTACAGTACTTGGTTGTCAGATATCCAAGTTAAAGCCTGATTATATAGCAGGGAATCAGTTGATTCTTGAATAAAGTTATGATATAAGGAATTTGTTCAATAAAGTTCTCTTTATGTGGCAGTTGACCAAAGCCATCTTCATAAGGTTCTCTTTAACTTTTGTATTAAGTGAGATGTTTAACTAACTCTTTGTTCTTAATTCGCTACCAGCATTTCACCCTTCATCAGTGCGCAAAGCTCCAGATCATGATCATCTACTGTAGATGTGTTGTACCAAAAAATGTCGCTAAATAAATTTTAGTAACAAAAAATTGTCATTATAATAGCGATAAAACACTTTCAGTGACAATCTTTAGTCTCTAAATGCTGTTGCTTGCCACTGTAAAGACTTGTTCTGTACTCGCAGCAAAACCCCAGCATGTCACTCTTTAATAGTATTTGAAAAATGCATTAAATCACTGTATTTGAAAAATGCATTAAAACCTCAGAATTAGTTCTTAAATTGATACCACTGTAAAGACTTGAAATCACACACAACACAAAGACAAGTACGTATAAGATTCTTCCACGTAAGAACTAATTTGTTATCAACTAACCTTAACAAGTTAAATAAATCACTGTCTATAATGAATTTATACAATTAAATAAATCATGTTTTATGCGAACTTGAACCTTCCAAAATTTTTTAAAATAGCATCATTTTTTTTGTCACTTTTTGATCCTCCCGCTTAGACTTCTGGAGCCAGACCCTGAATACATTACCACACAAACTAAAGCAGGGTGCAAGACATCTTCCAATCAATAACTATACTACAAACCAAAAAAAAAAAATAAAAAGCTTTGCACGAGTTGGCAAATGTACGACGCCTTGTAATAGCGGTGCGAATTCAGGTTACGCAAGAGTGCCGATGGTTGTCTTAAATCTCTCTTGTCACCTATAGACATCAAATATGACTTGTGACCAACGAGTTTACATGAAGCACGGTGCTCGGAAAAAATGCAGTTCAAACTCAATAAAGATTTAACGATTTAAACTATAACCCTCTAAAAAAAAGTTATGTGATCTTACTTACTTACAACCATGAGCTCCCTTCTTATCTTCAACATTGCAATCACGAACAACAATTGTTTTCTTCCTTTAATTTCGAAACTCATTTTTCCTACATCTTGAAACTAATATTGCTTTGCAAAATAGATGTGTCAGATCGAAAAACCTTGAAAGCATAAGAAACATAACGATATCGTCAATGTAGTACCAAACACCAATATACAAACAACATAATTTTTGCTAGAAATAAAAATGTGGAACCCAAAAAGAAATACCTGATTCTCTTTCAATGTGATATGTTGCCAATGTAAACAGGTAGTGGTTTTTGACGAAACAGGTACGCGCCCCTTTCTCTCCACTGACTAAAATTGCATTACATTAAAACACCAAGTACAACCTACAGAGTACAAACAATTGTTTGCCTCTAGAAATAGAGTACCCAAAAGTACAAACAAAAGGAGTACAAGCATAATCTTGACCCTGAAACATAAACCGGCCAACATGGTCTTGACAAAAAATGAAAAAGGGTGTGGGGGCAAAATTTGTAACTCATCCTTTCCTTGAAGATGCAGTAGAACATTTATGGTGCATCAAAAAAGATAACATCCAACAAAAATTAAAGCGGAAATGTAACTTTAATTAGTCTTCGTACAAATGAATGCTTATTATCATTTTTTATGTCAAGAATAGAACTCATCGGAATAAAACAACATCAAATTCATAGTATTGTTCGTCCGAATGCCCAATCGCTCGGCAACGGGGAATAACTCCCAATCTTTGGTGTCAACAACACTCGGTGAATCGAATCCAATCGCTCGGCAATGGGAAATAACTCTCAATCTTTGGTGTCAACAACACCCGGTGAACCGAATCCAATCGCTCGGGCGAAAATATTCACCTCGTCATTTCTCAAATCCCTATCTGCATACCAACAATAGGTCCTCAAATACTACCACAGTGCACCTCACATGCATTGACGTTTGAGCTTGTGAAAACCCGGCTTCGGTTTGGTCGAGAGAAGAGTCTTCGGTTTGCTTAAGATTCCAATCAATTTTGTCAATATTGATGTTCTTTTGACCGATAGTTTCAAAAATATTTTTAAGTTTACTGGCAGGAATCGTCTTTATCCACCTTACAACATTAGATACTGGTACGTGTCGGCAGGGCTCTCCCATGGGTCCTCGGCCTGTCTCACATATACGCTCACCCGTCAATTTATAAAATTTCTCTATTATATTTAATTTATTAATTTTTATTCTTATAATACTTTTTAGCGGCAAATAAATATGAAAGAACATTGCATGTGTTTCTTTAGCCGTTAGTACTAAATAAAATCAGCTATACCTAACACAGCTACACGGAGAACAATTTCAACTCTGTTTTTGTCCCAATTGGAAGTGTCAATTTCAAGCCAATGGGTAGAAGGAAAAAGATTTTGTGCATTTTTCGTGCAAATTTGAAATTACCGCGACTACTCTGCATTATGCAAGCCACCAACTGCATCAAATCTTAGAAACAAATCTATCAAAAGCTTTTCTGCTTCAGTTCATCAGTTGACCGGATCTAGTTTCCTTCAGAAGAGCAGCTATCTGTGAATATTTCTCTTTTTTTTTCTTTTCTTCCTGAGTGTTTATGAAAAGTGAGTATTTTGATCTTTCTTGAATGGTAGCAGGCGCAGCTATGGGTGGGTTTGACCTCTCGTTGACCGGTACAACACTTGTTGTTCTGCTATTGGTTCCTGGGATTCTGGGTTGGGGTAAGGAAGGCCACTATGCTACTTGCAAAATTGCTGAGGTAAATCCGCTCAAGTGATTTTAATTGAACCAATAATTCCTAGGCTAGATTTCTAGAACAAGGTGTTTTACATTATAGTTTTGAGGATCATGATACTAATTTTTGACCCAGTAGTTGAAAATCGATGTATTGAACTCAAATTGTATTGTTTAATTCTGACTTCTCTTGGATGGGTTTTCGGTATGTGGAGCAATTCTTGCACAAAATGATATTTTTCTGTTGATTGGTGTGAATGAAAGGCAACTGTTTTTAATTTCTTGGGTTAAACATCGTGTACTTTTTCTTCTCTTTGTGTGCAATTCAGCCTACTTAAAGGTTAACTGATGAATCGTGGGTGATAGGAAGAGGAGGGAGGGGCGGGGGGCAAACAATAATACAAAGAGCTAGAAATCAGTGAGTAGTTGTAAGCAGTAAGTTACCATTCGTTTCTAATAGCTCTAAAGGCACCATATGCGTTCTATTGCGAAGGAGGGTATTGAGGGTAAAGTTGCAGTATACTGGGTATTCAATTTTGTATAGCTCATGTGTACTATTTAGCATTGCAATTAGCTATAGGGGGTGACTTTTTTCAGTTAATGGTCACTGCACTTGAGATGCTTATTGTGATAAGCCTCTTTTCATGAAATTGGTGTAAAATTTTTGGCCTTTCAGGGATATCTTACTGAAGAGGCTTTAGCGGCAGTGAGATCCTTGCTCCCAGATCGAGCTGAAGGAGATCTTGCTTCAGTTTGCTCCTGGCCAGATGAGATAAAGCATAACTACCATTGGCGTTGGAGTAGCCCATTACATTACATTGACACGCCTGATTTCAGGTGTAACTATAAATACTGCAGTAAGTTGCTTTAAAATGAACGTAGTTATTGCAGTGATGATTAAGTTTTGTTAATTGCCTGGTTTTTAACTTCTTATGAGATTACATGGGCGCATCAGTTTCCACAAAGCTTTTGATGTCCTCTTATTCCGATAAATGGCATGATTCTTCAGAGGTACAATAGGAAGTTTGATTAGCTCCAGCATTTCCCCAATGTAGTCAAGCTTTCATGGTGGAGTGGTTTAGTAGGAGGTTCGATTAGTTGGCCACTTGACCTTAAACTGCAGATATTTATATCGTTATTGATGTTGCAGTAGTTTATACGATGCTTGATGTTTTTCTCATAGTCGTATGGGGGAATCTTCTTCTATAAGCTGTAAATTGTGCAACAATGGTTTCCATGCACACAACTTAGGGATATCATATTGCTGGCAAAGTTCAGCATAGATATACTGGAAAAGATTTCACCACCATGCATTGGCAGTGTGCTGGATGGCTATTTTGCTTTGATAGATCGATTATGTTTGCTGCTCTGTTTGTTAGATGTTACTGCAGTATGCTCAAAAGGAGCACTGGAAAGTGGTGCCTGCTTGTTTTTCTTAGTTGGCTAATTTGTAGCTGCTGAATCTTTTGTAGAGGAAGGGGGAAGCTGATTTTGCTCAATTGTTTAGTTATCCTTATAAAGTCTCCTTACTCTACCTAGGCACCTACTGATTGTTTCAGTCTCTTAAAGTGACAGCATTGCATCCTACTATCATCTTATTGGCCGCCGATCAATTTCTTATTGTGCAACCAAAAGTCATAATTAAGTAATCAATTGTTTGAAGCATTTCGCAATCAAGTCTATATCATACTTGCATCATGCATATGTAGCGTATAAGCTCTTCATCCATTAAAATATACAAGCATTAACGCATTTAGAACACAAATACATTATTCTTTATATGGGACACAGTCTGCATGGAGTTGAACCGTGTTGATAAGATCCGCAAGTTTCCTTGCCTTATCCCTGTTACTTTTCATTTTTATTTGTTAGAATTGGGCATTTCCGAGTTGAACTTGAAATCTCCTATAGGGAATGGTTAATAATGACATATTGCCGATAAACTGTTAGGATTTATTGCAAAGGTTGCTTCTCCAGTTCTCCCTCAATATACATATTGAAAAGTATCTCTTTCCCTTTAATTATAGGAGACTGCCATGATTCTTCTGGACAAAAGGATAGATGTGTAACGGGAGCAATTTACAACTACACAATGCAACTTATGTCGGGTCATAGTGACTTGGATTCAAAAATGAAATGTAAGAACCATTGTACCTGGTTTGTTACTGGCTTTACTATTTGGAACTCATCCTACGTGGCTGTTGATGACAGACAACTTGACGGAGGCACTCATGTTTTTATCACATTTTGTTGGTGATGTCCATCAGGTTATACTCCTACTGACACATTAAAATTATTAAACACACAAGGCACTATGTTTTTTAGTACTGATTATGTTTTAAGGATGTCAGGATGCTCTTTTGTATGTCTATGGGAAATATAGGTACTAATGATGAGATTAGTGGATTCCTTTTACGGCACTTGGAAAAAAAATGCATTCCTGCAGAACGTATTAGTGTGTGAATAGCCCACCCAGAATTTGACCATAATATTTAGGAAACTCATCCAACAGTTGATAAGAAATCTACTTCATTAGCAGGATTGAAATGACTGGCTATCAGAGTTGCTTACTCTACGAGAGTAATACATGTTGGTGATTGCAAGGAGTATATCTAAATTCGATATAGCATAGGCAAGAATTTTAGCTGCTATATTGGCAATAATATATTCCTTTACGTATTTATTTAAAGAATTTCTTATTATTTTCGCATGCCTGCTGGAAGTACACTAGACAAATCAGCCCCTTGTGGTCTTAAACCCTGAAGATCCTTACCTTTTGTTCGTAATTATCATGTTTTTGTGTGGAGGAAACAGTACAGAATTTGATGGCAATTTTGGTACATGAAACATGAAGCCAGTTGTCCAACATTGTATAGTGATGTCAGCTTTTCGGATCTTCTATTTTCAAGCATAGATCCAAATCATCCAACCAGATGTGTGTTTATATAATATGTTAAATGGACAGAGGTGTTTATCCTGTTATTTTACATCATTAATGTCCTTGTATGAGGGGCACTGTAATAACGTTAACTAGCAATTGGCTGAAGCTGATATGTTGAGCTTTACGTAATTTTTAATTTACTTTTTATACAAGGGCTCATATATGTGTGTGTGTGTATTACTTTTATAAATCTGACCATAAATTGTTGGAACTTGCTCGTGGATAGTCTAAATTGCAAAAAGAAAGCTGTGGTAATTGCTAACATTTTCTTTTTCATGACAGCCTCTACATGTTAGCTTCACCGGCGATGAAGGTGGAAACACAATAATAGTCCGTTGGTATCGGAGAAAGACTAATTTGCACCACGTAGGTCCAACTTGTTATTTTTCCATTTTCTGATCCTTTTTGTATTGTTAAGATGTTTTAGTCAATAAAAATTGTTACACTAGTAAAATTCAACATCTCTGGCATAGGCCGTGAATCATTTCTTTCCCTTAACAAATAATTAGGAGTATCTAAACAGAAGAAGCTAAGTTGGATTCATCTGAAAGATGCTAATCCGATGGTCCCTGATTTTGTGATTCCTTTATATGTTTAGGATTCAGTCATTTAATTAGGTTTTGTGCTTCATGTTCGTTGTCTTTACTTTATTTCAGGTGTGGGATAATATGATCATCGAATCTGCCATGAAGAGTTTCTATAATTCGGATCTTGCAACCATGATACAAGCTATACAGAACAATATTACAGATACAGTATGATCTTCTTTTTCGTTCAATTTTCAGCTTTGAGTGTGGTAGATTCATTTCTAAGTGTCCCTGGTTTATGGCATTGGTACCAGGCTCCATATAAATCAATTCCTTATGGGCAATTTTGGCATACTGATGCATTGACCAAGAAGGATATGTCACGAATCCATTTCTTTAGATCTATATTCACTTATTAAAGAATCAATATGAATTTGCTATTTTTACAAAAGAGATATAAAAGCTGTTTTTCCATTCTTGATTTCCAATTAATACGTTTGACAAATTCGAACAAACATCCAGTCTTTTTACTTCTGCTCGTTGTTCATTGCCAGTTCCTCTTGTTTTCAAATTTATATGACAATGACTAAATACATTGATTCCACTGACCAAGGAGCTTTAGCGCTAGTACTGTTCCTTCTTTTATCCACCATGGGTTTAAGCCTTATCAGAGACAGTTGATATGACTCCTTAAAGCAGTTTAAAGCAGCCCGCCAGCACTCATTTCTCATGGCCCCGCAACATCTCGCAAGTGGCTCTTCAGGGCCCAGTATTCATAAAACCCACCAGGGTTCCAGCAAGTAACTCTGTCATGGTTTAGTTAGTGTGACTCTGCTAAGGTTCCAGTAAGTAGCCCGTAAGTTCTCATAGGCTGGCTCAGGGTCCTAAGGATCATGCCCGTGAGTTTATTTCTTATAGCTCCGTCTGTCTCCATTCGTTAACCCTGTGGATGTTGTCAATTCTGTAGCTTTGTAGGAGCCAACTGAATGATGATAATAGAATATATGATGGTTTCCTTCTTAGCTTTCGTTTAGCATCTCAGAAATGGCGGAACTTCTTTTCACTTCTTTTCTTTTCGGGGTGAAAGTTATTTTTACCAGACGTTAGGCTTATGGAGCATAAAAGGGTTGTCTAGATCTTCCATGCAGTCCATACTTCTTCCCGTTTTATGTAGTTAAGAAAAGCCAAGCTCTTTGAAAGCTTACTTTATTTCCTCTTTCTGTTTTTGACAAGTAGCACTGGAGAATCTAATACTAAGCAGTTGATTTTGTTTCTTTACCTTCCATTCTTCTAGAAACTGGAGCTTTTTCTCTAAGCACTCTCCCTTTCTAGGAACAATGTATTTAGCATTACTTTTTAACTTTCGTCATTCTAATCCTTTTCTTCTTTTCAACGGAGATAGGATGGCTGGCTCACTGATGTCTCATCTTGGGCAAACTGCACATCAGATGGCACAGCCTGTGCAGAACCGTAAGTACATGTCCTTCATATCAAGATAATCTGACTCCCACCTTGTATGGGTGCATGTCTGCATGTGCACTTATATACGTATCAGATGCTCAATTATTTTTGCTTAAAATGCTTTGGTTATGCCTTAACCACTTGAGCATTTAAACGAGTTAGGCAACCGAAAATAGTATCACCTAATTCGGTTCCTGGTCCTGAAATTTCTGGGGTGCAACAATCAAGGAGAGACGCATGTCGGGTTTCTGAGGAAGGGGCATGGAGAGGTGTATTGCAGTTATGACTTCTATGGCTTTAGTATCCCCTAATTGCATACACTAAGTGTCAGTACAAGTAGCCAGGAAAGATTATACTAGATGGTACAAGAAAGGATATCTGTTGGCTGCACATTCAAAGTTGGTGTAGTATGCTGCTATAAATTGCTTTGTTATATTATGTATTGAACCCCTGGTCCTCTAGGTTACAATGGAGCAACTTTACCATTTCACGGAAGCTTGCCATATTGTAACTGTTGGAAGAAAATATAATAGTACTAGTGCACAGCATACAAAGAATGGCTCCTCTACCACATCGCTGTTGAAAATATTACTTTATGCAAAGGGCAAAGAGCAGTTGCAGAATTGCGTGAAATAATACTCGAGAAGCACTGGCAAGAGAAAGATCCTTGGCCCCTCTTCAAATTTCGACAATCTCTCAGCAGTTGTATCAGTCATATGACTTGAATTTCGTAAAGTTAGACATGATCAAAGTACTACTTTCTGCAGGTACGCTTCTGAAAGCATAAATTTAGCCTGCAAGTTTGCCTACAGAAATGCCACAGCAGGAAGCACTTTAGGAGGTACATACTTGATTTGCAATATCTTTCCTCTCTTCTGAGATGAGAACTACTCTCATATTTCTTTTTGCCTTAGCACGGAAGTGCTATCCAACTCTTGTTACTGGATGGCCTAAGCTGTGTTTTAGAACTAAACTTTTAGCTATATATGGGTATTAAGATGAAAAGGGATCAAGCTATACAAAGGGAAATATCCATTCAAAGATTTTAAGAGTTAGAGAGTTATTTACCTGAACTTCTCCAGCCAAGGTTAGATCAATTTTAACTGAAATATGGTTTCAAAGATCAAATAGTAAGGGGTACATGTGGCTTGATTAAATATATGTAAAGTAGCATCACCTCCCCTGCTTATGCTTACAATTCACCAGGCCTCCATGCATGTTTGTTAGGTTTTTCTTTTCTTGTTACTTTTTGTTTCTTTAATCACTTTCTTGTATTGAAACGCCTTTCATGCGAAGGTTTTGCGGTCATCACATGATTCACTCCATGACGAACAAAAAGAGAAAATGACCCAAGAAAAATTAAGATTTTTTAGTTGCATTTATTTTGTTGCATGACAAATGTTCATGCTTTTTGAACTGATCCAATGGACCAGAACCATTTTTGCTTTTTGGTCAACTTCATTCTGCTCTGTAATCAACACTTTGTAAGGCTGCGTTGCCTCGTTCTTTAGCTAATTGTGCTATGAAAGAATACTGGTAAATTGATGAGATTCTACTCTTGATATGCATTAGTTCTTGATCATTCCTTGTCTGCGGATTGCTGTACCTTCAATTTTTGTTTTGTGACGTAGATGATTACTTCCTCTCCCGGCTGCCTGTTGTGGAAAAAAGGCTAGCTCAAGGTGGGGTCCGTCTCGCTGCCATTCTCAACAGCATCTTCAGTTCACGCACGTTAATCTCACAAGAATGATACAAGGGAGGATAGTGGAGCAACCACAAAGGCTGCATATGGACTTTGATCATCAAGGCATCATCCCACATAGCTGGAAATTTCCTGCACGTCAAAGCCTCATCTACCTAGTTTAATGCTCAATTCTCGTTAAAGCCTACCTTTTAAGAAAGCCAATAAAGTGTACATTATGGATACCTCATGACTCATCCCTTCTTAATTGCTGGGAGGTGGCTCTGTTGTTTAGAATATGCCCATCTTGCTTGTATTGATGGTCAACTTCTCGGGTGCCTAAAACTTGCACTCAACGAGAACCCTGTAGCATCTGTATAAGTATAACAAACCCATGATATTGGTGTGTTCATTTCTTACTTTATTCATACATTTGGGATGAAAATGGGTGGATATGGAAGTTTGTTGAGCTTGTTTTCACCATGTCTTGTGTTATTTCTTGGTTTGGCTTTCATTCCTGTACCTGGTGTTCAAGCCTGGAGCAAAGAGGGCCATATCATGACGTGCAGGATTGCTCAGGTAAAAAGTCCGTTATCGGAATTCGGAGAAGTTTAACCCATTTTATCTTGTTCTTATAGACACCCTATTTGTCCCTAAAAAATGTATGATCAACGAAAGTTTACCTTTTAGCAGCAGATATGTGGCCACACGTAGAGCACAAAGAAAGTTGACTTTCACTGGACTTTTTCAAAGTCCATTCCGATAATTTCAACATAATGGAACATAGCGTTTCTAATAGTTTCAGCGTGCGAGATAACAGTCAAACTTCGTTATTCGTGGTTGAAATGAGGAAGACAAGATGGCTCGATCGATGATCACTGTTATCACGGAGGAAACTTATTGCTTGGTAGATCAAGTAGGCGTACAAGCTAAGACCATTCTACATAATTAGATAATTCTGTTGCTTCTACCAAAAGAAAAGCAAAATGATTGTCATGTTGCACATCAAGGTGCCTTTGCTGGTAATCTTTCTCCTAAAAGGGAAACAGATATTACAGTAACACTCATAAGAAAAATAATGTGTGCATTAACAGAGAGTTTAAATTACGTCCCAGTTTCTACAAGTTTGCTTTCCACAGTTACCGAAACGAAAATGTTTAGCCGTTTCAAAATGGATTATTTTCGTTGCAAGAGAAGTTTATTTTGCTGGATTTATGATTGATAGAAACTCCTGGAGCCTGAGGCAGCACATGCCGTTCAGATGCTGTTACCGGACTACGTGGACGGTGACTTGTCCGCCCTCTGCGTCTGGCCGGACCAAATAAGGCACTGGTACAGATACCGCTGGACGAGCTCACTTCACTTCATTGACACCCCAGATCAAGCCTGCACATTTGACTATCAAAGTAAGTCCATATCGGTCCATGTCAATCGCATTATTCATGGCTGCTCTTATGAATCGTGGATGTAAAATCACTAGTTAGAGTCTCCATGTATGAAAATTGATGATTCAAATGCTTTGGCCTGAAGGGGATTGCCACGATCCACATGGAGGGAAGGATATGTGTGTTGCTGGTGCCATCCAAAACTTCACTTCTCAGCTCTCACATTATCGCGAAGGAACTTCTGATAGACGATGTAAGAAATACAAGTCTTGTGATCACAAGCTGGCTTGTAATTCACTTCAGTTTCCTGATTAGTACTGTTGTTTTCTTTTCTTTAACTATACTTGTGCATTATGATTGCAGATAACATGACAGAGGCATTGCTATTCTTGTCACACTTCATGGGAGATATCCATCAAGTATGTAGTGAATTTTCCTGTCTGCACTAGTTGAGTCTTCATCTTCATATAAAGTTTTCATTTCTAATTTTCCATTGCAGCCAATGCATGTTGGGTTTACGAGCGATGAAGGTGGAAACACCATCAACTTGCGCTGGTTTCGTCACAAATCAAATCTGCACCATGTAAGGATTGACTATTACCTTGTTATAAGCTTCAAACACTTCGCAAAAGATTGGTTTTGTTTATCAATTTCTCTACATGACACAAGTTTTGGTGCAAATATTTTTTTTTTCCAACCTTATGTGTTAGATGCAATTTATGGTTTTTGCCAATCTTATGAACAATAGTGAAAGTTGTCAAATGTGAATAAAATCTCAAGATCTCAATCTAATGTCATTTAAATTTCTGTTGTTGATGAACCTGTAACTTGTTCTGCAATGCATACAGGTATGGGATAGAGAGATCATCCTTACAGCTGCAGCAGATTACTATGAGAAGGACATGGACCAACTTCAACAAGATATTGAGGGGAACTTCACTAATGTAAGACCAATTATATTAACAATCTAGCTAGTAACTTGGAAAAAAATTTGGCGAAATTCCTAAGTTGACAAAAACTAGCATTACTCAACTAGAAAATCAGCTCTTATACTTTAGCCTGATCCAAGAGGTAAGAAAAATGTAACTGAGAATGCTAAACAGAGCATTCAGCTCTAAGCTAGTTTAACCTTTCTTCTGCTATTCCTATACTTAACAGGGCCTCTGGTATGATGATGTTGCATCCTGGAAGGACTGTGATAACATCTTCAACTGTGTAAACAAGTGAGCTCTAGCCTCCTTGCACACATCTTCCATTTTGTTGTCTCTCTTAGAAATATGAACAAATCCTTGGCTGGTTATTTACTTCTATTGATGCACTTCAGACAAGATTTTGCAGTCTTGTTGCGGTCCTTAGTTTTTCTATTGCCTAAATGGCTCGATGTAAATGCACACACACGAGACATATTTTGGCACGCCTAAGAAGTACGCTGCTGCAACATTCACAAGCAGCAACGCACGTTTGTACGAATCATGCACAAGCATCGTTACTTCCCACCGTGGGAAGCACCGTTTCTCTGTGTGCGCGCAAAAACAACGTTATCTGCATACGCTAACACATCCGTTTGGCCTTCCATGCACACAGGTTTGCTGCAGAAAGTATAAGATTGGCTTGCAAATGGGGTTATGAGGGTGTTGAGCCTGGTGAAACTCTGTCAGGTACTAAACAAGAAGAGTTAAGGCAAGTTAAAGCCACCTTATTCAGGATGATCACATAACAAGAAGTTTTCTGCTCTTGTGCTTGCAGATAGTTACTTCAATTCACGGATGCCGGTTGTTATGAAGCGGATAGCTCAGGGCGGAGTCCGGTTGTCCATGATTCTGAACCGGGTTTTCGGCCATCCCCATGAAGATAGTGTGGCAGCAACTTAACTTGATCAACACCAACGATGAATCTGTTCACGATCTCTTTGTATATCAACATCTAGGCCATAAGTATGTGACTCCAGATTATTTCCTCCACGCGACTGTCTATTCACTGACTGGCATTCTACACTTAGTTTTTCCTCATTGCCCGTGTTCAAATTGTCTATTTCCTTACGGTTCTTGTAGCTCTTTCCAAGGATACCGCAAGTAAACTAGGTTTCATTCTTGGAACCCTAGTTCATATCTTATAACTTTTTTTGGCCCTAATATGGATGGGGAAAATGGAATGACAGAACATTGCAAAAATGAGAAAGAGGCAGTAAGAACTTGCTTAGGATGGAACAATCATCTGTTCCTTATACGATTAAGATATTACAAGCTCACTCGATCACTATTGTCTAAGACGAACATATTTTTTTTTATCTAAAGTTGAAAATGAAATATGGATTTCAATATTACTTGTAAAGTTCCACAGGTCCGATTTTTTCTTTTATAGTTTAACTTTCGAACACTAAAAAACCATAGAAAAAATATCAGCTCTTTTTATACGTTAGATATATCACGTGATAAATCCTTTAAATATTCAATGAAGGAATCAAGTCCAGCCTTGGGACATGAGCGGGGTAATTTGAGAGCGGCCAAGTGCACAAGGCTTCGATCGTGCATCTAAAATCATCCGAAGCACATCAAGTCATTCTCGTACAATTTTCTCATCAGTGAAATATTTGTATCATTTCATCATTTCTCTGTGTGCCAAATTATAATTATAAAGTAAGAAACCAAAGCACAAGCCAAAAATAGTGACCAACGGACCATATGTGTGGCCCCTCCCTGTTATACTAGAACTTTTGATCAATTGAGCACTACTAAAAACAAAAGAGACGACGTCGTCTCCGAGATAGTGGGAGAGCCGAACGAAATTGACGGAATTGTTGGAGCTTGGAAAGTGACAAATTGCGTGGCCCAAAGAGAACGGTTGAGAGCGTCTCTATACGAAAGTGACGAGAGAACAGCTCAAAATTTCTAACAAAATTTAGGTCAGTTTACGCGCTAACAACTAAGACAAAAGGTTTCCACCATTTTCGCTCTAAGTTCCAAGCATTCAAAGTCATGTACCTACTGTGGAATCTACATGCCCGACTAATCTCATGCAAAGTTGTATGGTCCATGTTGAAATGATAGCGATAGGAATTACGGTACAAAAGAGGTAGGCAAGATTAAGGTTTGGCAAAGCTCAATATAGTTCCAGATTTGGTATAATGTTCTTCTGGAAAAAAATCAAAACACGAGGCGAGCAAGTGTCCACCGTATTTCTAGTGTCGTCGCATCGCTGTCCGAAGCTTATTGCAAGTGGCACTTCTTCTCTGCGTGCGAATGAAAATGTTTATTAGCATTTAACTCTTAAGTTTACCTCACGATACGACTCGTCTTTTTCTTGCCACCTACTTATTCACTTTTTATTTCATGTAATATAACAGGAACATGTTTGTATATATGATACTTTTTGAAAAATGTCCTAAAACGTTTTACACCATATGGGGCATAAGCATTAAGTGAACGTGTAAGGGTATTTATTACTGTTCTAGGTTTTGAAAATATCTAGTATGTGCTTTTGATACTAGATAATCTATTTCCATTGAGCTGAAGGCTTGTTTGGTTTGGTCTTTTTACCAAACAAATGAAGTTTCTCGTTACGTATTCATCTATGCCAGAATAAGTTGTGCAGTGTGTATAACGTACTAATTTTGTATTTTTTTAACAGATCAAAGGCAGACCATTCACGCTCTCCCAGAGGGCTCAACTCTTGTAGCGTGGTTTGAAGAAGGCTTCAATCTAAAGACCTCAAAATTAAGTTCTCGTATATTCATCAGTTCAGCTGCCCATTAAGATTAAAGTTTCTCGTGATATTATTCAGCACACAGCAGAGTAGCCTTAAATTCGATAATTCCTTTACAAAATTTCACGAAATACAAGATCACATGTTGAATATAACGAAAAAAGACCCTTCGATAATTCATATCGCTACCTGTTTCACAGTATTTATCTCTATTATCAAACACATGAAAATTGATTATTACAGCTGGTTCCGAATATTCAGGAATCAATCAATTGAGTCTAATCAAAGATACCACTTTTCTTAACTAAAATGTGCAAGAAAAGTTGGGCTTCCCATTTTCCTTACTTAAAATGTGCCAGAATAACGAAGTCAGAAAAGCTCGAGATACGAGGTTTAATAATTAAACACTTCCCTACCAAAACTACCCCCTCATTCAACGGCCCAACCACCTCCCAACGTAAACATCAAAGGGCAAACTCGTCTTTCCACGCCGTCAAAGGTTAGCACTGACCTAATACGTAGTTAGACACTAACGTCAGCGAACTACGCCGTTTTGACATGCCAAAACTCCAGCATTTGGGCGGTTTCCCTTTTCTTTCCCCTGCCTCACCTTTTCACAGTCAAACAAGAAAGGGTAGAAGAAGACTCTTTGACTCCCACCCACAACCCCGCCACCCCCCCTAAACCTGTCACAGGGTTTCTCTACAAATATCTGTTGTGACTTTTCATAAGGTAGCAGCCTCCTTAAACTTTCTTGGGCATCAAGATTGTGTCTACATTATTCTATTGAGGGGTTTGTACTACTGGAATATAGTATTGGAACATTGATGGCTTCTGTGTCAAAGTTGTCTTCCTGAAATCATGGACATGTGCATTGGTACAGCTTATTACTAGCACATTCAAACACTCCAAAAGTATATTTCTTTGTTTCCCCTTTCTTTTCTCTTTTTGTTTATATTCACAGTTATACATGTTATGTTTGCATACGCGTACAAATCTTTACATGGGTTTGTTGATTTGTTTGTGGAAAGATGGTGTTTAAAGGTAGATTTTTCTGATTATTGTACATTTTTCTGCCGGCGGCCCCCTTTTGGAAATGCTTGACCTTCTTGGTCTATTGTTCATGAGTTTGTAACGCTTGCACGTAATTATCTGCGTCTATGTGTTTCTCGTACAACCTAGCAGAAATAACTGTTTTATTTATGTTTTTCCTTATTGGGTGATTTTTCTTTAACTGCATTAGTAAATTTTTGTTTTAAAAAGTGAGGTTTAGCTGATCTGATGCATTGTAGTGGTGAATGTATGAGCTTTGTTGCGTCAGGTATGATGGGGCTTCCTCGATCTTGCTCGGATTGAAGCTTGTTTACTCTGTATATCATTGTTTTTTTTAGCATTTTCCAAGTTTGTTTAACCATTTTGTGTTGATCGATTATATGTTTAGATGGTCTCTTGTAAACTGCTTCCTCTTCATTGGATACTTGATGATCAAATGCAAGTTTATTTTGTAAAATTGGTAGGCAAAGAAACATCTTTGTGAAACAGAAACAGACACGTTTTTGTTAATCTGAAGCTTTCAGCAGTTCTGTTGGTCGAGTTTGGTGATCCTTTTAGTGGTTCGAATTTTAAGACCTCCAATTGTTTGTTTTAAGTCCATAAAGGAGCCAATTTGTTGATAAATTAGTAGTAAGAAGTTGGTTTTTTTTGTCTGTGGCAGGGGATTGTGGAGAAGTGCAAGAAAAGACATTCTAAGGTGTAACAACCTTTCTCTAACCAGTGCAGGTAAATTGTGTGCATTCGGATTGTAAGTTTTAGCTGAGAAATGCTCATTCTGATGTTTCAAAACCAGCCCTCCAGTGTAAAGCATGTATGGCCTCCTGGCCTACTGGTTATTGAGTGTTATGTATATCACTAGTAAAGTTAACAGGTTTTGGAGCCTTATAGCAGCCAGAGTGCACAAAAGTGGGTCGATGGCCACGATATCCTACAAAGAAATTTGTCTTTGTAGCTGCCATCACTTGATGATCAAAGCAAAGTTTATTTTGTTTTCTGTTCATCTGGTCGTGGAGACTATTGTTGTCATTTGGTTGTTGAAACCATTGTTTTCTTGCTGTCGTTAGTTTGGTCATAACTTTGTTGGATCAGCACTCCAGCTGGTGTAACAATTGTCTTTACCTTTGTCACCTTCTTGGGTATCCTTATGAACATCTCCCTATATATACACATTAAGACCTCCCTTTCTTAAAATATTTAGTCATTCAACTTACTTGAACACATTCCTGTTACAGTGAACTTCAAATAGGCCAAGTCAGCTGAATTGCTTTTGTAAGAGTTTCCAAGGGTATCAGCTTTTGCTCGAAACTGATACTTTCGGTATGGCATTTGCAAGGATTGCCAGGAATGGATATAGACGGTCAGGAGGAGCCGTTGGCAATCGTACAAGTGAGAAGGATACTCTCTGTGGGGGCTTGTCAACTTACAAGCATTCCTTGCCTTCCCTTGAAAATGTTAAACCAGGTGGCAATTTGTCATACCTGTCAAACATAAGGAAGGTAGATCATATCAGTTTTGGGCGCAGGGGAATAAGAGCAACTCCAGAGTATCTTTTTGCTCATGCAGAGAGGGTTGTGGAGGATTCTGATATGGAGTATGACGACCCAAAGTATCCTACCCTGGAAGCTACAAAACTGGGCGAAAAGCCTAGGGTGGTGGTTCTTGGCACTGGATGGGCGGCATGCAGATTCCTTAAAGGGCTTGATACCGAAATTTATGACGTTGTGTGCATATCACCAAGGAACCACATGGTCTTCACTCCTTTGCTTGCGTCAACATGTGTTGGAACCCTAGAGTTTCGGTCAGTTACTGAGCCAGTCAGCCGGATACAGTCTGCGTTGTCAAAGGATCCTAATTCCTTCTTTTACCTGGCTTCCTGCACTGGAGTTGACACAGACAAACATGAAGTAAGTTTACTAACCGCTCTCTTTTCCAATTATAGCAATTCCAGATGGGCGTATTTCCTCTTTACCATATGAGCATTAGAACAGCTATCCCCTCGAGTAACAAAAGCTATGCAGGGAAACCATATTTATTGCATCATTAATATTCAAATCCATTGCCTTCCCTCGAGTATTTTCTAAATGACATGGCAAAGAATTAAGTTTCAGTCGAGTCCGTTAACCAATCCATGCGTTTCACGTTTGTGCTGTCCTGTGTAATCTATACCTTGAGTCGCATCATATCATTCAGCAAACATGTGGAGTCAACTTAGAGAAATTTATGTGTGTATATGCGTATTAATAGACCGAGGGAGGGAGATTTCTAGATCTTTTACATCGTGAAGTCATAGTTACTGAAACTTTTTACTGTTGCTTCACAACAACAGGTGTACTGCGAGACTGTTAATGATGCTGGGCTTCGTAGTGAGCCTTACCGATTCAAAGTTGCATATGACAAGCTTGTCATTGCTGCTGGAGCAGAGCCCCTGACCTTTGGTATAAAAGGAGTAAAGGAACACGCATTCTTTCTCCGTGAAGTGAATCATGCCCAAGAGATAAGGAAGAAGCTTCTTCTAAACCTGATGCTCTCTGAAAATCCAGGTAAGACATGGGTTTCCAACTCTTGATGTCGAATGAGTCTGCAATTTACTATCTGCTGTTTACCACTGTCTAATGCAGTAGTCCATCAGAAAGTTGCAATATAGTTTTTAACTAAAATGTAGCCACACTATCATAACTTCAGCATCGTATAAAGTTTTTAGCCTTTTCTGCCTGAACGCACCTAATGTGGCAAGTAAATACATTCCTTATGACATCGATAACTGACTTTTTGCATTTAAGGCCTTACTCGTGGGTTTTCTCTTTCTAACCCATTGTTGAAGTTGTAGTCATATATCACTTATCTGTTTATCTTGGGGTAAATGATCTGAAAATAGTTGTTAGGGAGAACATAGTGATCTGCGTCATAAGTCCAGCAACAAAAATTTGCTCTTTGTGGTTCATCCTCTCATCTTGTCATTATCATCAATTAAGTACATAGGGTGCTTCATCTATTAGGCTTAGGGAAAAGCTTTTATCATTCTTTTTGTCCATCCTAGTAATGAGTGCTGATATACGTCTAATTGAATAAGGTTGTAATTTTGCATTTCAATCTGTAATTGCAGGTATATCAGAAGAGGACAAGGAGCGTCTGCTGCACTGTGTTGTCATTGGTGGTGGCCCTACTGGGGTAGAGTTTAGTGGTGAATTGAGTGATTTTATCATGAGAGATGTCCGTCAGCGGTATGCTCATGTTAAAAACTACATCCGTGTCACCCTCATTGAGGTATTAATAAACTTTTCCTTTATGCTCAAGAACGCTCATGTGCATGTTTGAAGGAGGAGATCATAATAAAATGTCAACTAATCTCCCTTGTTCAGGCAAATGAGATCTTGTCGTCATTTGATGTTGGACTACGGCAATATGCCACAAAACACTTAACCAAGGTGATTTTCTATCCTGCATCCTGGAGGAAGTGTAATTCTACTATCGTTAGTTATCAGTACCATTTTAGAACTTATAAAAGAAAAAAGAACTGGTAACATTTGCAACTTTTAATCAGTGTGGCGTTCGACTCGTGCGAGGTGTTGTGAAAGAGGTGCACCCCAACAAGATTGTTTTAAGTGATGGGAGTGATGTTCCTTATGGCCTTTTGGTCTGGTCCACTGGTGTTGGCCCCTCTGAGTTTGTGAAATCTCTGAATCTTCCCAAGTCCCAAGGTGGAAGGTATAACTATTTTTTCTGCTGTAAGAATGTTTCTTAAATTTATTCCTCTCCAGTTTCTATGTTGTAGCAAAAAATTAATTTGCTCAACTTTCACAGGATTGGTGTCGATGAATATATGCGAGTCCCTTCCGTGGAAGATGTGTTTGCCCTTGGAGATTGTGCTGGTTTTCTTGAACAGACTGGCAGGCAGGTGCTTCCAGCTCTAGCTCAGGTCAGTCATCTCTGGGTTCTAATTTCAGTTTTTCCCTGCATTTTCTGTCAAGGTTTTTTCATTACAACTCGCATCATAAAGTCAATAATCTGTACTACGATTTCTGGGGTCCTCCACTGCTGTATTTGGGAGAAAATAGGTTCACAAGTTGTGATCATAGGTATTGTGCTCATTCAACTCAAAATTTTGAGGAACGCTGTTCCTATGGAATGAAGTTTGCTTTCCAGGTTAATTGAGTTTCATCGCTCTTCCTGTGAAAAATGTTGAATAACAGTATCAGAGCTAAATCTTTGGGTCGGTTCAATTGTGAAATTTACTGTAATTATGTACGCTTTTGACTTTTGAACTCAATCTTTGTGGTAGTGTAATATCTAAGATGAGGTTGCCTCTTGCCACTTCTATCAAGTTCAGGTATGATATATATAATTGTATAGAAGGAACAAGAATTGCCAGTTGAGGCATTTATCTGGAGGGCAGGACTTAACTACGTATTTGCTGGTCACGAAACTACTTCGTGAATCTACTCGTAGTAGCATCGAAGTTAGCTTATAGCTAGAATTTTTTTTTATAGCTGTTATGGTCTCACAACAGAACTAAATTTTGTATTATGGCGTGTGACAACTAAAATCTAATCATTTGCAACATTATTCACGCAGGTCGCAGAAAGAGAAGGGAAATATCTTGTTGAGGTGTTTAACAGAATTGGGAAGCAGAATGGGGGCAAGGCTTTCTCTGCAAAAGACGTCCCTCACGGTGAACCTTTTGTCTACAAGCATCTAGGAAGCATGGCATCTGTAGGGCGTTACAAGGCGCTGGTCGACCTCCGGCAGTCCAAGGTAATCTGATTTACTGTTACCCTCTCTCCTAGCTCCTCTGCTTAAAATATCACAACAGCTTCTCTCCAAAATATATGGGAGGAACATAAAACAGTGTACAATCTTGTGTACAAGTTCTGCAATGTAATACCAAGAGCATAAAAATGGTAAAACTCTCCTAGCTTATGAGGGATCTGACAGACTATTCTGCTGCTGTTTATTTAGAAAATCAGAGATCAAGCCTTTTCCTGTCTCAAATGTTATCCTAAGTTGCATACGTGTTCATTTTAAACAGGATGCCAAGGGGCTCTCGCACGCGGGGTTCGTAAGCTGGCTGATGTGGCGCTCCGCTTACCTGACGCGTGTCATCAGCTGGCGGAACAGGTTTTACGTTGCTGTGAACTGGGCGACCACACTGGTCTTTGGCAGAGATAACTCGAGGATAGGTTGATCTTGGCTTCATTCAACCGGCATTTTTCGCTCACACTGGCAGATCGGACTAGTTGCTTGCTTTGCACTTGCAAAATTTTGATACACAACGTTTAGAGCCATATTTAACTGCTATCTACGTTGCTGCTGGCTTAACTTAGGGTATAAGGAAGGTGGCCAGAAATCAGAATACTGAGCCGCAAAATTTATAGCTATGTCTTGATAGTAACACATAAGAATAAATTGTTGATTAGTTACAGTGAGTTAAGAGTTCTTATTACAATTTTAGTTTTGCTTCCTAGCTGTGGATGGATGGAGCAAACATTTTTATTCAGTTTCTGCAAATAGCATAGAGAAGTGGAGTTTTCAAGTTGGCTTCAAAGGGCTTAAGCTTTCACTTTTAGTTCACTTTACCAACCATCAATGGCTAATCCAAAGAAAAGCCTTCTATCGTTGAAGGTGGTAAACAAAGTTTAGCGACAAATATGAAAATTAACGAGACAAGGAGTCGCAAAGATTAGCGACAATTAACGAAGTGTCCACGAAAGATTCAGTACTAGTATCAACTTTCAATCGCACATCAAACAACGATTCTTAAACAATTTTCGCCGTAGTTTTGGATTCTTAGCGATCAACAAAACCAACCCATGTCACCAAAGCACGAGAGTGAGAGCAAGCGAGTATTTGAAGCAAGAGCGTGAGAGCGAGCAAGGGTGAGCGCACCAAAGGATTCGATGACTCGAACCAACATTTCTAGATCACCAAAGCTGTCCCTTCGGTCTCTTTCAAGTGGCCAGTTCAACGCCAAGATTAAGAACGAGCAGTGAAAGAGAAGATAGAAGCGAAAGAGTGAGCCAGTCCCAGCACAATGGCCACCTTCACCTGACCCCTCCTCGGGATCGGACGGCTCGAATGAACCCTTCTGGACAAGCTCATCCCTCCATTGATGCTCATTTCTAACCTCCTTGCACCTGCCATCTCAGTTGTGTACTTGGATCTCTCAAACAAGCTTTTCTTGGTGGTGGTTTGTAGTTCTTGTGTGGGCTTTTCTGTTGAACTTGAAATGAGCTTTGCCTACTGCCTTTTTATAGAAGATGTGCTTGATAGAATGCCCCTTATTTTGCCTACAATAACTTCTTCAACCCTATTAAAAAAATTCAAGTTTTTAGCATTGCATAAAGGGCAGAAAACAATTGCCAACCAGAAAACAATCAGAGATCACACTTTCTAAACTTAGGGTGAGGTCAAAGCTACCCTTTTTTTACTAAATCCACGGTCCCTTGTAACTAGGGATAGAAGATTGTCAATAATTTAGTTTTCGCGCGGCTAAAAAGTTTGAATTTAGCTAAAGAAAATGGTGTCAGTTTAGCCTACCCTCAAGTTTGTTGCTCTCCCGCTTAATCAGTTTTCAGCTTTTATGTCGTTATTTACTTATCGAGTCGGAACTCACTAACCTAATTGCTCACATTTATCGAGAACCAAAGTACAAAAATGAGGTCACACTTCAGTTATTTTTCTCAATGTCTTGTCCCACTCTCGGTGCATTTTATCCTGAACTTCATTAACTAATTCTCATTATAATACCTCATAATTGTATTGAAATTTTTTTTTCTACAATTCGAGTCGTAGGACGAGCTTCTAACTTTCCGAATCTCACTGTACTTAGCGACCATCATTTACCATTGTATACAAGTCTATACGTTATTCCTACGATTAGAGTTGCTGCAAAAATCTTTCCATTCGTATTTACCAAATAAACTTTATATTAGCAAAGTTGTAGTTTTTATCTTAGAATTCATATGGAGGGTAGTATCGTGCTGAGAAGAGAAGAAGTGAGTGGGCAGGAGGAGGAGAATTGCATCATCCTCCATAACCAGAGCTTAGTGTTGGTTAAAAATGGAAAAGCAGAACATTCTCAGCATCTCTTGCACAGAGATCACGTGGGATAAATGGCTCCGTTATGGAGAAGTGTAGTGATGAATTAATTGCACCAAGAAATATCCGGTGGTGGATTATGATATTGATATGAAAAGTTCTTCTTTATGATGGTCCTTCGTCTTTATCTTGACTTCAATAAGATTTCCTTTCGCTTTCTCTTTCACTTGAGTTGAGGTACATTGAACTGGACTTCCTTTGTTTCTTCCTTTTTGTGGGGGTTGGGTGAGGGGAATGTGAGGAAGGAAAAGTGAAAGAAATCGACATAAAAAAGAAACCGGAGTTGGGCAACACATGCATGTAGGAACTATAGCGAGAGATGGTGCGAAACTATTGATTGAAGCATCTACTGTACGGAAAAAAGTCGAGGTAAGAGCGAGAGTAGGATAACAATATGGTGTGTGATCGAGGGACAAGAATTTATGGGTGTATGTGATGAGTAGGGATGGTAACATGGAGATTCCTGCCCCCTGCCCCAACCTGAGTCGCCACACTTCCATTTGTTCCATCTTGTTTAGGTCCAACCCATCCCATTTGAACCCGATTCAATATGGGTCAACCTTTTTCGTATAATTTTTTTTTTTAACTATTCAATGCTTACAAAAAATGAATTTTTTTAACTATAAATTTTGCGGCTCATCTTCTATATACATATATCTGGAGATATGTTGGAACGAGGATACCCCATTTAGGCCTAAGTCAGTTAAACCTCTAAATGTCCCATTACGAATTGCCCCAGCCCCATTTCTCCAACATCATATTGACCTCATCTAGGGCGGGACCTAACGGGGCACTATATGCCGCCCCAAATTGCTATCCCTGTGCATACAAGGAATGCAAAGACAACATTCTTAAGTACTTTCTGGTCACCATGGAATAAGGAATCTTCATAGCTTTGTGCCTAAAACGTACACGAGGGAATCAAATTCACAAGAATTAGAAGTACAATGAATCAAGATTTCCTAGAATTCCAGTTAAGGTTCATGAACCAAAGTATGCAGCCAGCATTTATCAGGGGATAGTTGGAGATATAACTAATTATAAAAGTCACAATCAATCATTTCAATAATGAAAAGAGTTTCCTCCACTGTCACATTTGTAGTCTGTAGAGGGCAGATCAACATCTCAATCCTTGTAACTTACGACTTGCTAACATAGGAAGAAAATGGAAGAAGATTTGATGCCTTTGTCCGGATATAAATAGTGGGTTTATTGTATTATGGTGCCTTTTGGAAAACCATTAAATCTAACATCGAGTTGAAAAGAATAAAGTTTTGGGACTTCATTTAGTTGCAAGCTTAAAATTAATTAGGGTGGAGGACGCCATTTATAAAACTCTCATTGGCAGTTGTTGAGATTTGTCGCTAAGGGGTCTTTGGCTTGAACAATGTTGGATAAGTTATCAAAATTCTCAAAAACAAAATTCACGGAAAGAGTAATAAGCAATGTAAGAAGCAATGTCGGTTCGGTGTATTCTCGATCTTGTTATACCAAAAATTTAGTGGATATTCTCATTTTCTCAAGGAATACATTTGTAGCATTAATGTTGTAGAAGCACCTTGTTGTACTGACGCTGTTAAATTTGTTACAATACACTAATTCTGAGAGACGGGAATTTTTTTTTTAATATAACTACAATAATAATTGACACACTGTAATCAACGAATAAAGTAGTGAAATGAAATAATATAAAAGCTTAACCCCTAATAGTCCAGAAACCATCTGTTAAGCATGTCATATCTATCATTGTAGTGAAGAAATTCTCACTACCACTAATGGCGGATTTACTTTACGCGGAGGTGATCAATTGACTTAAAGCGAAAAATTATAATAACCCGTTCAAATGACTAAAAGCGACGGGTCGGATATTTACCCTTAGCTCAAGGGTTAAAAGTGCATGAAAATGGACATTACAGCTTGATTTCTTGGAAAATTTGTATGAACATTTGAGTAGAATTGTTGCCAATCAAACTTATATAGTAAATAATTCCTCAATTGTTCTTGGAACCAAATCAGAAGGCCACAAGAGGAAAGCAAAGTTTTTTACTTGTGCGAAAACTACAACCTCCTTGATGATTACAATGGTGCTTTCACACACACACAGCCTGTGAAAAGGGAGCCCAAGACAATCCCAACCTTCACCTGACCCCTCAATGGTATCGGACGCCTACAGAGCTTCTTTAACAAATCCCCGGCCACCTCTCATCCCTGTCCTTCTTGCACCAGCTGCCATTTCTGTCCCTCTTCAAGAAGATGATCAAAACCCAAGGAAAACTGAGAACTGAAGATGTCTTTGATCCAAAAAAAGCTTTCAGAGCTTAATCTTTTAGTACAGTCTCTTTCAAGTGGCCAGTTCAACGCCAAGATTGAGAACGAGCACCGAAAGAGAAGATAGAAGCGAAAGAGTGAGCCAATCCCAGCACAATGGCCACCTTCACCTGACCCCTCCTCGGGATCGGACGGCTCGAATGAACCCTTCTCGACGAGCTCCCTCCATTGATGTTCATCTCGAACCTCCTTGCACCTGCCATCTCAGTTGTGTACTCGGATCTCTCAAACAAGTTTTTCTTGGTGGTGGTTTGTGATTTTTGTGTGGGCTTTTCTGTTGAACTTGAAATGAGCTTTGCCTACTGCCTATATATAGAAGATGTGCTTGACAGAATGCCCCTTCTTTTGTCTACAATAACTTCTTCAACCCTTAAAACTTTTTTTTTTGTTTTTTGTTTTTCAGTTTTTTGCATTGAATAAAGAGTAGAAAACAATGAAAACATTTCGCGCTACCCGGGTTAAAGAAATCTCCCACCTACCTTCCCCCCATAAAGTAACAACTAATAGTTGTTATATGTTTCTTGTGACTTTTATTTAGTGACGCTAGAAAAATACTGTTAAGAATTTTCACTGAAAATGTAAACTGAAAAGTCACTAAAAATATACGGGTTTGAAGAGAGATTCCTATAACCTGGGTAGCAGCCAAAATTTGTTCGAAAACAATTGATTACCAGAAAACAATCAATGATCACACTTTCCAAACTTAGTTGAGGTTAGAGCTACCCTTTTTTGACTAAATCCGCGGCCCCTTATCACAAGGGATAGAAAATGGTCAATAATTCAGTTTCACATGACTAAAACGTGTGAATTTAGCTAAAAGAAAATGGCGTGAATATAGCTTACTCTAAAGTTTGTTGATCTCCCACTTAACCGGCTTTTAGCTTTTACGTATCTAATTGCTCACATCTACCGAGAACCAAAGTACAAACACGAGGTCACACTTTAGTAATTTCTTTCAATTGCATGTCCCACTCTCGGTGCATTTTATCTTGATCTTAATTAAACTATTCTTATTATATATTTTTATAATTTGTGTATCGAAACTTTCTTCGCTGCAGTTCGAGTCGTAGGAAGAGTTTCTAATTTTTCGTATCTCACTATAGTTAGCTACCAACATTTATCACTATACATACAAATCTATAGGCTATTCTAAAAACTGGGGTTTCAGCCAAAATCTTTCCATTTGTATTTATAAATAAACGACATATTAGCAAGATTGTAGTTGTTATCTTGGAATTCATGTGGAGGGTAGTAGTGTACTGAAAAGAGAAGAAGTGAGTGGGCAGGAGGAGGAGAATTGCATAATCATCCTCCATAACCAGAGCTTAGTGTTGGTTAAAAATTGAAAAGCAGAGATTCTCAGGCAGCATCTCTGGCATGACGATCACGTGGGATAAATGGCTCCATTATGGAGAAGTGTAGTTATGAATTATTTGCACTAAGAAAATAAAAAGTATCTGGTGGTGGATTATGATATTGACATGAAAAGGGCTTCATGTTGGTCCTTCGTTTTTATCTTCACTTCAACAAGAATTCCTTCCCTTTTCTTTCTCTTTCTCTTTCACTTGAGTTGAGGTACATTGAACTGGACTTCCTTTGTTTCTTCCTTTTCGTTGGGGTTGGGTGAGGGGGGTGTGAGGAAGTAAAAGTGAAAGAAATTGACTTAAAATATAAAAAGAAACTGGAGTTGGGCAACACATGTAGGAACTATAGCAAGATATGGTGCGAAACTATTGATTGAAGCATTTACTGTAGGAAAAAAGTCGTGGTAAGAGCGAGAGCAGGTATAGCAATATGGTGTGTGATCGAGGGAAAACAATTTATGGGTGTATGTGATGAGTAAGGATGGCAATATGGAGATTCATGTCCTGCCCCAACCTAAGTCAGCCACACTTCCATTTGTTCAATCTCGCTTAGGTCTAACCCATTCCATTTGACCCGATTCAATATGGGTCAATCATTTTCGTGTCAATTTTTTAAAAACTATTCAAATACTTCGAAAAAATCTTTTTTTTTTTTTTTTTACTGAGGTGGCGGCCGAAGGATGCTATTAACAAGAATAAAAAGTACATCGAATCAAGATCTCCTAGAATTTAAGGTTCATGAACCCAAGTACGCAGCCAGCATTTATCAGGGATAGTTGGAGATATATAACTAAAAGTCACAATCAATCTTCTCAATAATGAAAAGAGTTTCCTCCACTGTCACATTTATAGTCTCTAAAGGGCTGATCAACATCTCAATCCTTGTAACTTACGACTTGTTAGCATAGGAAGAAAATGGAAGAAGATTTGATGTCCCTTTGTCCGGATATAAATAGTGGGGTTTATATTGTATTATGGTGCCTTTGGAAAACCATTAAATCTAACATTGAGTTGAAAAGAATAAAGTTTTGGGACTTCATTTAGTTGCAAGTTTAAATTAATTAGGGCGGAGGACGCCATTAATTTTTAGATATATAACTCTCATTGGCAGTTGTTGAGATTTTTTGCTAAGGGGTCTTTGGCTTGAACAATGTTGGATAAGTTATCAAAATTCTCAAAAAAAATAAAAAAAAAAAATTCACGGACTCGGACAGAGTAATAAGCAATGTAAGAAGCAATTTCGGTTCGGTGTATTCTCGATCTTGTCATAACAAAAATTGAGCAGATATTCTCATTTTCTCAAGGAATATGTTTGTAGCATTAATGTAGTAGAAGCACCTTCTTGTTATAACGTATACACTAATTCTGAGAAACGGAATTTTTTTTAATGTAACTACAATAATGATTGACATGATGTAATCGACGAATAAAATAGCGAAATGAGATAATATAAAAGCTTAACCCCTAGTAGTCCAGAAATTCCTTCACCTCGTTACCATATGTTAACCATATCATGTCTATCATTGTAGTGAAGAAATTCTCACTACCACTAATGGTGGATTTACTCTACGCGGAGGTGATCAATTGACTTAAAGCGAAAAATTATAATAACCCTAAAGAGTTCAAATGACTAAAAGCGACGGGTTGGATTTACCTTCGCCCAAGAGTTAGAAGTGCATGAAAATGGACATTACAGCTTGATTTCTTGGAAATTTTTGTATGAACATTTTGAGTGGAATGGTTGCCAATCAAAGTTGGATAGTAAAAGAGATTCCTCAATTGTTCTTGGAACCAAAAACAACCAAATCAGAAGGCCAAAAGAGGAAGGAAAGCAAACTTTTTTACTTGTGCCAAAACTACAACCTCTTTATAATTACAATGGTGCTCACACACACACAGCCTGTGAAAAGCCTCCTCTTTCTCCAAAACAGCCAAAAGGGACCCCAAGACAATTCCAACCTTCACCCGACCCTCATGCCTCAATTGTATCGGACGCCTACAGAGCTTCTTTGACATATCCCCACCTCTCATCCCTGTCCTTCTTGCACCAGCTGCCATTGCTGTCCCTCTTCAAGAAGATCAAAACCCAAGGAAAACTGAGAACTGAAGATGTCTTTGATCCAAAAAAAGCTTTCAGCGCTTAATCTTTTAGTACAGTCTCTTTCAAGTGGCCAGTTCAACGCCAAGATTGAGAACGAGCAGTGAAAGAGAAGATAGAAGCGAAAGAGTGAGCCAATCCCAGCACAATGGCCACCTTCACCTGACCCCTCCTCGGGATCGGACGGCTCGAATGAACCCTTCTCGACGAGCTCCCTCCATTGATGCTCATCTCGAACCTCCTTGCACCTGCCATCTCAGTTGTGTACTCGGATCTCTCAAACAAGCTTTTCTTGGTGGTGGTTTGTGATTTTTGTGTGGGCTTTTCTGTTGAACTTGAAATGAGCTTTGCCTACTGCCTATATATAGAAGATGTGCTTGACAGAATGCCCCTTCTTTTGTCTACAATAACTTCTTCAACCCTTAAAACTTTTTCGTTTCTTTTTTTTTTTTTTTCATTTTTTAGCATTATTGAATAAAGGGTAGAAAACAATGAAAACATTTTGCCTGCTACTCAAGTTGAAGAAATCTTCTACCTACCCTCCGTAAAGTAATAATTAATGATTGTTATATGTTTCTTGTGGTTTTTATTTAGTGACGCTAAAAAATTCTACTAAGAATTGTTGTCACAGAAAGTGTTAGCAGAAAAATCACTAGAAATATTTAGTAACTGTTAATTGTCACTATATAAGGGTTTGGAGAGAAATTCCAATAACCTGGGTAGCAGCCAAAATTTATTCGAAAGCAATTGGTTACCAGAAAACAATCAATAATCACACTTTCCAAACTTAGTTGAAGTTAGAGCTACCCCTTTTTTGACTAAATCGAAGGCCCCTTATCACTAGGGATAGAAGATGGTCAATAATTCAGTTTCACATGACTAAAAAGTGTGAATTTAACTATAACAGAAAATGGCATGAATATAGCCTACCCTAAAGTTTGTTGATCTTCCACTTAATCGGCTTTTAGCTTTTACGTATCGAGTCAGAACTCAATAATTTAATTGCTCACATTTACCGAGAACCAAAGTACAAACACGAGGTCACACTTTATTAACTTGGTTTCTTTCATTGTCTCGTCTCGCTCTCGTACATTTTATCTTGAACTTGATTAAACTAGTTCTTATTATATACTTGAAGGGTTTCTAATTTTCGTGTCTCACTATACTTAACGACCATCATTTACCACTATATACAAATCTATAGGCTATTCTTACAACCCTTTCCATTTGTATTTATAAATAAACGACATATTAGCAAGATTGTACTTTCTGTCTTGGAATTCATATGGAGGGTAGTACTGTACTGGAAAGAGAAGAAGTGAGTGGGCAGGAGGAGGAGAATTGCATCATCCTCCATAACCAGAGCTTAGTGTTGGTTAAAAATGGAAAAGCAGACATTCTCAGCATCTCTTGCACAGAGATCACGTGGGATAAATGGCTCCATTATGGAGAAGTGTAATGATGAATTAATTGCACCAAGAAAATAAAGTATCCGGTGGTGGATTATGATATTGATATGAAAAGTTCTTCTTTATGATGGTCCTTCGTCTTTATCTTGACTTCAATAAGATTTCCTTTCCTTTTTCTTTCTCTTTCTCTTTCACTTGAGTTGAGGTACATTGAACTGGACTTCCTTTGTTTCTTCCTTTTCGTGGGGGTTGGGTGAGGGGAATGTGAGGAAGGAAAAGTGAAAGAATTTGACATTAAAATACAAAAAGAAACTGGAGTTGGGCAACATATGTAGGAACTAAAGCGAAAGATGGTGTGAAACTATTGATTAAAGCATCCACTATACGAGAAAAGTCGTGGTAAGAGCGAGAGCGGGTATAACAACTTGGTGTGTTATCGAGGGACAAGAATTTATGGGTGCATGTGACGACCGGAAATGGCAATATTGAGATTCTTGCCCCGCCCCAACGTAAGTAGCCACACTTTAATTTCATTCGTTCCATCCCCATATTGTTCGATATGTGAATAAATGTGCGCTCTTTTATGTCCAACGTGTCCCATTTGACCCGATTGAGTACTGGTCAACCCGTTTTTTGTCAATTTTTTAAACTATTCAATTTTTTTAAAATAATAAAAAACTATTTTCTTCACTCTTGGTGGTGGCCTGAAATGGCACCAAAGGTTGTTGTAGGCGATGGAATTGTGCTTGTAGAGGAGAAAGGTGCATCTAGATTACGGAAGAGATATGTTAGAATGAGGATACCCCATTTAGGCCTAAGTCAGTTCAACCTCTAAATGTCACATTGTGAATTGCCCCGACCCCATTTCTCCAACATCATATTGACCTCATCTAAGGCGGGACCGGACGGGTCACCATATGACGCCCCAAATTGTTATCCCTGTGCTTACAATGTATACCAGGGAGTCAAATTCACAAGAATTAGAAGTACAATGAATCAAGGTATCCTAGAATTCCAGTTAAGGTTCATGAACCAAAGTATGCAGCCAGCATTTATCAGAGGGATAGTTGGAGATATATAACTAAAAGTCACAATCAATCTTTTCAATAATGAAAAAAGTTTCCTCCACCGTCACATTAGTAGTCTGTAGAGGGCTAATTTTAAGATATAAAACTCTCGTTGGCAGTTGTTGAGATTTGTCACTAAGGGGTCTTTGGCTTGAACAATGTTGGATAAGTTATTAAAATTCTCAAAAACAAATTTCACGGAAAGAGTAATAAGCAATGTAAGAAGCAATTTCGGTTTGGTGTATCCTCGATCTTGTCATGACAAAAATTGAGTGGGTATATTCATTTTCTCAAGGAATGCATTTGTAGCATTAAAGTTGTAGAAGCACCTTGTTGTGGTGACGCCGTTAAATTTGTTACTATATACTACTACTGAGGAACGGAATTTTTTTTAATGTAACTATAATAATGATTGACACGCTATAATGGACTAATATAATTGCAAAATGAGAGGATATAAAAGCTTAACCCCTAGTAGTCAAATTCATTCATCTCGTTAACGTCTGTTAACCATGTCATATCTATTATTGTAGTGAAGAATTTCTCACTACCACTAACGGTGAATTTACTTTACGCGGAGGTGATCAATTGACTTAAAGCGGGAAATATAATTACCCTAAAGACTTCAAACGACTAAAAGCAACGGGTTGGATTTACTCCTAGCTCAAGGGTTAAAAGTGTAAGAAAATGGACATTACACAGCTTGATTTCTTGGAAATCTTGTATAACATTTTGAGTGGAATTGTTCTTGGAATCAAAAACAGCCAATTCACAAGGCCACAAGATGAAAGCAAACTTCTTTACTATGTGCCAAAACTACAACCTCTTTAATAATTACAATTACAACGGTGCTTTCACACACACAACACACCCTGAAAAGCCTCTTCTTTTCTCCAAAACAGTCAAAAGCGAGCAAAATTGCGCAGTTAATGGCTAGTACGAAAGGAGGAAATGGCAGCCAAAGTATGAGCCAGACCCAACACAATCCCGACCTTCACCTGACCCCTCAATGGTATCGGACGCCAACGGAGCTTCTTTGACAAATCCCCATCTCTCATCCCTGTCCTTCTAGCACCAGCTGCCATTTCTGTCCCTCTTCAAGAAGATGATCAAAACCCAAGGAAAACTGAAGATGTCTTTGATCCAAAAAAAGCTTTCAGCGCTTAATCTTTGAGTACAGTCTCTTTCAAGTGGCCAGTTCAACGCCAAGATTTAGAACGAGCACTGAAAGAGAAGATAGAAGCGAAAGAGTGAGCCAGGCCCACCACAATGGCCACCTTCACCTGACCCCTCCTCGGGATCGGACGGCTCGAACGAACCCTTCTCGACAAGCTCATCCTTCCATTGATGCTCATCTCGAACTTCCTTGCACCTTCCATCTCAGTCTCAGCTGTGTACTTGGATCTCTCAAACAAGCTGTTCTTGATGGTGGTTTATAGTTTTTGTGTGGTCTTTTCTGTTTGACTTGAAATGAGCTTTGCCTACTGCCTATATATAGAACTTGTGCTTGATAGAATGCCCCTTCTTTTGCCTACAATAACCTCTTCAACCCTTTTAACTTCTTTTCTTTTCTTTTCTTTTTTCCATTAAATAAAGGACAAAAAACAATTGGTTACCAGAAAACAATTAGAGATCACACTTTCTAAACTTCGGGCGAGGTTAAAGCTACCCCTTTTTGACTAAACCCACGGCCCCTTTTTGTTAGAGATAGAAAATTATCAATAATTCAGTTCCACGAGATTAAAGAGTGTAAATTTAGCTAAGTAACAGTGTGAATATAGCCTACCCTGAAGTTTAATAAACTTGGGATGTAATCATGTTTTACGTTTGAGTGGTTATTTACTTATTGAGTCAAAATCACTAACTTAATTGTTCAAATTTATCAAAAATCAAAGTACAAAAGATGTGATCACACTTGATTAACTCGGTTTCTTTTTAGTGCATGTCTTGCTTCACTCTCCGTGCATTTTATCTCGAACATAATTATACTAGTTCGCATTATTTACTTTTATTAAAAAAAAAAGATGTTGCAATTCGCGTTGTAGGAAGAACTTACAACTCTTCATATATCACTATATTTAGCAATACCATTGTTTATCTCTATACAAAGTGACCATCATTTATCACTATATAGAAATTTAAAACCAACCAATTACCGGCGTTGCAACCGAAATCATTCCATTTTACATATTAGCAAGATTGTAGTTTTTATCTTGTAAGTGATATGGAGGGTAGTATTGTACTAAAAAGAGAAGAATTGAGTGGCAGGAGGAGGATTGGAGGATGATGCAATTCTCCATAACCAGAGCTTAGTGTTGGTTAAAAATGGAAAAGCAGACATTCTCAGGCAGCATCTCTGGCTTAAAGATCACGTGGGATAAATGGCTCCATTATGGAGAAGTGTAGTGATGAATTATTTGCACTAAGAAAAATAAAGTATCTGGGGGTGGATTATGATATTGATGTGAAAAGGGCTTTTACATATGGTGGTCCTTCGTCTTTATCTTCACTTCGATCAATAAGAATTCCTTCCCTTTTCTTACTCTTTCCCTTTATCTTTCTCTTTCACTTCAGTTGAGGTACATTGAACTGGACTTCCTTTGTTTCATGCTTTCCTTTGGGGTTGGGTGAGGGGAATGTGAGGAAGGAAAGCGAAAGAAATTGACTTAAATATATGAAAATGATAGAGTTGGCAAAACGTGTAGGAACTGTAGCGAGAGATGATGCAAAGCTATTGATTAAAGCATCCACCGTGCAAAAAAGGTTGAGATAAGAGCAAAAGCGGGTGAAACAATTTGGTGTGTGACCGAGGGACAAGATTTTATGGGTGTGTGTGACGAGTAAGGATGGCAATATGGAGATTCCTGCCCCGCCCCAGCATAAGTCGCCACGGTTTCCATTTATTTCATCCCCATACTGTTCCATATACGAATTATTGTTCCCCGTTCCGCCCTGCCCATCTCATTTAGGTCAAACTTGTCTCATTTGACCCGATTCAATACGATCAACTCATTTAGTATCAATTTTTATTTTTATTATTATCTTTTAAACCATTCAAGTATTTAGAAACAAATATTTTCTTTACTCAGGTGGTGGCCAGAGGTGTCGGCCGAAGGTTGCTACTCGAGGTGGAATTGTGTGTGTGTAGAGGAGAAAATGAGTATATACATACATTTGGGTTAAGGTGGAGATATGCGTTGCTGGGGACGAGGAGAATTATTATTATTATTATTATAATAATAACAACCGGCACTAGAGATTGAGGAGTGTGTCAAAACTAAAGTACAATGAATCAAGATTTCCTAGAATTTCTGTTGAGGTTCATGAACCTAAGTATGCAGCCTGCAGTTATGAGGGATAGTAGGAGATATATATATATATATATATATATATATATATATATATAGGGAGCTGATCCCTTGATAGCGCTGGCAAAATAGGACATTTTGCAAGCGCGATCTGGCCGTCCATCCTGAAAGATGGACGACCCAGATCGCGTCTTTTTCGAATACTGTCAGTCGTCCGTGACACTATGTCGCGGACGGACTTTTTTACCTTTTTTCCCTCCGTCCCGTCCGCTACACTGTATCGCGGACGGTCCAAATCTTTTTTTTACTTTTTTTTTAAGTACGTCCGCTACATAATGTAGCGGACGTTTTTTTGACAATAATATCCTCATGTTCCATCCGCTACATTATGTAGCGGACGAGTAGACAGACACTCCTTTTTTTTCTCTTTCTTTGTCCTTTCTCTCATTGTCCTTATGACATCTCTCTCTTTTTTCTCACTGTCCTTTCTCTTTCTCTCCCCCCTCTCTCTCTCTCTCTTTCGTTTCTCTCACTGTCCTCATTTTCCTGTTCTTCCTCAACCACAACAACAGAGGATGAAGAAGAAGTGGAGGGTTCAATGAGAGACTCTCCTCTCGGCGCAGAAAACCTCTGGATCTGATCTTTCTACCAGATCCGTCGGCTTCCTCGTCGGAGAAGACGAAGATTTGACTGCTCCGGCGCTGCTCTTCGACGTCTCTTCTGAAAATTTACCTGTTGTTGCGCTGAAAATTTACCTGTTGTTTCAGTCACGTATGTCTGTTCATTAACAGACTGGCCATCTCTTGAATCTTCTTGAGGAAGGCAGTGGGCACAATCTACAAGAATGCTGTTTGCCCCTGAATTGGTGGTCTTTGATGGCATCATCACTCTGCCAGTGGGGAACTTTGGCTATTGTTCGGCTGTATGTAAGGATGTTTATTAATGAGAAGTTTGGACGATGATTGGCTTGAGCCTTGATATGAGTATAACAGTTTGGAAGCTATTTCGTCTGACTAAAGACCACCAATTCAGGGGCTTTTTTTTCATTTTGGTTGTTCTGCTTTGGGACTAGTAATGCTTTCTTTTCATTTTGGCCAGGAAGGACATGCGTTCCCCAATTCATGTGTGTAAAGCAAGCTGCTTGCTTCTGTTTTGTCGAGTGAAACTCCGCTTCTTAAGAGCTTCTTTGGACAGACTCACTCCCTTACTCGTTGGGTTGGTCTAAGGTTGAAGATCAGTCTATTGCAACTCGAAGACTGACTTCCCTTCCAAGTAGTTAGTGCTGTAGTGAAGTCTTCTCCTGTAAAAGAAATCACGGTGAGAGAAAAGAGAGAGAAAGTGTCATAAATTGATGAGAGATAGAGATAGAGGAAAGAGAGTGTGTCAGAATTTGACGAGAGAAATGAGAGAGAGAGAGAGAAACATGCCAGAATTTTAATGAGAGAAATGACATAAAAAGTAGTATATGTCTACTCGTCCGCTACATAATGTAGCGGATGGAACATGAGGGTATTATTGTCAAAAAACGTCCGCTACATTATGTAGCGGACGTACTTAAAAAAAACGTAAAAAAAATATTTGGACCGTCCGCGATACAGTGTAGCGGACGGGGCGGAGGGCAAAAAGGTAAAAAAGTCCGTCCGCGACATAGTGTCACGGACGACTGACAGTATTCGAAAAAGACGCGATCTGGGCCGTCCATCTTTCAGGATGGACGGTCAGATCGCGCTGGCAAAATGTCCTATTTTGCCAGCGCTGTCAAGGGATCAGCTCCCATATATATATATATAACTAAAAGTCACAATCAATCTTTTGAATAATGAAAAGAGTTTCCCCTACCCGTCACATTATGAAAGACTAATAGTCTGCAGAGGGCTGATCAACATTTCAATCCTTGTAACTTTGCTTGCTAAAATGGAAGAAGATTTGATGTCCCTTTGTCATCATGATATAAATAGTGGGTTTATTGTATTATGGTGCCGTTGGGAAACCATTAAATCTAACATTGAGTTCAAATTGCATAAATAAAAAGGATAAAGCTTTGGGACTTCATTTAGTTGCAAGTATAACAGGGCGGAGGACGCCATTTCTTTTGAGACGTAAAATTTGTTGGATATAAATCCGTTTAAATAATTTTTGGAGCAGAATCGCACTTTCTTATACAAAAGCAACAAGTATTACAATACGAATTTAATAATAACACGTTACAATATAAAAAGAACGATCTCACCAAACTATATAATCAAGCCGAAGCTTTGTCCTAAAAGGTTGATTCGCGCTCCCCGGAACCAATGGTTCGATGCGATGGGCTTCACAGCACGCAACCCCCAGGATTAGTCTATAGTACTATCCCCATTTGCACGCATATGCAACGGAGACTCTTGAACAACCCTCTTGACTTTCCTCTTCCACGACTCAATTAATATCAAAATATCACGACACTAAAATATTAAAGTGTTGTAGTGAAATTTTGGGGTGATAAAAGAGGAAGTGTGTGTCTTGGATTTGGGAAGAAAACAAGTGAAGGTTGTGTGTGCAATGTGATGCTTCTGTGTGTTCCTTCACTGGCCGAGTACCCATATATATAGGGAGAGGAGGACAAGAAGTCTTGGAGCCAAAGGCTCAAGACTTGGAGCCAAAGTGTTGGCTTTGTGTGGAGCCAAAGAAAATTGTTTGGAGCCAAAGCAATGAAGGGGCATCCGTGGCTTCTCCACATCCCAGCAAAGAGAAATGAAATGGAGTGGGGGCCAAGGTGTTTTGAAACACATAAAATACAACAATCCCCCACATGTTTCAAAACACAGACTCGATAAAGGAAGAGGAGACGAGAAATTATGCATCGGCGAGGTGTCACGTGGATTGAACCTTTCCTAGGATAAATGAGCAGGAACTCACTGAAATACGATGGTAGAGCGAATACTCTTTTAACCAGATTTTGTTACTGTGAATTGCGCATACTCACCACCCACATAATATCTCTAGTCAGGGTTGTTCTTGCGGGTTGACGCTAAATGGCCATGCGTCGTGCCTGGATTTTCTTGTGTGCTCTAGCGACATACCCAAGTCCCATAGAAGTGGCTCAACCTCACACACATATAGGTGGTTTCCATCAGGGAATGTGCTGCAGCTGAACACCCCATCCCAATAATTAGGGACTATGGAACCATTAAGAGCTATGCTCATCCTCACACACTGCAGTGGTCACTGTCATACACCATAGGGATAGACTCTTCTTTAAGGACCTCCCGCCTTAAAGGATATACACAAAGCGACAGTGCCCAACAGACTCCATGACTTCGTTATTACCTATTGAACCTCCTTCACGAGATCGTCGATCACAGAGGTTAGGTATCCATTACTTCGTCTCTAAATTTGGGTAAAGTCCCATCCCCCTCGATGCTTCCATCACTAGGCCTCTCCCTAGTGGCTTAGTCAGAGGATCGGCCAAGTTCCTCTCTGACCTCACAAAATTCATAGATACGGTACCGTTCTCAATTAACTGCCTCACAGTAGCATGTCGCATCCGGATGTGACGACTCTTCCCATTATATATTTTGCTTTTAGCTCGAGCAATAGCAGCTTGACAATCACAATGCATCACCACAGGTGGACTAGGTTTACTCCACAAAGGTATATCAGTCAAGAAAATTCTGAGCCACTCTGCTTCAGAACAAGCCTTCTCTAAGGCAATCAACTCTGATTCCATGGTGGATTTAGCAATAACTGTCTGCTTGGATGACTTCCAAGAGATCGATCCTCCGGCTATTAGGAACACATATCCACTAGTGGGCTTTAACTCATCTGAATTTGAAATCCAGTTAGCATCACAATAACCTTCAAGCACAGAAGGATGACCACAATATGTTAGTCCATAATCAATGGTGCCTCTTAAATATCTCAACAACCTATATATTGCATTCCAATGCTCCTCACTAGGATTATGAGTATATCTACTCAATTTGTCAACTGCATATGCAATATCAGGACAAGTATGATTCATCAAAAACATTAGGCTACCAATTATTTGTGCGTACTTATTTTATGACACACTGTCACCACAATTTTTCACAAGGTGCATGTTTGCATCATAAGGTGAATACAAAGACGTACAGTCATAATACTCATATTTTCTCAGCATGTTCTCAACAAAATATGACTGTGATAATGTTATGAATCATCATGCCTCAAAATTTTGATCCCCAAAATAACATTAGCTTCACCCATATCTTTCATGACAAATTTAGATGCTAAAAATCTCTTAGTAGCATGCACAATATCAATGCTTGTTCCAAATATAAGCAAATCATCAACGTACAAGCATATAATGATAACACTATCATTAACACACTTATAATAAATACACTTGTTAGAATTGTTAATCAAGAATCCATCAGATATCATCACGCTATCAAATTTTTCATGCCATTGTTTAGGAGCCTGTTTCAATCCGTACAAGGATTTAACCAATTTACACACTTTATTTTCTTGTCCAGGGACCACGTATCCCTCGGGCTGCTCCATGTATATTTCTTCTTCTAAATCTCCATTTAGAAAAGCAGTTTTAACATCCATTTAATGCACAACAAGTTTATGTATGGATGCAATGGCAAATAAACTTCTGATAGATGCAATTCTACTAACAGGAGAGTATGTATCAAAATAATCAACATTTTGTTTTTGTTTGTAACCTTTAGCCACCAGTCGTGCCTTATATTTCTCAATGGAACCATCTGGTTTCAACTTTTTCTTAAAGACCCATTTATAACCGATAGGTCTATTCTTATATGGCAAGTCTACAAGTTCCCAAGTATGATTAGGCATGATAGAATTTAATTCATTATTAATGGCTTCTCTCCAAAAAGGTGCATCTATAGAAACTATAGCATCATGATATGACAATGGTTCATCATTAACAAGATACACATAATCATCTCCAAAACTAGTTTCGGTTCTCATTCTCTTGCTTCTTCTTAACTCTAGAGTTTCACCAATAGGATTATCAGCACTAGCATGCTCATCAATAACTCTAGGCATTTTATTTTTCATAGGAAAAATATTCTCAAAGAAAGAAGCATTTTTAGATTCAATAATAGTATTGGCTTCCAAGACATCACTCTTAATAACAAGAAATCTGTATGCAATACTATTAGAAGCATAACCAATGAACACGCAATCACAAGTTCGAGAACCCAATTTTCTCTTTTTAGGCTCAGGTAACATAACATTAGCCATTCACCCCCACACTTTCTAGTACTCCAAGTTAGGAGTTCGACCATTCCAAATTTGATAAGGTGTTTTTCGGGTCTTTTTATGGGGTACTCTATTTTGTACGTGACAGGCTGAGAGAATGGCTTCCCCCCACATGTTGGCAGGTAGGCCAGAACTAACAAGCATAGCATTCATCATTTCTTTTAAAGTCCTATTTTTTCTCTCAGCAATTCCATTTGATTCAGGTGAATAAGGTGGAGTTACTTCGTGAATAATTCCATTTTGCAAACAGAAATCATCAAACGGATTAGAGTCATATTCACCACCTCTATCAGTTCTAAGCCTTTTAATTTTCTTATCCTTCTGATTTTCAATTTCAGACTTATAGTTCATGAACATTTCAAGAGCTTCGCTTTTCATCCTTAACAGATAGAGTCTAGTGAATCTAGAACAATCATCAACAAAGATCACATAAAACTTTTTACCACCTCTAGTCATCGTTTGTTTTAAATCACCTAAATCACTGTGAATTAAGTCAAGGGGTTCACTTTCTCTTGTGACAGGTTTACATGTTTTCTTGGTACTTTTGGTTTCAGCACAAATTTCACACTTGTCTATATTGGACTCATTAAAATTATAGATCAAACCCATCTCTTTCATTTTCTTAATGTACCCATAATTCACATGTCCAAGTCTATCATGCCACACATCAGCAGAGTCAATCAAGTAAGCAAAAGTAGACGATGCATTCTCATTCAACAATTTAACAACATTAAGTTACCGACAAAGACGTCATTTTTTGTTAAAGTCACAATACCTCCGTCGAACATAGTCTTGATGCTAGCCTTACTGAGTAGTTGTACTGACACAAGGTTGTGCTTGATCATCGGCACGTGAAGCACATCGGATAGTGAGAGGGTTTTACCAGATGTGAGTTTGAGAACTACCCTTCCCTTTCCAATAACTGGTACGGACCTGTTGTCCCCAACGTACACGCATTCTGTACCTTCCCCCACATTTAAGTAGGAGGCGAACACATCTCGGTTAGCACAGATGTGCCTAGTGGCACCCGAGTCTAAGACCCATCCCTTCACTTCCGTAACCAAGTGCACTTCTGACACCACAGCTACAATGATATCATCATCTGCTTCAACAATGTTTGCTCTCGCCCTTGGTGGAGCCCTTCTATTATTGTTGTTGTGGTGGCGGTGCTGGTAGTTATTGTGGTTTTGGTCGGCTTTTCGATATCTACAAACATTTGCATAATGCCCTACTTTTCCATAGAAAAAACATTCACCCTTTTTCTGTTGAATATGTGGATTAGACACTTGACCTTTATTGTAGTTATTAAAATAGGGTCTCCCATAAGGCTTATGACCATATCCCCTATTGTGCAATTGTTGGGTCCTAACCGGTCCACTTTCAACTACATTAGCCTTAGACATCATTTCTTTAGCCCTACCAGTCATTTGTAATTTTCTATTTTGAGCCTCAATTTTAATATAGACTATTGTTTCCTATAGAGTCATAGCATGTCTCTTTTGTCTAAATTTTAATTTAAATTTTTTCCATGAGTCAGACAATTTTTCTACAAGACATTAAGCCTTAAACCTTTCAGGTAAAACGTCACCCTCTTTAGCTAATCCATTTATAATATTTTGAAAATCATTAATTTGAGTTTCAATGCTTTTATCATCAGCCATTTGATAGTGCAAAAAATTAACGGCTAAAAACTTTTTAGTGCCTTCATCCTCAAATTCGTACTTGCTAACTAATTCATCACATGATCCCTTCGTAAGAGTATAGTGATTATGAAGGCCATATAGATCATTAGATAAACTATTACGAATAGTACTAAGACAAAATCTATTAGCGTTATTCCATTTTTCTAAGACTTGAGCATAATTTTCGGTATTGTTATCCGGCACAGGCTCAGTCAGAACGAACGAGATTTTAGAAAAATCTAAGACATCCAAAACCATGTCTTTCCATCTTTTAAAATTATTTCCGTCAAAACGTTCAATTCGACTTGCGTCCGGAATAACTTTCGTTTGTGCGAGAAGTTGCGATTCCATTTTAATCAACCTTTTAGAATGTTGGATATAAATCCGTTTAAATAATTTTTGGAGCAGAATCGCACTTTCTTACACAAAAGCAACAAGTATTACAATACGAATTTAATAATAACACGTTACAATATAAAAAGAACGATCTCACCAAACTATAGAATCAAGCCGAGGCTTTGTCCTAAAAGGTTGATTCGCGCTCCCCGGAACCAATGGCTCGATGCGATGGGCTTCACAGCACGCAACCCCCAGGATTAGTCTATAGTACTATCCCCATTTGCACGCATATGCAACGGAGACTCTTGAACAACCCTCTTGACTTTCCTCTTCCACGACTCAATTAATATCAAAATATCACGACACTAAAATATTAAAGTGTTGTAGTGAAATTTTGGGGTGATAAAAGAGGAAGTGTGTGTCTTGGATTTGGGAAGAAAACAAGTGAAGGTTGTGTGTGCAATGTGATGCTTCTGTGTGTTCCTTCACTGGCCGAGTACCCATATATATAGGGAGAGGAGGAGATGAATTATTGGAGCCAAAGGCTCAAAACTTGGAGCCAAAGTGTTGGCTTTGTGTGGAGCCAAAGCAAATTGTTTGGAGCCAAAGCAATGAAGGGGCATCCGTGGCTTCTCCACATCCCAGCAAAGAGAAATGAAATGGAGTGGGGGCCAAGGTGTTTTGAAACACATAAAATACAACAAGATTTTCGCAGACAGTTATTAAGATTTGTCGCTAAAGGGCCTTTGGCTTGTAGAGTCTTGGATAAGTTATCAAAATTCTCCAAACAAAATTCACGAAAAAAGGAACAAGCAACGAAAGAAGAAATTTCAACTTGATGGTGTATTCAATCTTGTTATGATAAAATCAACAAATTATGGGTTTTCTGCATTTTGGTACTTTCAAAGCAGCACAAAAATTGATTGGTATCCTCATTTTTTTAAGGTTGTAGTGTCAATGTTCTTAAAGCACCCTGTCGAGGTGTCCCTTTTTAAAATAAACATACAGGTTTATAACTTCTCACTATCTTTGATTAACGATAGTGATAGTGATAGTGTGTGATTGAGCGTACTAGTGATTTTCAGCGTACTAGTGATAGTGATTGACAAATCAAATAAGAAAAGTCCAGCTTGAAATTCATTCAACTAGTTACCGTCCGTTATAACACGTCATATAAATCATTGTTACGGTGAAGGTTTTCTCACAACAACCGGATGTGGATTTACTTTACCCGGATGTAATCAATTGACTTAAAGAGGCAACTTATATTTACCCTAAGGAGTTTAAATCCTAAAAGTGATGTATCGGATTTACCCTTAGCTCAAGGTGGTCGATCAATTGGCTGTTAAGTGTATGAAGATGGACATTATAGCTTGATTTCTGGGAAATTTGGTATTAACGTTTTGAGTGGAATTGTTGCCAATCAAACTTGTGGATCAAGATCCTCTGCTGTACAGCAGAGGTGTTGTACAACAGATAGCGACAAAAGATTGTCATTAAAAGTGTTTTGTCGTTGTTATTGAAATTTATAGTGACAATTTTTTGTTACTAAAAAATATTTAGCGGATTTTGACAGCACCTCTGCTGTACAGCAGAGGATCTTGATCCCAAACTTGTATAGTAATGAGATTCCTCAATAGTTCTTGGAACCAAAGACAACCAAATCAGAAGGCCACAAAGAGGAAAGCAAACTCTTTTACTTTGTACCAAAACTACAACCTCTCTAACAATTACAATGGTGCTTTCGCGCACACAGAGAGCCTGCAAAGCCTCCTCTTTCTACAAAACACTCAAAAGGGAGCCAAAATGGGCAGCTAATGGCTACTGCGAGAGGAGAAAATGGCAGCCAAAGTGTGAGCCAGGCCCAAGACAATCCCAACCTTCACCTGACCCCTCAATGGTATCGGACGCCTACAAAGCTTCTTCGACAGATCCCCATCTCTCATCCCTGTCCTTCTTGCACCTGCCATGTCTGTCCCTCTTCAAGAAGATGATCAAAACCCAAGGAAAACTGAGAACTGAAGATGCCTTTGAAGCAATCAGCAATGGAAGCTTAGCTTATCTTCTGAAGAGAGAAGGTGGATCCAGGAGACGCAGAGCTGCTTTCTTTTGGTTGTGGTGGGGAGGAAGAGTGAGGTGGTGGGGTTTATAAAGAGACTCGCTTTGCGAAATGCCCTTGGTTTAGGTGATATATATGATGGAAAGGGCAGTCCATGTTTGGTTTTTGGACCTTTCCTTCCAGATCTTGACCATGCAGCATTAGTTTTATGTTACCTGATTTTGACCCAACACCTCTTCAATTGTCTGACAATGTTTTTTAATCAAAACCGTGCTCGTTTTGGGTTGTTAGTTCACACTAGATTATCTTGGATATAATATAAGAAGGGAATCAATAATTGTACCCTGCTTTTTATCCATTCCTCTTCATTTCTGTCATTCAAAACGTTTAAAATAATACATTTCGTGATATTTCATGAATTTTTTGTTACAAAAATAGAAAATGATGGTCATAATCATTGATACCCCGTAAAAGAGGAATCACGTATATTTAGAATATTATAGTTCAAAGTTTATTTATGTATAATATTTAAGTTACATAAAATGTGGATGTTCTCAGCAGAGAGTGCTCACTTCGTATTTCATTCTGGAGATGAAATACGATATAATATAAGGGTCATGAGGCAAGAGGTGAGGTAAGAAAGAATGAAAGGGTCATGAGTCAACAGTCACATCTTGACCACACAGACACTTTGCCTGAATATATAATCTGGACTCTTCTGGTTCTAGTCTTTGGGGTTGATTTTGAAACTCCAAGCACTCAAGGGCAGTGCAGTCATTTCAAAGGGGCTTGATTACTTATATTTGCAAGTTGCATTAGGATCACATGGCCAAAAAAGATGCACTCCAATTTGGCAATTTCCCCTGCAAGCTTATCATATCATTACTCTCTCTTACCGTACACTTTCCATATTCTCTACAGATCAGCATGACTAAGGCCTTTGCTCACCACTAAAAGTCAAGTAACATGATTCATACAGGGTTTTCTTTTTATTTTATTTTATTTTAGCGACATGACTGCGTCTCGATATGGTTATGCGAATATTTAGACTACTTATTAAAACTTGAGAGAGTGCTCACGAAGAAGTTGCTACTAGATTAGTACGACCACGTCGAAACAAGTATCATTGGATCACGTTAATTAGACATTCAGTGATTTCACGGTCAGTTTGTTGAACTGCGTCAAAAAGAATCTTGGTTACACGTGCGGTTAAACTACTTACTAAAGCTTGAGAGAGTACACACAATGAAAGTTGTTATTAGATTAGTACGACCACGTGGAAACAAGTATCATTGTGTTACGCTAATTAAACGTAAAATAATTCTAGAATCAATTTGCTGCACTCTAGAGAGCAGATCTTGGGCAAGCGCATCAAAAAGGATCTCCTTCGGCTTGTAGAACACCGTATGAGTAATCATATCTATCGTTGCCAAAGTTGAAAGTTCTAACTTTGGTGAAGAGTTCACTTGGTTTTCTTCCCTAGTCGCAGCTGTGGAATGCAACTAAGACTTGGTCAATTTCAAAACGGATTGCAAAATTAGGTGAAACGTCTACTATTTATAGATCCACTGCAAACTTTTTAACTATCATCATAGTAACTCCAATAATGTATTGCCCCGTCGTCGGAATGAAGTTACTAATTTTTCTTAAAATCTTAAGACTAACCCACAAACAGATAACCTTACAAGTTACAAGACGCAAATGTACATCGTTATTTTTTAATCGATGTTGAAGATATACTTTTTCAACAATTTTTGTTGCTATAATGTTGTGACGATGTTGTAGCCAAAGGAAGAGTCACCATGCATAATCCACTGCTTACTCTAAAGAAATACTACGACTTAAAACTGCAACGTGATTCTTCTTCTTTTTTTTAATTTAAGCGTAGTTAATGATAATCCGACCAATTATAATAAGAAAATAACTAAAAAGAAAAGCTCTAATATTCAATGTGGCATTACCGGTTTGAGCAAAGTAAGGGGAGAATAATACGTGAACATTTAGTTTCTAAATTATCAATAATCGAATCTATTATGATTTACGACCAATAATTTTGAGATGTTAATATATTATTAATTGTTAGAAATATCAATTTGTTATGTATTTTTATAACTTTTTGTGCGTCAAAAATGTGATTCCATGAATAACAATCTCTCAAGCCGTGTCAAGAAGTATAAATTAAAGTTTCCTTTAGAAATATCGGATGGTATCCTTAGGAGTTGGTGCTTTTTTTAACTTTTTAACAGAAAAAATTGAGGACCTAAATGTGAAAATAAGGCCTTTTGTGGTTTATCTTTTTCTTGGCAAATGTTTCAGTTGTTGTATTTCTTTTCAATTTTGATTAGTAAATTGACTTTAGAAAAATGGAAGACTACATTGAAATAATTTCTAGAATGGACTTTTTTTTTTGGGTTAAAAGTAGTACAAACATATGTTTAAATTTCGTCTTTTTTAATTAATAACAGCAGTATATAGAATGCTTGAAAGTTACTAATTGTGAAGGTAATAAAATATGGTATGTTTATCCTATAAGACGGAGCTGGTTCCCCATATTTCTTTTTCAATTTTAAGAATTAGAGTACATTTTAGATATTAATTATTTAAATCTTCGTGTGTTTTGTAAGAGTATTAGGCTTTTAGTGGCATTTTTGGAAATGACTCTCTTAGGGCTTATATATGAGAGATCCAACTCTAAATGGCCCAGGATTTGCATAATGGTTTTCTCTTTGGCCCACTTCTTTGTCAAAATAAAATTAGTATTACATGACCCATGGACAAAGCCCAATAACCCTTATCTGGCTTTGAAGCCCATAAAGCAAAAATGCATATTAGGAAGGCAAGCCCTATTTCATAAATAAATAAAAAATGCTTTTTGTCACAGCAACGTGCATTTATAAATAACTGCCTTGAAACATACATTGGTTTGGCAAAATAACTAGCCATTGGATTGAGGCCTACATGGGCAGCATTGGAAAAACTACCGGCCTAAATGCGGAAGTCTTGGGAATACATAGAGTGCTCTTGAGTGTGCACAAAAGAAACTGGATGCAAACCACGATCGAATCCAACTCCACAGCCGCATTGCTTCTAATCAGTGAACAAGAAGTCAAGAACCACCTACTGCGAGTGCTTGTGAGAGTTTACAAAGAGATCATCAAGGTAATGGGTTGTAATCTAACCCATACGACGAGGGAAGGAAACAAATGTGTTGATTATTTAGCTACTCTAGGTGCTAGCCAAGGGGAATTATATGTGCATATAAGTGAGGCCCTAGATAGATGAACAACATGTTACTGGCTTACTTGCGTTGAATGCATTTGAAAGGCTCTCCAAGTAATCTGTAGCTTCTTTCTCTTCCTTGTAACCAAAAAAAAAAAAAGAACGAGCCATCTACAAATGAATTTGTTTTAACTACTACCCTAATTGTAGGAAAATAGTTACCTCGTGTAATGATTATTAAAAGTCGGTAAATGTACTTAATAACATTTTTGCTAATACTGTTAGTAAAAAAATATAAATTTATTTTTTTAGCGTGACTAAATAAAAGTCACTAAAATATTTAAAGCCTATCAATTGTCGTTATACGGGAAGTAGAGATCTTCTTACTACTCGGGTAACGGCTAATATTTTCCTTCGAAAATATGACAATTTGAAAAATCCTTGTTTCCTTGGAGCACTTGGTTGTCATAGTATGGAAAATTCACATATATCTATTTGCTTAATCCCAAATATTGCAAGACAAAGTTAGATGCATCTCTCGAAGCAATGCCAACAATGAGTTGGTTCAGTGGTTTCCACAGTCTCTGGGTTTACCATCTGGATTCTAGTCTCCTGCATGTCGCTCATGTTAGTGGCAAACTTACGTTCTCGCCTTGTATGTGCTCTACAAGCGGGTTTCTTGTGCACTTGGGCCTCGACATAGGTGTGAGAGTCGGGGATCCAGATGTATGTGACGGCCTTGTAAAATTTCGAGGCGCAATACTTCATGTCAGTTGAATCAGAACCTTACGATCTAGTCTTTTTGGTACCAAAAAAATCTCTCAAAGCAATGCGTTACTCTCATTCTCATCATTCTTCTCTTGTAGTTCGCGTGGTCTTCGGGCTTGCCACCTGGATTCGAGTTTCCTGTCCGTCGCACATGTTAGTGGCAAACTTATGTTCTCACCTTGTATGTGCTCTATACACGCGGGTTTCTTGGCGCTTCGGTCTCGATGTAAGTGCGAGAGTCGGGAGTCTAGATGTATGTGACGGCCTTGTAGAATTCTGAAACGCAATACTTCCTGTCGATTAAATCAGAACCTTACTATCCAGTTTTTTTTGTACCAAAAAAATCTCCCAAAGCAGCGTGTTACCCTCGTTCTCATCGTTCTTCTCTTGTAGTTTCTGGATTCCCAATGCGTTACTCTCGTTCTCGTCGTTCTTCTCTTGTAGTTTCTGGATCCCTAATGTGTGTGATTCACGAGACAGAGACAGAGACACCCATTCACTTCATGATGCCACAGTATTATTACTGTGTAAACAATCCCCTACACTCACGTGCTTTCATGCTGGAGCATCTGATGCCCAGGCCATCAGCTTGCTTGATCAAAACAGGCAAGTGGGTTAATCCCAAGCCACTTGCATCATTGCTTTCAAGTTTCAATCCAATGCCACACTTGCACCAACGATGAAACTGGGTTGAATTTTTTGCTTACGGACAAAGATGCGTGAAAGGTAATAAACTTTGATCAAATCCAAGACGCATTGAAATGTTGTGTCATGCATGAGAAAATGGCTACGTCATGGTGACCTCTTTTCACCGCCTTTCTGTTTTTCATTAACTCTGTTATTAAAGCATGTTAAAAGTGATGCGTGCTTTGAGGTAGTTTGTACATCTCTTTTTTTTTTTTTTTACAAAAGTTTGGGTCATAAAAAAACCAATATGGATTATGAGGTAGGTTCAATTAATACGCTACTATGAAATATTTTTACTTGTGATATACTCCTTCCATCCACCAAAAAAATTGATCATATCTCTTTTTTCCGCTGCCCAAAAATTACTCAGTTTTCGAATTAAGAAAGATTTTGTAAGTATTTTATATTTTTTACACTTTTTTAATTCTATTTTTCTCCACATTTAACACTCTACCAACTCATTTTCTCTATTTTGACTCACTTCCTTCCCCCCCCCCTCCTTTCTCTCTTTTTGGATAGAATAAGAAACATACAATATATGATTTATATTTTTAATATGCGTGTCAAGTCAAAAATTAAAATATTTTTAAACGGAGATGATTATTTAAGAAAGATCCGCGAAGAAAAAGCTAAACAACCGAGTAGAATCAGGTCATAAAAACGGAAAAAAAGGAAAAACCAAAACTTCTCTTGGGCTTGACACTCAAAGATGCCAGTACAACACACATCTATCTCATCAGCCACCAATCATGCTGATGAAATCATTTGAGCCAAATAATGTAGCATGTGGCGCTCTAGCAGGTCAAGAAATGGATGGTTACGCGGCCATTTTAGTGCCATCAATGATATGATTTTGCATTTTAACTCTAGATTCAGCTCTCATGCACTTTTTTAGTGGTTTCCCTTGTCTTCTTGCGCATGGAAGTCAAGATTTAGCTCGTTTGGTCCATATCCTTTTTTGTCCATATCCATTTTTTAATATTTAGAAACTGATCGATTGACGGTGCTCGTAAATTTTTACATTTTAACTCGTTTTTCTTTAGTTATATGATCAATTTGATGACTTGGTTATATATATATATATATATATATATATAAAAGGTGGTAGGAGTCTAATTTCTCTATTTATGATAAATTTTGCTGTGTCTTCTATAGTTGATACGAAACTTGATAACATGTGCGCCAACCCTATCGATGAACCTACTCCCTTAGTTATTTGCTTAATGATTTAGATATATTTCTCTCTACTCAAGGAAGTTGTGATCAGGATGAACTGCAAACGTGGTTCAAAATCTAATCATGAACAAGAGAAGAAAACTGATGGGGAAGTGGATAGGAAATTTTTGTTTACTACTGCAACAGTTCTTGTCCCTTTGACTTCTGAAGTGAACTGAAATCTCATTCTTTCTTAGATAACGCACGTATGATTTCACATTGGTGACCACAGTTGCTTCTTGTTCTATGAAGAAAAATGTGCCACTCTTGAAGTTGTATCTCCCCCTCACTATAACCTACTTTAGAGCTCATTTCAAGAAAATATTCATAAAGGAATAAGAGAGTATGTGACACGATTCTAACATAAGTATATGCACTATGATCCACCTTTGTGTGTGGAGATACTACCCAAGTATTGGGGTTCAAATCTTAAATTATATATCCAATCTAGTTCAATCTTGGCGATCTGTAGTGGTGCTGGTCACCGAAAATTTTTAGGGATGTGGCGGTGGTGGTAGCTTGTGTGTGTGTGTGTTGAGGGTTGGGGGAAGGGTTAGGGGTTAGGATATGGCTGCAATCTAAGCATATGTCGCAAATTATCCAATTTGTCCCTCAAAATATAATAGACATCTGAATTGAATTTTTACCGTCACTTGATGACCAGAAGCGCTAATTGAAAAGCCCGGGACCGTGGGAACCCAAAAAAAAAATTAAAAAAAATTAGAGTATTTGGGCACATGAACCCAAAGACTGGGGTTTATGCAAAATTAGTCCCTTTTCTTTCCCAAAATTAAAGTGGCGCCGCCGTTATTTACCCTGTTTCTTACTTTCAGACACCAATAATTACCTCATTCTGCTGAATATATGCATATGAAAGGACCATGTAGGAGTGAAAGAGAAAGGGAGAGAGGAGAGAGGGAGCGAGAGAGACAGAGAGAGAGAGCCCTTTATAATGCCTTTGTTTTGCACAAGTATGGCTACAAAAGTGCCACTTAACGCTCTGGTTCAGAATAGGAGGAATAATTTAGCAGCCAACCATGTAGGAAGTTTCTCCCTGTTCTTGTACCATAGTAATTGCCGACGCCCCTCTTCATCACCTCATCTAACCCTTTGTCTTCCCAAGTGTAATCTAACCCATCTATCTTTAGAAATGGAGGGTCCAAACAAGTTGGAGCCAGTGCCTGAGAAGTACTCCAAAGAATTGGAAGTTGCAGTCAGAGCTGTGCATATGGCATGTTTGCTGTGTCAAATAGTGCAAGAGAGTTTGGTTTCTAAAGGCATTGACCAGGTCCAGTCCAAGGAAGACAACTCCCCTGTCACAGTTGCAGGTAATTCATTTGCATTTGCTTGTTGTATTACTTTTCTTGACTTGGGCAATTGTTAATCTGGGTATTGATCTTTGTTCGTGTGCGTGCTTGAAAACAAAAATATTTTAGAATTAGCATGGTTGATTTGGAGTTCATAGCTATTGGGTACAATGATTTGAATTTTATGCTGTTATGCATTTTCCAGAGGGGAATGCGTGTTATCCATGCCTAATTTGTCGCTCAAGAAGTTGATATTTCGTTTCTAGTACACTTTAAGCGACGAATAAAGATGTGAAAAGGAATGGAAATAGACTTTCCCTTTTAAAGGGTGAACTTGAACTTCTATTTCTTGACTGGGTTCTCTTTGAATGCGGAATCGGCCTCTTTGGTTGCATAAAATTAACTCTCCTCGGACTGTGCAGTGACGGAAGTCTTGTTTATTGGGCTGTTCTTTATTTGAAGTTGGAGAGTGTAGTTGTGAAACTGTTCATTGTGAAGTGGGAAATTGATCATAAAGTTGGGTGAGCAGGCAGCATGAATAAGTAGCTTTAAGTAAAGCTATAGATTGCATTATCCTTCTTTATCCTCGTTTCCTGATGAAGTGTATCATGTTTATTTTTTTTGAGTAATGAAGTTGGTTATTGCAGAAATGCACAGCATGCCCAGAATAAGGAGGAAGGAAACCTCAAGGACTCCTTTTGGAGTGTTCATATTCCTCTAAATAAAGCTTAAGCTTTGTTTTATTTTCCTGAATTGGTTATAAGGAACAAATAAGCATCTTTTAGCTTTAAGAATGTTGGAATCAAATGTGGCATAAAAGGTGGTAGTAGACATGCCATCATTCCCACTAGTATATGTTGAAAGTGATGGATTGAAATGGCGCAGTAGCTGCGAGATTTTCCAAAATTAGGATTGGACCACATTCTTTTGCTATCTTCATAAACGTAAGAAGGACATGCCTCCTCATATTTGGTTGAACCAAAAGTGGCAGTGGCCAGAGAATTTGGTGCAGGGACTAGACAACATGGCAAAGAAGTGAGAGAAAAGATTTAGCCATAGAGTCTAAAGAAAGTATCTGAAAGTTATATACTTGGCCCGTCTTTTATACGCTGAGAATCAACTTAACCTTAGCATGCTAAAATAGCTCTGCATTTTATAACAACATTCTTATTTTTGAACAAAATGTTTGTAAATCCTTGAGTCCTAGTTACTGAATTTTACTACGTGTTTGTTCCATGTTCATCCGCTTGGATCGATTTAAAAATCACAGGATATCTGTTCTGCCTGTCTTCCACTTACTAAATGTTGGTTTAGCACATTATCATCACTGTGATTAGTCTAGTCTTAAATTAATAGAGGTGCCACATGGCTTTTAACTCTTAAGAACCAATTTCTTTTAATGTAGCATTACTGCTTGTAGTGTAGATATATAACTGATATCGTGATTGGCTATTTGATCAATTCTCCTAATTATCTTGGCTCACAACTGGGGTTGCCAAGAAGTCTATTCTCCTGGAATATGAACTAACATATTTTTAGGTTTTGAAACCCCTTCTGTTTCATAGTTATTCAAATTTTATGGACAAACGGCAAAATCATATATCATCCTCTGGGACCGCAATTTCAGTTTTCAACATCTCGGCTATCCAAAGGCTGATATGGAATCACCAACTGAAGTCAATGTTGCTGGAAAAGGCAAAACTTCAGCACAAGTAAATGTTTTGGGAAGGCATAATACGTTTTTTTCTCAGGCTTTTATTTGACATGTTTCCGTATTGTTATTTTGTTTTTGGGCGACATCTAGTCTACGGGTCGACCCCCCTTCGGGGACTCTCAATATTTGTAATAATCAAAAGACCAAAGATGTTTCTCTAGACTCGCTACTCACTGGTTAGATGTTGTGGTAGTTTGATTTAGATTATTTAACTTGATAAAAGTTTGACATGGTGTAACTCCTCAGGCTAGATATGCTAATCTTTTCAACTGCATTTTGTATAACAGATTGGAGTGTCCAAGCCACAGTCAGTTGGATTTTGTCCGAGGCTTTTGGGCGTCAAAATGTATCCATAGTTGCTGAAGAAGATGTTCAAGCACTCTCCAAGTCTAATGCAGCTGGTCTCCTGGAAGCTGTGGTGAAAACAGTGAATGACTGTCTAGCTGAAGCACCCCGTTTCGGACTTGCAGCTCCAGTCACTAGTCTTGGAATGACACAGGTTCTCGAGGCCATCAGTTGCTGCAACTCAACTGGAGGCCCAACTGGAAAATTTTGGGTATTGGATCCTGTTGATGGAACTTTGGGATTTGTACGTGGAGATCAGTATGCTGTTGCTCTGGCATTAATAGAGGACGGAGAAGTTGTGCTTGGAGTTCTTGGGTGCCCCAATTACCCAGTGAACAAGGAATGGCTAAGCTATCATAATGGCTACCGAAGAATAATATCCAAGTTGACACCACCTACATCTAAATCTTGGGATAAAGGTTGTATATTCTATGCAAGAAAAGGTAGTGGAAAGGCTTGGATGCAACCACTAATTCACCAAGAAAAGAGGCTTGTGTGGCCAAACTCAGCAAAACAAATCCACGTGTCTCGTATTGATAACCCAGCATTTGCAACATTTTGTGAACCAGTTGAAAAGGCAAATTCAAGCCATTCCTACACTGCAGGACTAGCTCACAGTGTTGGGCTTAGGTGCATATCTTTTTCCATTCTTCTTTCTCTTTCCAAAGCTTCAATTTTCACCTAGAAAATTTTATCAGAATATGTTACCCTCTAAAAACACGGGGATTCAACCGTATAACTTGCACTAAGACCCTAAAGTTGATACACTAACCATTTGGACCTTGCCCAGGCTTTAACTGACCGTTTGTTTACCACGAGAGGGTTCTGATGGGCAGTTACTGTTCGCGCTAGGATACTGTCTGTTAAATAATGGGCAATTCCAGACTGATTATATGATTTTTGGTTATTTATGACATTTTGTCTGAAGTCTTATGCACACACTGATTATCATAGAAGAAATAGATGAAGCCATGTCAATCTTGATATCAGGCAGTCGAGTCTTGGAAAGCTCACATATTATGTCTTAACTACAGGAACCAACCGTTACGGGTATACAGCATGGTGAAGTATGCAGCTATAGCGCGTGGTGATGCTGAGGTTTTCATGAAGTTTGCTAGAGCTGGCTACAAGGAAAAGATATGGGATCATGCAGCTGGTGTTGTTATCATTGAAGAAGCGGGTGGTGTGGTTACTGATGCAGGAGGGCATGCACTTGACTTCTCGAAAGGGATATATTTAGGAGGTCTTGATCGAGGTATAATAGCTTGTGCTGGAGCCAAACTCCATGAGAAGATCATCGAAGCTGTTGATGCTAGTTGGAACTCCTCAAGCCTATGATGTTCATCATATAACTCCTCAGCATCTAGGGAGATTCAAGTCTTTGAAGAAGCAATAACTACTTTTGGCCTTGAATTTCGGTTTGATAGTTGTCTCGTAACTATCATGCTTCAAAACTGAAATGGCATTACGATGAACATTACCAGGCAGTGAATCAGTTAGGTTTGGTTATTGTATAATGCGATGACAATACTGTAAAAAGTGCATCTGTCTTCAATGATATAGGAAATAGGTGGAAGGATTGTGTTTCACACTTAAGTTTTTTTCCCAACAAGCCAACTGCTTTAAGCTTCGAGCATTTGGCATGTAATTACTTGCAGAGATCATATCCTTTTACTACCATCTCACTAACTGTTTGTGCTCACCTTTTGTATTGAAATGTATGAAAATCTATGCATGGACGGTGGACCTTATAATTGAATCTGCAGCCTGAAGGCTGCACGAAGTGAGGTTCTCGAGTGGAAGCGTGAGTAGTATAATGGGTCTTTGGGTGTGAGCGGGGGCGGGTGCGACATTTGGGAGCGAGGTTCCGGAAAGAGAGCGTCACCGGAATTGGAGAAACCTGTATGTTGTAACCATGGAAGAAAAGCAAAGCCAGTGTTGGCGTCTCTTAATGCCCTTGTGGTTTTCTATGGTCTCAGTTCTGTTTGTCACTTGCACCAGCAAATGCCCAGTTCTTTTCAAGTGACTCAGAGTCTATCCAATACATGTGGTATCTTCTCACGACCTACAGGGGCTGAAGGTTTTCAAATTTATCTGGATTAATTAATGCTAAATTTGTATCATAAATATATTCATCAGATGCAGTTTTGGTACCTAATGTTTAAAACGTAGCAAATAGTACCAAATTTATTTTCTTTTTTAACCAAACGAGTCCGAAAGTAGATGGAGCTAAATGGCCGACCCACAAACTGTGACTTTATTTGATTTTCCTTTTTGCCTTATCTGTTTTTCAGAGTTGCTCTTCAAACACCACCATTCCCGATCCCTCAACAACGATGACCACTCCAGCCACACAACCATCACCACCGCTTACAGCCGCATAGCACCGAACGCTGCCACCCACCTTCCGCCATCCCAATCCCATCAACAACCACCATCACCACTACGAACCATCATCCCCACCTAAATGTTTAAGATTATACTACTTGATTTTGTTGAATCATGGTTTTAGAAAATAGGACATATAATTAATTAATAATGTGACACTTTCTCTCAATATATCAAGTGGATATAGCATACACAAAATATATGTACTTCTGCACATAGATCACTGAATATATTTTTGCCTTTGGGAAAGGGACAAGAGAGTATGACCAGAGCAAGAGCAACCCTTGGTGTAACATGCTCACCTTTCTTCCAACAAGCAGGCATCTTTGGTTACAATGGCATAAACTTCAACACTTCTCTTTATTTCAGTAGCAGTCCTGGACAGAGGACGCACAGAATCAGACTTATCATCCCTACATTAGCTTTCAATGTGCCATATCTGCCAAAATATGGGCTGTGAGGATACTGGTGGACATGCAATAGATGCCATCTCTATCTCATGTAGTGAGTAATAGATTTGACCACGTTCACACTGCATTGAATGCCCAACTGGGTTACTGCACGGTTGGCCCTTCCCTCTTCAATGCATGCCGACGACTTCTTCTAAGGTGTGGTTGGCTTGGCTAGTTGTTACGGTTCCGTACAAGAAGATGTCACCGGTTCACTGCCATCCCTTTCTCGGCTTTTCGGCTAAGATCAAGTGTAGTATCTGTTCTTATCGGTTTATTCTCGATTTTTAACATTCTGCTTGTACATTTTGTTTGCGCGTCTTTATTTTGGACCCGAGGAAAATAAGAAAAGGTATATTACAGCGTACTTATCTATTTATTTTAAAGAAATTTTGTCTTTGTGGATGTGACACTTTATAAGGGTTATTTGTTCCAACTTGATGCTTCACTTGAACCTCTCTCCTTTTTTTCTCTCAGTTGAATGATATTGTTACAACAAAAAGACTAGAAACAAGTTAGCACTCGTTCGGAGATAAGCAGCTAGCAAATGATGATGGCGAGACTTGGCCAGAGTGATTTCAACAATCCAATCTGCCCATCATGCTTCACTTGATTATTATGTGTGCTTAAAAAGTCCATCACGGAGAGCTCAAAAGTTCAAGTCTTCGGCCACTAGAAAATATTGGGTGGTCCGGTACTAATAATTCTGACCATCTAAGACCGCTGAATATACAATATCATCACACTCTCTGCTTCACTTCCCCTCTTTCAGAAAGTCTTAAATAATCGAATCTAATGACCCGAAATCGTGCTATATGTATTCACCCAACCCACGAATAATGGTTCATTAAGGAGCAACACCCAACCGTAATTGATTGATGGATACCTGCTAGACTTTCAGTTCTGACTTTCTTGAGTGTTACCTCTAATGAAAAAGAACTAACAAGCCAATGAGCCTTTGTTAAGTTTTAAGAAAATTATTATTTGCACTTCACTCTTAATCGCTTGAAAATTATTATTTGCACTTCACTCTCCTCCTTTTGTGGTAACCGGACTTATTTGCGTGAACGGCAAATCCAAGTAAGCTGGCAAGCCGATACCCAACATAGTATTAATTAGTTGATCTAGTAACTTTTCGCGCCTTCTTTCGAATGATCTTGCATAATTGTTTGAACTTGCAGCAACGATCAAACGGAAGAAACGGGATAAAGTATTTACTTTAAATGATCAAGATTTCCCCGTTCTCCTCAGAGCCTAATCCATGCATCTCATAATTGGTATACGTGTGGAATTTATGCATTGCTGCGGAACTTTAATGCCCTGTGTATATGTGTGCACTAATTGCATTCAACCTACTCTTCACCTTCCTTCATGCATAACCCCCCCTCCTCCCTCAACTGTCATCCACTTCTTTTCTTCTCTCCCTTTAATGCTTTGCTCACCCCCCACCCCCATACTCCTACTTAAGCAGTCATCATCACCCTCTCGTTTCAAGTAGCAACAACCCAAAAAGCAGCAGCAGCCATGAACACCATAACCACTTTTGTGTTAGCTTTCTTGCTCGCAACAGCCTCTCTCTCCCTTGCAGCCCGATCCGACCCGGCGAAGTCCTCCGAGAACAAGCCGAAAGTGAAGTCCACGACCAGCAGCAGCGGCAACAAAAAGGGTGGTGGAAGTGATGGCGGGGTCGATGGTGGGCCGGGCGGGTACTTCGGGCCCGGAGGCGGGTTCGACATACCCGGGATGGGGAACGGGTGGGGAAACATGGGCGGCGGGTATGGATCGGGGTACGGGGGCCCGACTGGGGGTTACTCCAAAGGTGGTATCGTGAGGCCTACTGTGGTGTGTACTGACAAGGGTCCTTGTTACAAGAAGAAGCTGACGTGCCCGGCCAAGTGCTTCACCTCTTACAGCCGGTCCGGGAAGGGCTACGGCGGCGGAGGCGGCGGCGGCGGTTGCTCCATGGACTGCAAGAAGAAATGCGTTGCTTATTGTTGAGACTTTAGCCCCTGTAGCTGGTATAAACACTTCCCAGTACTACTATGATATATGTGTGTAACTTTTTTTTTGTTGCTTTCTACGTTAAGTTATGGAAATCCATGGTGTATGATAGTAATAGAAGAAGACATGGTTCTGTGAGCTTTTTACTTATGGTGTGTGTGTGTGTGTGTGTGTTTTTTCCCTTTTTTGTGTGTGTTTAACTTCAGTTTATGAATAAAGCTATTATTAGGGAGTATTTGGCTAGTGGGTGATGTTTTGTGCTTGTGCTAGATCTTTCGTCTTGTGACTGAACGATGTGTGATGCCGCACCAATGTTCACCAATTTACGAGCGCCGTCTCCATGTTACGTGCTAGGAGAACCTCATACTAAGGCTCAACTCGTTATAGCTGATGATACCCGTGTGGTCTTGCGGTATTTTTATGTATTAGAACAATTGGAGATGTATTTGCGTACTAATTGTGAGTAGAAAATTCATCTTCGAATCTTGTCAATCCGGTCTGAATTATCACGACGGTTGTTTAGTTTGACAATCTCAAACAACAAAGACTCGCGTTCTATCTTTGCAATCTTCCAAGATCATGTTGAGGAATCGGGTTGTTAATTCAGTGGGAGCATCACAAGCGTAGTAGCCACCATCGGTTGGTCCATAAAGTACATTATCATGCGCGGATCAACCACTCGGGGTGTGGCCTGTGTGTCCCTTTTCATTAGTCAAAAGATTGTGCCCACCCTACTGTAGATGGCTGGATGCCATGTCATTGCACGTGACATGCTACATTGTGCTTGTGGCGTCTTGAGCTCACAAAGCCCTTAACTTATTTATTTTTGTTTAAGAGGAAAAATATTTCATATAATTAAGCTGACAAAGCCCTTAATTATCGCTACCTTTCTTCCATTCCAACTGAAGGCCTTAGTTTTTCATCATCGGTTCTCTTTTCCGTCTTCCTTTCGACGGTCATAAAAGATTGAAACCAATAATATGAAACCATTGGATGATCATACCGAAGCATTTCTACTTAGTATCGAGGCAAAGGTAACCCTGCCAAGACAATTATTCAGAACCAAGACGATGCGTTACCTTTTATCACTCCATCAGAACTCTGGGACTATAAGGGCAATAACATGCATACAAGAATAGTGTGATTTTGGATCACTTATCCCAATTACTTTTAAGACCGTTGGATCTAGAAGAGTTAATATCATAAAAAGTCAAAAGAGATATTGTCATGACCCATGACAACTTAACATTCTCTCTTATACTACGTTTTGAGATACTGCGAGTTGGATAAATTACCATTATCCAGTACTCCTGATACTGCGAGTTGGATAAATTACCATTATCCAGTACTCCTTCGTTTCAAAAAAGTTAATCATATTTTATTTTTATAGTATTCAAAAAAAAATTGATCACTCAAATTAAGAAAGTTTCTTTAAATGTTTTTTCTTATTTACTCTTTTTACATTTTTTTAATTTCTCTCTCCACATTTAATCCTTCACCAACTCATTTTTCCCTTCCTAATCCATTTTCTTCCTCTCTCTCTTCTCTCTTCGGGATAGTCTCGAGGTAAAAATGAAAAATTCATAACATATAACTCATATCCTAAATAAACTAATCAAGTAATTTGGGACGGTGGGAGTATTATTTATGTGTCACGTTATCTTTACCCAAGGGAAGAAGAGGAACACACTTCTCAATGGCTATAAAAGCACGTCAAATCCTGAAAAATCAATAAATCACGAACAGATTTACAGACGTAACCACCATATGTACTATAGTCCTAAATTACACCAGCTATGCTTCTATCTGGTTTGTATCTCACAACCCTTCCGCGAAAGGCCTTGTAACAAATCCTTCGTAATAACACGCAATAAAAAGAACAATGAAACAAAATATTGAACAAAACGTAACCACTGCCCAGCTGAAAGCATGAAACAACCAGCTTGCACTATCTGCTCTTACCATCCATCCCTAGTCGAACATGGTAACTGTGTAACTTTCTCAGGTAGGATATCCTCATATTGCCGCTCTTAGCGCTCCTCTTGCCGTCTCGCGCTTCATTTCTGCTGCTTTGCCACTGCCTCGGAAGTACATGTATACTTGCTGAATAATTAGATAAACCAGTCAGCTAACTAAAAGGAAATAACAATTAGACAGAGTATAGCATGATTCATGCAGCAACTTGAGCCTGCATTTTCCGCAAGGAAAGTGGGAAGATATGTATTAAGAAGTAGACCTGAATAACCCAGATGCTGAGTACAGACTCAAGACAGAAGAGTCCAAATCCGACGAAGTAGAAGATCTAAACAACAGAAAATAGAGTAAGTACAATCGCAAGGAATTCAATGAACACAACCATACGTAGGAGGTGAAAACTAAAGAAGACTAAAAGGACATATTCTGTATTAACCCCTTATTTAAGATCTAGTCTAGAAAAGAAACATGAACTCGTGTAAAGAGCAGCAAACACGGACGAAACTTACCCCAACCAAAGCGTGCTTGCTTACTTGATCTACTGCAGGCAGGATACCTCTGTTTCAGGGGACCACACAAGGCCAAATATTTTCAGCTGATGGAATACACGATAAAAAATGCAACACGACACCTCAAAATTAACTTATCATCCGTTATACAGGAATAACCCAGCCATCATATCCACGTTAGAGAGATTAGGAAAAAAAATCCGTTCTAGCTGACAGAGAGATGAACTTGGCCTATCTCAATTTTGGATTTAAACCAGTATTCGATAGAAGGGGAACTTACGCAAGAGATTTTCCTTTGAAAACTATAGGTGGAGCAACCGCAGCAAAGATGCAGAAACCAATGTGAATCTGTACGCAGGGCCGAGAGTAAGGCATCTTCCGTGACAAGTAGAAAGTATACTTACTAAAAGGGTACAAGAAACTTACCACATAAAACAAAAAAAACCAACTGAACTTCATGGCACTTTCAGTCCTGTAACAGATACGGTGATGTTAACTAAAAGAAACTTTTTTGTTTAACACAGCAAAAAAGGGATAAGCAAAGATGAGACGGTATGATGAATCTTGTCAAGGCCATTGATGGCATACATTTTATTAGTAAGATCTGATACTACATGTTATTCCAGCTGTTAGAGCAAACTGTTCCTTGGTGCTGAACCAACAAATACACCAATGGTAAGGTTTGACCCCTACGGGTAAGTTAAGTTTGCAGCATGGACCGTCATGGGTCTATATATGATTCAGATGTACAACTTCGGACAGTGACTAATCGAATTAAATCTTGCTAAAGACCAAAAATCATGTACCTAAAAGCACGATAGAGTGGGCGATACCACAAAACATAGCCTCCTGGAACCCCTGCTATGAAGTAGATAATAGCAAGGAACCAGATCTTCGGATCTACAGTAAAAGATACAATACCAAGTTTTAATTAATCAGGACATCAGACATAACAATAAATTAGTGAAGTTGTATAGAAAAGGTAAACATTGTATACACGAACCTCCTCCTTTAATCCAAGCTGTAGTGACGGCTACAATATTCCACAGAAGGCACAAAACTAGTCCTGCTCCGCATCAGCATTTAAACACTGTTAATGCAGGTCAGGCTTGTATGGGGCAACTTTAACTATTCAAACAGTATGTAAATGGTGACAGCGTAGAATCGTATATCAGATTCATCTTATGAACACAATCTTTGGCCCCCTAGTACATAACCTCTAGTGGCTAACTAAACAAAAGAAGGGAAATAATATCCCTCAAACCCATATATCACACTAGCAAAGAAGTCTTATTGACTGGATAGATTAGCAACCCAGGAAGTCATACCCCTGGCTCTATCAACAAACATAGATTTATCTGTTTGGCAATTAAAAGCTCCAAGGCCTTGAGACAGTTAATAGGTTCTCATTTATTATTCATCTACTAATGAATAATCTGCAATATTCTGCAATATATCTCAAATTTATAGTCAGTTGTGGTTGATTATATACTCCAGAGTTTGTTTCCTAACAGATGCTAACTAAAATGGAAAAGAAGAACATCCAGAATATAACCCAAAGGTGAAACTGTACTCCTCCCTATAAAATTTTCCTAATGTTTTGGTTAAGTATAACCAAATCAACGTATTTTGATACATTTGACTTCTAGCACACTATGAGCAAAAATATGAAACACCCATAGACGCATAGAAAGGATGACATACCCAAGTATGTTGTGAATGCTACATACTGCAATTTCTGTAGATGAATTGGTATTTCATTTGCAATATCATGATGGATAATTGGGAAAAATGGTGGCCAGTTCTTCTCCTCAAGAACAATACCAGCTGCAAAAAGCAAAAGGATTAAACAACAAAAAATCAATATGTTGTGAAGAAGGAAGTTGAAAACCATAAAAGGACATGAATTAAAATCATAGAACAAGCTTAAATGCTGAATCTTTTGAACTCTGACAATTTTTGTGAATATAAAAGTAAAAGAAATATCAACAAGAGAGAGAGAGAGAGAGTGCACCTCGTGCGGCAGCCTCTTCTTTGCGTTTTACTTCCTGCAGAAAAAATCAATAAGAAAATGAGACCATATGACAATAATTAAGCACTTATACGAGTAGAAAATTGCAAAAACGTAGGGTGATAAAACAAAATAATCACAAATAGATGGCATGACTTCTAAGATATTTCCCAATGTTGAGATCCATAAAACTTGGCCCGGCGAAGAGTGTCATGGTCCAGAACCAAAATTATTTGGTGCTTTCAAGGAATAGAGCATGGCTACCCAATTTATGCAGCCGATCTCAGATGGTTGGCATGATGTATTAAGACAGACAGAGAAAGGGCAACTAATATAGCCAATGTCCTATTGCAGGAATGATGTTTCATTAAGTTGATTTGTTTCGTTATGTAGGACAGCTCACTTTAGTTTTGCGTGCTTGGGTAACTTTATCTGGAGAGGGATGGCAAAGATGCGTCAAGAATTTTTGTATGGTAAGAGAATGTGTATCAACATATGCATAAATATTTTCATATCTCGAGAACAGGAAGTCACGCTTGCTAGTGGACAGCTCATACCAGTTTCGGGCACCCACACTTTTTGTAACTTGAGTTCGTAAAATTAGAATAAACTTTTACATATTCATGGGCAATGTGATATTCTTATATGCAAAAACAACTACTATAGAAGACTGTGTACGGGTTAATTCTACCATTTTCACAGCCAAGAAAAAGATAAAGATAAAAAGGAGCTTCAATTAAAAGAAACTTCGTGCTAGTAAATATTCAAATAAAGGCCATTAATAAAATGAAAACAGGAGTTAACAATACGAGATAGAGAACTGCTTAAGAGGACACATCCTAGTTTTCTATTTGTTGCTTGCATTTAAATTCAGACTATTCCCGCCATAAAGAACAATTGGTCTGCATGTTTGTAGAAAACAACAGATTTGCTTCAATAATTTTGGTACTTAGGCCACAAAGAGAACTGATGAATGATGAATCAAAGGAAATTAAATTGCAAAGTCATGCAAAGGAATTATAAAAGACTGCACTTTGAAGATTCCGGTCCAAGTACCTGTTCCCGCTTTCTCAATTCAGCCTCCTTAGCTTGCAGCTCTCTCTCTCTCTTTTTAAGATCCTGAAATTGAAATACCCAGGCAAAACAGACATCAACTAGAGGCATAAAATGTGATGATTGTGCAGACCCCACAATTACGAATATAGACTCTAAATTCACCAATTCTAGAAAATTGGCACCTACCGCAGATGAATCAAGAGGAATATCAACTGGGGCACTACGATCATAGAAATCTGCAGGTTCATGAGGAAGTGGAGAAAGCCTTGAGTTTGACGCAGCAGGAACACTCCCAGTATTCTGGAAACGCAGCAGGATACAGGTAGATGTAAGAGTTAGTACGACACATGCGGTTAGTAAACCCGACTACTGAACATAGAAATGAGCAATTTAATAGACAACACAACTACACCATGTGCCAAGCAAGGAAGTTTTTAATAAGACAATTACCCTACGGATAGTATGCACCACAGTTCTATTTGCCCACTCAATGAACAACCCAACAAGTCACAATGCAATCAGATGATATCAAATGATGCCCTTGGATGGAGTTTTACAATAGTACAATAAAGAGAGGCACGGGTTAGTGTACTAAGATATTAGCTATGTCAACATTGGTCAGTGCCTAATCTAATCACTAAATTTGGCAGAAGGTTGACCGCTAGAACCATAAGAAATAATATTTGACTTTTCTTTGGCAGAAAAGAAAAGTCAATGAATGAGGGCACACGCGATGCCTGTGGAGTATAGTATTAAAGAAAGATAAAGTATCAAAGATTGTTAACATGCATGCTTACTAGCAGAAAAAGAATGATGTTGTGTTGCATTGGAATTTGGAAATATTCTCTCTTGCTCTTCCATCTCCATAACAAACTAAAGATGGAAGAGGGAAGTGATCAGCTCGTGTTTGGACATGATGAATCACTTCATGCCGACCTGTTGCCTTTTTCATGTGTGCGGATCATTTAAGATTAGTCCGTCTTGTCTGGAGTAAGGAATTCAATTCGAGCTAAGCTACCTTTACTTAGTTCAGGTTTACCTTAGAACTCTATTTTGGTAATGAATAAAAGAGGACAATGATGGAGGGCTTGGGAATCGACTCGGAAGTTAGCAGATCTAAAATTGTTACCGACTAATAACTTGAAATTATTTTGTGGAGAGGTAGTTAGAAAATGATGCAAAAATAACTAACATGTAAAATACCATTGTTACCATTTTATTAGCTATTAATGGGAAGTTGAAATGTCATACATGGGCAAAATTGGAAGTTCAAAAAGGCTTCACCATGAAGGTGCTCTGACTTAATAATAGCATATATATAACAGCTATGATCTGGGAAAAAGGACCAGAGACATCAGCTTTTTCCTTGTAAATCCAGATGGTTTTCAGCCCATATTGCAGGAATATAATAGAGGTTATGAAATTTAGAATCTGCCCATTATAAGCAAGCAACTCAATACAATAAAGTCACTCCCCACTCCTAGCAAAAAGTTCGACTTCGATCTCAATGCATCACGATAATTCTTGTCAACATCGTGCCACATTATGCAGTGGAAGAGTATTAATTGTATAATGACGCCACATGTTATTTACAAGAAGCTTTATGTAATGATTACATAGGTGCAAAAATGTATAACAAGATGCACCTTCAAATACAGGTGTAAAACACTTAAGCTGCTAGACAATGGGCATAGCAATGTCAATCAAGAGATCTCGCATCAACCTCGTAAATGCCTCTGCTTGCATGGGGCGAACACACCAAAGTTGCAAAAAAGAAGGAAGATATGCAAATGGAAAGGATGAACCAATCTAGATGGAGATACTTGAACCAAAGACCTAAAACTGAAGTTTTAATACCCTATCAATTTCCCCAAAAGCTTCAAAATAATAGAGAGTAAGCCAAGAAGGTATAGAATGTACAAAGACCAGTGCAATTCGAAAGGCAGGCAAAGAAGCTACAAATAGTTGCAACGGAAAAAATGTCACAAACATGCAAACTTAAAAAAAGAGGGTAAGTATATGAGAACATTTTATAAACGTGCATTACAGAAACAGGTCGCCAGCTAAGCAGCCCAAGAACCAAATTACAGTAGCACTTGTACAACTTAAAGTTTTCAGCAGAAGTCTTGTATTCTATTTCTAATAATAACATGTTCCTTAGGCTTGTCAAACCCCATTAATATTAACAAGGCTTTTCCTCAACCCTTTTCACAGGTTTGCAACAGTAGTGATACAATCACACATTCTTATTTTCTTTTGAATGACCAGTGGAAGACGAAATAGATGGCCAGCGGTTGTTGTGATGAATCTAAAAGGCATTAGCTTGCCCTAGGTTCTTCGACCTTGCGAGACAAGCAATCTACATCTTCTTTCTTGCTCCATGGGATACATTAACTAACTGTAGCCCTTATTCACCCATGCAAGTCGCAAAGCCAAAAACCCAAATCCAAACAAATACCAAGACTAACAAGCAAAAGCAAATTTCCGATTACTAATTACCAAGAAATTTAACTTTTCTGAGAAAAATGCACTTACTGATGTAAAAAATAAACCTCCACCGAAGTTTGCCTTCTTAGAAGCTTTCCCTCTAACTGCTGGCTCCTGGTTTAGAAAAGAATACAATGCGAATAAATATACTCCTAAATATCAACAAAAAATATGAAAAGAGTATCATGGAAATAAGAAGTATGCAAGCAAATTGCCTCAACAACGGATGATGGCCATTCATCTAATTTATATGTACTTTCTCCACTTCTTGCTCGATGTATTGGTTAGATATAGTCAAAAACAGCCCATAACAGACCAAAAGGTGAAAGGAAAGCAAAATCAAGGATTAACTGCAAGAAATAGATCCTTGTGGCCATGCCCTCGCCTAACGGAATACTCAAACAAAATGCCCTACGACGAAGAATCAAAGTTCACCATGAGTGAACGACCAAAAGGCCATTTAATTTCTTTTAAGGTTGCAGCCATCACAAATTGCCTCTCTTTCTCTGAAGAACATTGCTATGCTCTGCCCCGCCCCCCCAGAAAAAAAAAAAAAAAACCATCCCACGCAGCACAAAAGACAATTATGCATTGTTATCCTAGAGTTAAAATCTGGTTTTACAAGCCTTGATGATCACAGATTCAGAGGTAGCATCCCAATGTTCTCATTTAGTTATTTACAACCTTAATTTCATAACAGAAAAGAGATTAAATAACAATATGCTCAACAACGTAGCTGGATTTCTAGTCTTCAACGTAGTTCAATAGCAAACCAAGAAGATGCATCTAACGGCCTTATCAGCTGCCAGCTAATAATAACCTATGAAGATGCCCAAGACTGACCGAAGCGAAGGTCAAACTTCACAAAATAAAGCACTGTGCACCTTACCTATCAAACACACACACAAAACTATAACATTTAAAGATGTCCTATACCAAAAGATGGCAAATTTTACATAATTAATCATTGTTCACGCCTTCAATAACATACATGGACACACACACGTGCAGCTAACAGCAACATATGAAGAGGTCCAAGACCGCCGAAGGAAAACTTCACAAAATGAAGAATTGTTCACGTCTCTTAACATCACACGCATAATGCCAACACAGAAACACGCCCCCGCATGCTCGCGCGCGCACAGACAAAAACACGAGCATATGCCCAGCTAACAATCACATATGAAGAGTTCCAAGAACTGCCTTGCCGAGGCCAAACTTCAGAAAACTAATCACTGCCCAGTCCTCAAATGTCACGCGTGCACCGCACGCATGTGCGCAACAGCTAACGGCATCGTTCGAGGAGGTCCAAGACAGGCCGAGACCAAACTTCACAAAACTAAATAATTGGTCACGCCTTAAGTGTCACACAAACACACACACACAGAGCTTACAACACAATTAACACATACAAAGAGGTCCACCGAGAGCAAACTTGAGAAAAATAACCACTGGTCACGTTAAATGTCACCCACGCGCGCACGCGCACACACAGAGTAATAGAAAACAGATCCAGCGATTCAAACAACCAAACCGCACAATCAAGCACACAATTCACTTCACCAAATCAAAAGAAGTTCAACCTAACAATCAAACAACTAGATTAATTCCTCAAAACCTAAGCAATCAACTTGCAATTACAGAGTCAAACCCCAGTCAACTCACCAGTCACCAACACTTCAAACGAAGCACAGGATTAAGACATAGTTGCCAGAAAAAGAAAGGAACTCACAGCAAAAGGATTAACTTCCTCCTCTTCCGCGAACGGATTGCTATCGAACCGGCCGGCCATAGTCAGCGACGAAACTCACTTCACCGACGCAAACCTTGCGACAGAGAAACAAGCACACACTACTGCGTGAGATCTATAGACTGCAACCGATTGGGAGAGGAAACTTGGAGGAGAAGATTTATGAACCTAACAGCGTGTATTTCAAAGTTTGAGGGCCGTGGAGGACTCGCCGTTTGGTCAGCTCGAGCGACAAGGAAAGCTTTGAAATGTACGACTTTGCTCTTCTCCTTCTGCTGTTTTCTTTATTTTTTGCATTTTTTTTCCTGCTTCATGCCGTTTATTATCCTTTTTTTAGCTTTTGAGGTGGACCATGTTACCGAGGGTCTCATGGTAAGTCCCTGCTGCCGATGTACCTATTTGACACCTCACCGATCCATAATTTTTCAAACTGGTAAAAATTTGTGAGAATTTTTTTCTACACTGATATGTTTGTTCACGATCTCTTTTCTTGGTATGTCCAAAAAATGTCACGGAGTAATGAATGCGTTTTCATGTAGACGCTATGACATCATATGAAGCAGCAATGTTTGCATATAATACTGAATTTTGAAACACACGAGTGAAGGAATAATCCGCTAACGCTATCAAAGCACTTTCAAATAAAGGAAAAAAATAAAGAGTCTACTACTGGAAACATTATGCATGATGCATAGAGAGCTGCATGTTCTTTCAGCAAATGTGAATTTATGTTGGCACGGTAGCAGTAACTTACTAGCCCATGAAATGACTTGATTTGCGAGATTTATGAATTGATTTGTTAAACACCACCCCCACCCCCCCCCCCCCCCCGGCGCTTTCCCTCTCGTGTTGTGACATCCGTCATCAAAGATGTAGACGTCAATTGAATGATCAATAAAATCGACTCTATTTGAAAAGAAAGGAAGAAAATTACTTGTCTATATTACACATTTTAGCTGGGAAATAGACCTTTCAAATGTCATTTTTTTAAAAGAAAAAAATGCAAGTAGTTGTTAAATTTTAGGTTGAATTCATGGGAAGGAAACATGAAAGAAATTTTGGGTTGACCACATGTAAGCCTGATCTAGAACCGAAAATCTCACATTCTGTACCACTAGTTCAAGTCACCGTCGATAGGTTCAGCATCAAAATCACCATATGATAATAAGGAATATCGTTTATGTGTGTGGCCACATACATGTTCTCTGTACTAGTGCGTTGAAGTATTTTACTCTCCTCAAATTCACCAAGCCGTCATTAATAAAATGTACAACTACGATGCACGAAGCACAACACTTTAGTGTAAGACATATTTAGGATTAGCCGTACAAATAATTTTCTGATAACAATAACTCAGACCTTTGCATTAACATATTTTATCTTGCCTTAACCTTCCTTTTATAGAATCTAAGTCAGCAATTTGTCACAGAGAAAGCGAAAGCGCTATATCGGTACAGTTGACACAATTTTTGTAACAGGAGAGTGAAAACGCAAGATAGAAACATGAATGACGATTAAGAGCAAAAGTGCCGACAGCTCTAAAAGGATCTCGCGACTTAAATCAATAATAAACCCTCAAAACCACGACAAGCACATGGAAGATGTCACCACTTTAATTAGGTCTCACAGGATACTTGGAATAATGCAGATGAATCCACAGCCAATAAATTAAATTTGGAAATCATTGACTGCCTGCCAGAAGCATTACAGGCGATTGACTTGACTAATTCGTTTGTTCAACTCCTTCTAGAGACAGGGGCACGCCGGAAGAAAGAAAAAAGGATACATGCATAGCCGCCATGGCCAGTTGCTTCAATTTATTGTACGACAGAATCAGTGAATTTTTGTTTTTTAAGGATGATTCCTCGGAATTAATAGAATGGAGGTTTTTATCGGTGTTGGTACCCTCCGCGATCATTTTGACGGTTCCAAATCACGACTACGATTCTATAATATTTTTTTTTCACGACTAAAGAGGGTCGATAATCGAGAATAATTGACATAACAAAATAGGCCCCCTCATGATGAAAATTTACAAATTTTTCAAGCTTATATGTTGCATTACAGTTGTCTGTGCGTCTAATAAAAGATTGTCACGAAAAACGTGTTGTCTTTGTTACTTACTTAAATTTACAATGACAGACTTATGTCGCTAAAATACATCTAGCCACATGTTTTTATTACACCATAAGTGCTATAAAACAGAAGATCTCAGTCCCAAAGTTCTAGTTCTAGTCACAAATACGGCCCCAAAAGTGGTTTTATTTTGTATATTGAGTAGTTGACGATAAATCACCATCATGCAGCCAAAAAGGAACGAGGATCATCTGCTATACGTGACCTTTCTATCGCAACCGGTGCTACTTATCTGCTAGAGTTCACCTATCATAACAAAGACTTGACATAATCTTTATGCTTTTTCTTGCTAAATTCGTGTTTTAAGTTCTTTGGGTGTTTCATCATTGGGTGTTTCACAATGATGAAGAACAGGAGTGTGCCAGAACGTAATCATTCACCAAAAGCTAAAACCGAGGCATGAGCAGAGGGAAATTTTGGCTATGTATAATGAGAAAAAATTATATATGAGGTCAAATGGGCCGACATATGAAACTGAAATGTACTGCAGCTGTGGAGTTCATGGATGAGAGGAACTGAACAATTATCTCAGGTCAAAACTCAGACGTTCAGTCTTTGGCTACGACGTTGCTTGCGTCTTCTTTTTCTTCTGAATGGATCTACCCAGTTCTTGTCCTCCTCCGCTGCTCGTTCCCAGCGCTCTTTAAACGTTTGAAGCTCCGACGTTGATTGCCTCCTTATCTGCTCAAACGATTCAATTTACACATGAATGCCGAGAATTTTATTTAGACCAGACGACATGTTCTTTAAACCAAATTATTTGCTACGTTAAACTGAAGCCAACTACTGCTGTCATTCAGCCTGGGAGGTCGAACTTCCTGAAGGTTATTCCAGAGAGTAAGACTTCGAAATAACAATGGCAATATATAAGAAGTCCAGACGTCTCACCTCAGAACGGACATCAACAGCATGCTTCTGAAAAGCAAGAAGAAAAGATATAAATGAAGGATGCTAAGCAAACCTCTTTATCTAAGGAGACCAGATATAAGGCAAAGAAAGATAGCAAAAGGAAAAGTTTAAAGGAGTAAGAAAAATCTCTACCTTCACTGACTTCTCAGGGTCTGAAGCCTGCACAAACAAATGAGACAAGAAAACGCGGACTCAAGAAGTTAATATGGTAAGTAAAAAGGTTGTACGCGTGAAAACAGCTACTGCTGTATGTATTTAGCTTAGCCAATATTGAACAAGTATTCCACTTATCTCTCAGGCTGAAGTTTGTCATTAAGAACCCTCTTGTTTTCCTTTTTTCTTTTTTTTGATAGGTAAAATAAGATGTGATTACAGCTGCAGGGAAGTAAACAATCTGAGAAAGAAGGCGGTGCTCGATGTATCTCTTTACCTATCTATTGAACAGAAGTATTTTGGGTCTTACTGAAAACTCATGCTGATAATTGGCAGAGTAAAATAGACATACAACTTAATACATAAATAGCTTTTTCCTCCTTGGAATTGCTTTTCTAGGTAGTTCGTCCTCCAAACATAGCGTCTTACTATTACTTGAAATCAATCATGGTATAAGGACTCCCTTAGTGCAATTTAATGGTACAGGTATGAAACAGAATACGCCAATTAGATCAAATAAGGCATATAACCTTTCTTGTGGATGTGCCGCCAAGAGTTTGTATGCTCTGATGAACAATATATTCACTGTCAATGATTCCCACCTTCTTCGTTCGGTCTCCCTATAGAAAGTCACAGATTAGTTAAAACTGTGAGAATGATAAATCAGCAGTTAAGACAACTTTTTAGACCCAAAACTTCACACACAAAAAATTCACTTGAAAAACCTACTGGGTTTAATGATTAATACAAACTTGTCAGCAGAACATGTGCGAGTATGTACAAACTTGTCAGCAGAACAGGTGTATCTACAAGGGGGCAGGGTTGGGGGCAGTTCTGGTAATGGCAGCAGTGGGTGCATTGTATATTTTACATCTCCTCACAGCTGCAATATGTAGTAACAAGTCGATGACCGTGTGGTCATCGGCAGCGATCCCACACACCGTTATAGAGGTCCCCATCTCATAAGTTAAGGAAGCGGGGATAACAAACATGTAAATAACCTAAATTTAATACAGTACTAAACGTATTTCAAGGAAAATTGGTAAACCTCACCTGTGCACAATACCCAAGTTTCATGTCCATTCCCCATCCGTGAACGAGATCATTCTGACAAATAAGAGAAGCAGGCCCTTGAGAATATGTGAAAGCAAAAATATAACAAAGAGAGATAAGCGTTCTGGCAAGACCCCTCCTTTCAACAGCAATTTGAAACTAGTAAGGACAACTCATTTACAACCTTCTCAAGAAGGAAAACCTACTAAAATTAGAAGAACACTACATTACGCTGGTGCTTAATTAATTTTTAAACAGTAAACAATAATCTTTCAGAATTCTGATGACAAAAAGTGCAACTGAATAGTAATTGGTAGTTCAGTCATGATGAGTCCATACAGTGAGCAGCTGTTCCAGAATCGGCTTTACCCAGTATATAAGGTTCAAATGACAAAAGGTGCCATTAGTGAAACTGAAACTACGTGTTATGCATAATTAGAGTTATGCACCTAATAAACTTAATATGTAACTACAGTTTAGATCCCAAGACTAGAGGTGCCGCTGTTTAAACTGAAAGTCAAGCATTTTGCATAATTCATTGCGAGGATTAAGTTACAAAAGAACGGCAGAGACAAAAAATAGTCCCTCCGTCTCATTGGATCTGTCCCCTTCTGACTTTTTGTGAATTCCTATGATAGACTTAATATATGTAAATATTGACTTTTCTCACTGCCTTAACCCTAGCTTGATTTACCGAACGATATTTATTTAACCTATAATTGCTATCTGAGTTCGATGCAATGATTACATGTACTAAATCTACCCTAGGAATTCACCAAAAGTCAAAGGGGACAGATCTTAGAGGGCATAATAAAAAATACGTAATGATAAGCCTCTCTGACTCAAAATCCAGATCTTTGCAATTGAGAGCTGAAATCTGATTTACAATATGTTGACAGAAGCACCTTTAAGACTGAAGTTTTCAGTTCAAGTAAATGATAGTGATCAAAGAGCCCTTAATGATTTACAATAGAAGTGAAGGGCATCCGAAAGAGCTTCCTCAGGGGATTCCTTGGTGTGGTATCTTAGCTTAGAGATATTTTAAGACTAAAAACATCAAAACAGAAGCAACTTTTAATAAAGAGCAGATAAATTGTCCACGATGCATCTTGTTGAGATAAGATATTAGCTTAACCATGGAATTCACATGCCTAACTGTTTCTCTTCAACACCAAAGCTGACATGTAAGACCCAAATTTCCTTCAACGCTGTCTTCAAGATGTTGGATGAAGTAATACACGGATTGGAGAAAAGCAATGGAATCTTGAAAATTACCTGAATAAGATGCCAAGCACAATGCCAGGCAGCTCTTGAGAACACAGGAGCCATTCCTTCGACAAACCTGCAAAGACGATACTCACTTTTTGAGTCCTGTACTTGTCTGCTAAAGAGTAGATTGCTTTTTTACAGAGACTCTAACAGCTTAAGCTTAATCAGTAGATGACGGTTTCATCTACTGACAGGCCAGGAGGTCACTTGCAAATTCAAAACCACCCCCAATATATACTAGTAGGATGTCTTGAAGTCTGTAAAATAGTCTACTGGTTGTCACTGGATGTATAACATTTTAAAGCAAGTTAATAGGATAACCAACTTTACCCAGAAAACTGAGAAGAATAGAAGAACTTATTGTGAGCATAAAATAGCTAAGCCAACTCACCCACTGCATGGTGGCCCGTCACTGGCATCTGAACATTTCACACTACCCCTGTCGTCATACACTCTTCTGCATTAAGTAGTTATGGTCTATTAATATCAAACAAACTCAAAAGAAAACTTACGTTATTGGGGATATTGCAATAAACGAAGCCATTTACCTGTGGAACTTCTTTGTTCTTTTCCTTATCGTAATCCTGTGATGTATACCAGTCGAATTTGGGTCTAAAGCCGGCTGAGATATCTCCAGGCCTTCTGACTTCATGATTTCCAAGTATCTGGTAAAAAGACGTGCTACACATTAACCCCGCTGTGCAGAATAGAGCCTTCAATGACAACTAAAAGTTTTTAGTAAAAATATTTATACCTAAGCAGTAGCCTTCTGTATTGGACCTTATCCTAATAAATATACTCAATATATGAAAGCATCTTATTGTTTATAAGTTTTGCAAGACCCATACGTAGAAGTGAATAAATAGCTAAAACTTATCTTAGAATTATGTAAGACCCATCTACCATCTTTTATAAAGTCAAAGTCAACAGAGGTTAACATTTGCATTGATAAAGGCTTATTGCTATTATAGATCCATTTCCAGAAGAGGAGAACAACAGGAAGTGTGTATATAAAAAACGCCCCAGAGTTGTGTAAACTGTACTGTACCTTCCTGGATGAAAGTTTTCCACCCCTAAATCCTCATCCCAGAGAAATATATAATCATAAATGGACACAACAGCTGGATGTAAAAATCGTTTTGCAAACCACCTGAAATAATAACCAAGAATGGTGGCACAAGAGCAAATTAATTTTCTCCTCACATGCCAAGTTGATTAAACATTCTCCACACCTCAATTAAAAAAAAGGCAAAAAAGTATCATTTTGATTATTGTACCTATTTGAAGCAGAAGAAAATGTATATATCAAAGTCATAAAAACAGTGGTTAGCCTACCACCCTTACCACTTAGTTTGTTTCTGAGCAACAATATGTATTGCCTTGTTACTCCAGTCAAGATCCCACCACCCGTCTACTTTCCCATCATAGTGGAATAAAATAACTGTAAAATTCTCTGAAAGAAACTGAATCCACTGATGTGAGGCCCAAATTATTTACATGATTGAGTTTTAAAATTCAATGAAACTGAGACAACTGACAAATTTTTGGATGCCAGGTAATGATTAAATTGTTATACCTTTTGGACGATTGCATCAACATTGCTCTTCTGTTTGATGCCAACTGGAATTGCCAGCAAGTTATGAGGACTGGAAATATTAACCTGGTTGAAGGCATCACAAAAGGCAAATAGAGCTAACTCAATGATTATTTAGATAGAATACAGAGGATGCAGAGCATAGAAAAAATTGAGAGAATTTCCAGAGTGAGCCTGAATTAACTTTTTCGACATGCAGCACAATGAGGAAGAACTTCACATAATGATGACAGAGCATGTCAGGACTCAGGAGCGGAAGTAAACCTTTAACTTTGAGCTACTTGTCGACCATAGTGGCTTTAATTCCAAATCCGATCTAGCTTCAATGATACCACGAGGTAAACCATTCAAACTTGAGGAAGCCACCCCAGTTTCCTGGACCAAAGCACCACATGGACTTCAGTTAAGGATAAATATAATAGTCATTCACATTGAACATCTAACCCCATGCAGTAACCCCAATAGATAGCTATAACTAATTGTTGAATGTAAGCTGATACAACTGTGAGTTTCTAGAATCTTTAAGTATTATGCAGGCAAAGAAAAGCATGAGGCATAAAATACTTTAAATTGTAATCACATCTAGATGCTGCTAATGTATTACCTTTTTTCTGTAGAAGAGATCTAATTTTGAATCCATCTGTTCATACAAAAGGGGTGGAAAATTAGAGACACGTCACGCAAGCAAAAGGAAAGGTAAAACAAGAAAAGGAGGACCAACTCTGTAGGAGAAGTAACTGAACTTAGTTATGTAGATCACCTTTAATGGCCATTTGAACAACAAACTAAGAAGGTGACAAGAAGTTCATCGGGAAACAGGAAACTATGTGACATTTGAATAGCAGCATGTAAAGATAACCACGTGCACCTTATACTACAATATATTTTTTATCCTGCAAATTTTGGCAATCTCATACAATGAATGCCGAAAGTGAAGTGGCCATGGCATTACATGGGATGGTAGATTTTTTAACCTTTCAAAAGTAGTTATCAGTCCACATGATCGGCCCTCTAACTCCCTAATCATGGCCTTCTTGTCCGCATGAAGAATAGGTATTGCATGCTTAAGATGAGCGCCATCCCGTGCAGTTTTACACGTGGAGTTGGACCAAGTAACCGAACACCAAAGCTAAAGAGTAGGAACTGAAAGGTGCCCCTCCGATTATGGAGAATATTCTGACATATACTCACAATGCACCAACCTAAGTAAAATCACTCATGGTGTCACATACCTCTGTCTGCTGATACTGATAATTTGTGGTTCTATATACAATGAACAACATTACTGTACAAACAATTCCCATAAGCGGCTTCATCTTAACACCGCATGATCCCTGCACTTCCAACCATATATAGTAAGTAACACTTTATACATCATCAGCAAATCGACTAAATAACGAAACAAGTAAAAAGAACTTCTCCACGTAATCCACAAAATTGAACCACAAAATTAGTAGAACATACCCCGTCAAATAAGGTATGTCTTTTTCGCAACAGCCACTTCCATGATTTAAAAGCCCTCATAGACACTACAGCTTCTATTTGTTTTCATAACAAACTTTAGCCACTGGTTACAAAGCGGATGTCAATGCGACACAAATAAGAACTGCACAACAAAAATTGATGGATAAAAGATAGTTAATTGTTTGGTACATTAGGAGCCTCACATGACTAGCAAAATGTGATTAGGATGATACAAGTCCAACGCTATTGAAAGATCGGCTTTCACCACCAAATTTTAACAGAGAGATAATTACCAGTACATTGTTTGCAACTGTAAAAAGCCTGGAACATCATAAGCAAGTCCGATAAGCTTTTTTTTTTTTGGCCTATAGTAACTGATCATTTGACAAAGGCAACATGCAGATTGTGTGGTTTGTTTGTGCTGCCTCTCTCTCTCTCTCTCTCTGACACAGACACCCCCACACCCACACACACACACGGAAAACTCACAAACACCCAGAGTTGAAAAGGTATAGATTCACACCATAGATATTCCTGTGACAGCACCTTGCACAAATATGCTTCAAAATTTCATTGCATCATATCTAAAATGACAAGATTGAGCAAAACTAAGCTCAGCAGAACCAAAAAGAAATATAAAATTAGTTTACAAGAAAACCCAGAATTCAAAAAAAAAAACACATGAAATCAATATTCCAAACTTAGTAAAGTTCCAGCTGAAACATTTTGTGGCTCTGGGGGCATTACGAAACTACGAAAAAGACTGACATCTTTGTCGAATTGAATCCAGTAGCAGAACATTTTTTTCAAAATATTCAAAAGAAAACGTGTAATTAAACACTTGGTTGGTATTAAATAAAAAAGAACAATAATTATTACCACTTACTATTCACTTGCATCAATGATCAATAAAAGACAGATTAAAAAAGGCACAAACAAACCCATCACCGGAAACCTTCAAGATTTCCACTAAAGCATGGATCTTTGGGGGCCTAAATCCTCATTCCACACAGAACCTAAAAATGGTACCTCACAGCTTGACGAAATAAATCGAAAGGGAGGTGATTTTGCAGCTGAAAAATAAAGCTCCGGCGCGTCTCCGGCGAGTCGAAATCGGATTCCGGCGCTCAGCTAATGGTGTGCGTTTGTGTGTGTATAGAATGAGAAATTTGAGGTGGGCGTAGGTATTGACTGAGCTAGAGCTTTAGAGAGAGAAAGTTAGAGAGAGGGAGGGAGGTGTCTGAAGCGCCACGTTCTGCGGGGAGAGAGATTTGCTTGCATGCGCTCTGTCGACGACGGGTATCACTTCCTTGGAGTATTTATATAGAAAAACTTGGCTCTGCTCTGTCTCCCAAATGTATTAGGTTTATAGCAAGCGGTGAACAGGTCTCAATTAAGATGCTAACCAAGGGGGTTGGTTGAGTTGGCAAGGGGTCTCGAGGAGTGACCTTGAGGTCCTGTGTTCGATTCCTTCCCCCTGCGTTACCCATATTTGCAGTTCTAGTAATTCTCTTTGAGAAATTCAAAAAAAAATTAAGATGCTGAATTTAAAGCATAATTTGGGTTGTGTTTATGAAGGTTTGGTTCTTCATTTAAGGCTTAGAGCATTCAAGCTCTTGTTGGAAAATGAAGTCTTTGATGTTAACGATTAGATTAAGGGCATGTTAATCTTTTGTCCATTTTACATTCTCGAGAACCGTGACAGATTATGTTATCGAGCGGGTCAAAAACAGATCATCTATATCGGCAGTCTGATTCTGACTCAGCAGTCATTTGAGGTTATGACTCGCTAACTTTACATGAGATGTTACTCGGGAAGTGGCAAAAAAATAATGTAAAGGAAAAACAAAACACTACTCACCTTTTGGAGCGATGAATTCGTGAAGCATGAATTTACAAAATAATAAGAATGTTTTGAAAATGCCATCAACAACATACATAGTGTTGGACCGGAAGAGGAGGCTATTTCCACCCTTAATATGTTGATTCTCTTCCTATTTATCACTATCGCATCAGTGACCGTCACTACTACAAGCGTCAAAAAAGAATGAAAAAACATATAACGGGGAATAGAGAGAGCAATTTCAACTAATAAATAAATATCATGTTCCAATTGTTTAGAAATTCTAATTGCACACAGAGCCTTAAAGTTTGGTGATACACCAATGAGAGTGTTTCCTAATTAAACTAGACAAACAAAGTATGATTAAAACAAATCTCTTCAATTGTGAATTAATTATGGTTTAGAGATTTAATGTAATCTAACCTCTTAACTTAAATAAACAAAATACTTTGATTGGCTACAAAGGTATGAGCAAGAGGGCCCAAATCAGTGCTTTATTGCTAAACTGCCTTTTAAGCCACGGTGTTTGGCAGTAGTAAATTTTAATCCTTTTTAAGTTTTTCGATAAAACGACATCGTGCGTGACAATCGTGTATGTGCCACTGTGCCAAGAAGGTTTATAAATTAAACCCATGTTGGTTACATTGAAAAATCATATTGTAATTACAAATTCTTGAATATAACACAAAGAAAACTTCAAGGATTTTATTGCTTTTGGGGACTTAATAGTAGAAATTGCATAGGTTAATGAAAAGGGAGCTGACTTTTTTATATTTGACATCAACAGATCGTCTGAGATTTATTCTCAAAAATAGATTTTGACTAAATCATAATTAATTTTTAAATTCATCTTTACTCCATCTTGAGCATCGTAAACTAAAAGTTGTTGAAGGTGTTTGGATAAAAAGAAATGAAAGTAAGTTTAGTGTGGCAAAATAACTACAGTGTACGAATATTTAAAGGGCGCATTTAATATCAGTTTATTTGTGTTGATATATATTCTTTAGGTCAAACTTGATTCTTCAAAATTGATTAAAATCAGAACCCAAAAACATGAGAACTCTGGAGTTAATCAGAGCACATTGGAGCAAATTTAATCAATTTACCCTTTTTTACCAAATACTTTTAATACGATTTAATCATTCCAGGATCAATTCCTAACATCCTCTAAACGATCGCTACAGCTCTGCAAAATCAATCGTAGCTCGTATATATTTTTGCAGCTCAGTTGAAGGGAATATTTTTAATCAAGTTTAATCATTGCAAGACACCCTCTAAACAATCGCTATATCTCTACAAAATCTTCGCTACAAGCATAAGTGGAGCTCCTTTCCTTTGTAGCTCAATTTTAATGGGCTATGCTTAAGTGTTTCAAATTTCTGACCGACGGTCTCACGAGATTATTAGTCTCAATTACTCCTTGATTTCTCAATGTCCTTTATACAATGGCGAAAACACGTAAAAGGGACATTCTTTGCTCTCGACGTCTTAATTTCATGCTCTCGACTTTCAGTAATTTAACGTTGCATTACGGTGCTTTCGAGTGTTCAGATACAAAAGTGTAAAACTCTAAACACCGCAAACAAGTTCAGGATTGAATTTTCTGATCTCAAGAAGAAGATGTGACCTGAAAATTGGCCAAACCCAAAGTTCTTCCCGTTTTCCTCTTTCATTTTCTTGTCATGTGTCAAAAGTTTCAGCAAGTAGAACAGTTGCATATGCCCATCATGCCAAGCACAGAAGTTTGAGGACTAGATTTTGCCAATATCTTGTAGTAGTAACTTGCAAAGCTCTCACATCTATCATGTGAACCTTATTGGCAGAGCGTGCGTGTCATTTTTTGTGCAACCGACATTGAATGAAGCTTGTGGGTGACCCTGCTCTTTTCATGCTTGTTAAGCTGTTTCTTTCAAGATCCCATGTCCAAGGGAGAAAGATTTGTTGAAAGATGCAAAAGAGAAGATGGCTTCTTTTGGAATTTGAGTTAATATGGTACCTACATTATCCCACTAATGATCTAAAAGGTCAACACGAGTCGTTGGCATGGTAGTTACGACGAACGGTTGCGCCCTTCATTGACTTCTTACTAGGCTGTCACTTTGGCGTCGCACACCAGGCCGACATGGAGAGAGTGGTTTATCCTGAAATTAAACTTAGTTCTATGATAAATCTTACAACCAAACCAAGAAAAACAAGAAGGATGGGTGGGGGTGGTTATTCAACTGGTGAGCAATGTCTATCGTGTCTAAATTCACCGTCTCAAAGGTAAGCCAATGTCGGCCTAAAATTTGATGCCTTTAAATCAACTTTCTGAGCGCAACAAGAATTGATATTATCAAATAGATAAGTTGAATGTGTGGGTCTCACATGTTCAATCACCAATGCCACATTGGCCTCTCGTGTTACTCATAGCGCATATGTCCTTGAATATACATAAGTTTCACTCGAGACGTTTATTTCCACACTTCCATATAATTGTCCACGCCTTAAATTGCTTCTATAGGGTTATTTTTTTGGTGCTGCTATACTTTTAGTGACAAATAAAAATATCAAAAAACGTAATATGGTGTAAAAACATACGTCTCTTTCACATTTCAGGATCACTTTCTCACTTTTGGTTTTAGTTATTTTCCATCATTGTGGTTGTTAGTAGGTATGGTTTAAAGTCCACCACATCAACCTCATCATCTCTACCTCTTTGTTAATTTGTCAACAACATGCAATTCAACAATTTTTAAGGACCTTGTTTGTTAGAGTTAGTTGAACCATTCTTATGCACCATACACCAATGTATTCCCAATGCTTATTGTATTCTTGAATCACTTTTTTGTAAAAAAAAATTGTCAACCATATTAATTTTTTTTCCTACAAAAAAATACCAAAACCTTACTGCTCCTTAACGCGATATTTCAAATCAAAAAATCTTAAAATCATGCTGTGAGAGCTGCTTTCTGTGTCCTTCTAAAAATGGACCTTGTTTCATAAGTTGACCTATTCCTAGAATAATTGTTAAAACTCTGACTGCTTAATAGATATAATGTGCATAGAAAAATCAAATTTACCACCCTAGTAATGTCCTACCCTTAATAGATCAAAATCACTCATGTAAATGGACCCACCTGATATACGTCTTCCACCAGAAGAAACTTTGAGATTTGTTTATGTACTGTTGTTAGTGCTTAAAGTTCAAAATTTGATACGTGCACAGTATTTGAATTCTACGGATAAGGATTCTCTTGGTCTTACGGCATATCAGCTGTAACAGTTTAACGATAAGGATTATTTATGTCGTACAACATATCAGCTGTAACAGTTTAACGATAAAAGATTGTCACTAAAAATATTTCGATACCGTTATTATAACATACAGCCATAACCTCGCTGATATTTTTCTATCAAAACAGAAGCGATAATTGTTTAAGACTTTAAGTTGGTGTTAACCTTGGATTTTGAGGGATGTCATTGCTTGCAACCCCACAACAGCCTTAGGGCACCAACTATATAATATACACCCTAAACTTGATAAATAAAGAAACTTTGGAACCCCCCCCCCCCCCCCCCCCCCCCCCGGAGAATATAAAATAGGGAAAGAGGGAGCAAGAAAGCAAGATTTGTTCAGCGGTAGACCCGTGCCTTATTCCTCTAGCTAATAGTATTACTCTTCTTCTTTAATAACAGTAAAGATTCACCAGACAAGCAAATGAGGAAAGAGGGAGAATATTGCAACATGTTGAGATATGATTTGAGCTGCATAACCACCCCATATTTGAATAATCAACACCATCTTGAATATTGTAAGGCAAGTAGAGATAGACTTTTGCCGCTCAGCGATCAATAAATTGTTCTCGCAAGAATTTGTAGTATATTTTTGGACGATAAGACGTTAACGGTTTGAGTATCATGTTTAATATGAATTCATGGTTTGGTAGAACATCATGTACTTCGATTACAAAATAGTGTACCGTGACATCTCAAATCTGGCGTGGCAATGTAACGTCTCGCTTTCGGATGTTTACATGTGTTGGGATGATATTCTAATCAATGTTTATTTTGGTCAAATATTACCAACGGTCCAAGTCATATAGATTTTGCGAATGCTAAAGTGAGTATATTAAATTCCTGAAGAATGAGAACCAAGTTGCTGGCAAATTGATGGTTAAGAAGTTCATCCTTTCTTGGCAAATGTAGTTCCTACTTAGAATCGCATTGAGCAAGTAGCTTGATACCTCTTGTTCAGAATTTTCAATTTTATGCCCAAATGTCAAACATTTGATTATCTATTCCTTCACAATCTTCTCCTCGGAAAAAGGGAAAAATAAGAAGGAAAATTCACTTCTAAGTATTTTTGTTAATTTCTTTGTTTTTAAAATTTCATTTAAGTCATAATGCAGTATAAAATTGAATTGATCAGGTCAAGCATAACATCAATTAAGCATAATGTATCTGCGCACACTATGCTTGAATGATAAAAAGTCAAACATTGGGACAACCATTAAAATATTTTTTTTTGGTCTGATGGAGTCTGAGTCAATAATATCACTGGGATCTGTTGTATATATTGTCACAATATATACTCCATGTATTCTTAATAACAATGTGCTTTATGGTAATTGCATTTATGGTCCTTAAGCCTAATAATATTTATAGACATAATAATATGGAATGCCTCATTGCTTGGCTCAGGAATACTCTTCCGGATTAACAATCTTGACTAAACACTTAACCCTCCCTATTAGAATTACAACCAATCCTCATCCCTGGTCTGTTATTCAATATATCATATTTTGTTAACCTTTACCTAGCAATCTCTTATAAAAGTGTTACTCTCAGAACATGAATTGGTTTGACTCGTCGCAATAGTTCAAATTTCAGACGTGGGTCTGCGGCCTTCTCTGCACTAGCTTCTGATCTTTTTACGGCCCTAGCTAAAGCACTTTTACTTGCAACAAAATGTGCCCTCTCAAAAATCTTCTGCATATTAATGTTTTGAGTGACTCATCTTTTTCTTTTTTCTTTTCACCCCAGATGTCAGATACTAAGGCATCTTGGACACTATGGGATCTATTTGGTATAACTTTTGCAATATTGCTATAGATTTACATTATTGCAGTATGAACAGGGTCAGAATGTCGTAATTATGGGTGCCAGATCTCTTGCAATTTTTGCTTGTCACATCCGGATTGATGTGTATCAGGACTAAGTCCATGACATTTTATTGCAATCTGATCTATGCAACCCCACTCAATCCCCTATTCTGTGACTCTTTTTTCGATATAGATAGGGGTCTTTAATTTATAACTTCCAACGACAACCATATGTGTATATTGTATGCAAAATCATGGCCTGTTATGATGTTCTAATCTCCTATATGTCGCTAAAACAACGCTTTATATCTATGCAGTTCTAATCTTTATCAAAAAGAAAAAAATATATATTCAAAGAAAGAAAGGAAGAAGAAATAAAAGGAAAATAGTGCAAAGTTTGAAATATGTGACTGTAAGATCGGCAACAGTCCAATGGACCGGTTGAGCCTATCTTATGAGAAGTATACCTCAACCGAAATGTAAACATTTGGATCGACGGCACCTACAGGAGATCGATGGCACCTATTAGTTTTGGCATGTAAGCATAGGATCGACAGTTCTTCCTTGGATCGGCGGCACCTATGTGATGATTTATAAGCCTTATTAATTCAAACCGGAATCTTTTTTTACATTTTTTCAAGGCTTTGAAAGCCATATTTTTAAGAGTTGGACTCTTCATTAAGGGTGCTGAAGAACCAATTCATTGACTATATTGTTGAAGTCTTGAACTTCATTTGTAACATTTTTGCAATCTGAATATTTTTCCATTTCTCTCAACAACTTTCTGAAAATTCTTTCCTAGTGTCTTTTGAATTTTAACGCGAAGTGAGTTCTTGGCAGTGCGAGAGAATTGTCGAAGCGCGATCTTGAATTCTCAAGCGATTGGGCATTATGTCCTGGGACTAGATTTTTCTTGAGTCCATTTGCACCACTGTGAGAATAATACTATCTTTAAGATAGCTTCCTAGAAATGTCTCGCCTGACATAATCCTGTTCTAAGCCTTTTGCTTCTTGAATTTTCTAAGTCCACACACATTCACCATACAAAAGTATCCCCAGGAGACTCTTTGTACGGTTAAATTTCGGTACGAATATAGCCTCACCCTATACACGTTTTTGCTATTCCCACTCTTGTTCTTCTTCTTGCTGCAATACAAAAGTAAAGTGTATTAAATACTTGCATAAGTTTGTAAATGAGTTGAAACCTCAGGTCATCTGTTCGTGCTTTGGTTGGTTTATCAGGCTCATGTTCAGGCTTGGCTCACTTCCGTGAAGAGGTCAGAATTGTTATTCAAGCTCGTGTTCATTAAGATTCAAGAGAACTAGTCGAGCCGGGCTCAAAAGTTTGAGCTCTTGTTCAAACTTGGATGAGGCTCCAGATCCAAGCTTCGCTCCCTCGGTATTGATTAACAAGGATATCTAAATTTCACTGAAGTTGCTGCCTTAAATTGATGGATGTTCATAATAGAAATATTTGGATTGAAAATAGTCATCCGATGTACGTACACACAAACGCTAGCTACATGAGCATGACCACACTAGCATGTTCATGAAAAGCCCAGCAACATTCAAGCTTAACTTGATTATAAAAGGGTTAATTACAAAACTGTCCCCTGAGGTTTACACGTTTTTGCACTTTGCCCCCTGTGTTTACAACTTTTGCAAAACTGTCCCTCGAGGTTGACAAAACCGTTGCAAATAGCTCCAAAATTGGACGTCCGTTCAATTTTGGACGTTAAGTGATCATGTGCGGTGCACATGCCATTTTGGCATGGGCAAATTTGTAATTTCCCTGCCCCTTCTTCCTCACTGTGTTGTTCTCTCTCTGTTCATCAAACGGACTGTCACCGATGGTTGTAGATTCCGGCAATTAAGGTTAGAGATCGACAACTGCCGTTTTGGCTCGTCGTGAAACTGTAGCGGCAACAACAATTTGAGGTCCTGATGGCCATGGCGGCTGCTCGGTGGATAGAGGAAGAGGGTCGATGACTGGCCGATGGTCGTCGTTTGGTCTTCATCGGAATTTTTGGTTGGCCGGTGATATCGTGCAATGGTAGCAGTAGGGCGTTGATCGAGGCACGGTGCTCGCGGAGATGTTGGGCAATGATGTTTCGACGAAGGTGCGTAGCCGGAGTTGTCACTGGTGGCTACGTGCGTGGCCAGAAGTGGGGCTGCCGAGATCTGGCATAAGCACCGCCCGATCTAGGGCCGATTGCCAGAAATTACAAATTTTCCAGAATGGGGAAGAAGAGGCTCGACGACTGGCTGATGGTCGTCGTTTGGTCTCGATCGGAATTTTTGGTTGGCCGGTGATATCGTGCAATGGTAGCAGTGGGGCATTGGCACGACACTCGCAGAGACATTAAGCAATGGTGTTTCGGCGAAGGTGCGTAGCCAGAGTTTTCGCCGGTGGCTACATGCGTGGCCGGAAGTGGGGCTGCCGAGATCTGGCATAAGCACCGCCCGATCTAGGGCCGGCTGTCGGAAATTACAAATTTGCCAGAGTGGGGAAGAAGGGACAGTGAAATTACAAATTTGCCCATGCCAAAATGGCATGTGCACCGCACATGATCACTTAACGTCCAAAATTGAACGGATGTCTAATTTTGGAGCTATTTGCAACGGTTTTGTCAACCTCGAGGGACATTATTGTAAAAGTTATAAACACAGGAAGCAAAGTGCAAAAACGTGTAAACCCAGCAACAGTTTTTAATTAACCCTAAAAACCAACCGATCAAGCTTGATTCATTCATTATATAAACAAAGCCGAACGAGTCTAAACAAACATTGCTCAATTCAATGGTATCCAACTATTAGTACACACTTAACACCTCCAATACTTGATTTTAGGGAACTGTTATCTACAATTTTGCTCCTAACATTTTCTGTGCAAGCATGATTGTTTTTCGAGTGTCAATTTTCAAGTAAAGATCATATGATTAGGAGGACAAACAGAAATGCACTATGCATCTAGCTGAGATGACACACGGTTGTTGGAGGAAGTGATTTGATGGTTTGTCCCACTGTTCACTCAAGAGCCTTGTAATAGACAGTTCAAATGTTTTTGCAAATGATGGCAGAGGTCACATAGTTAGATTGAGGAGTACAAGGGAACCCAATTCCTGATGTCAATGAGAAGATAATTAGGGAGTCTTGAGTAGCTTATAAGACAAGCTATAGGAGGTTTCAAATTATGATGCTCTTTATCAAAGCAATGTCAAACTTAAATGGTTGAACTCTTTTGTTTCAGAGTGTTTCGATATCCGATATGTGTTATACGTTGCAACGAAAAAAGTCATTGTAATTTTGAAAATAAACGTAACTCTATTTTTGAGAAATATATGGACATATGTATTACTCCTTCCATTTCAAAATAATTGTTTTATATTGACTTTGTACGCTAATTTAGATAGCTGGTCATCCTCTGTAAGTTGTCCAATATGCCTTTCAATAAGTCTTAATGAATAGATGCGTAAGGGCAAAAATGAAATAGTAATCCCGTGTTGAGTTCAAACCATAATCAAATACCAGCGTTGCAGCATAATCAAACTGAACAATAATTTTGGGACGTCCTAAAACAAAAAGTTAATCAATAATTGATGGAACAGAGGTGTATATTAATAACTAGAACGGGGCTAGTCAGTCCATCCTAACCTGACTAGCCTGTTTCTGAATATTAGTACAGAAATAAAGGGGTCTATGTGTGCCCGCGCGGGACAATGACAAGAAGATAATGTCCAGAAAGTCTACTGCTGCTGCTCTTTCCCAACTGCACAATCATTTTTCCTTTCCTCGGTCTTTTGGAACCTATGAGGAAAAGCCTAAAACTATGTCACTAATACATCGGAATCTTGCAACTATCCCACCAAAAGGGAGACTTACGTACACCAAAACTACTACATACAAAGATAACTTGCAGAACTAGAGCCTAAGGTTAGATATACAGGTTTAAAGGCAGAAGACAACTGGACACTACCTTCGTCGACCCCTTTTCCTTTCCTTCATCACCGGAGTTTTAAGTTGTTGATTAGCGGTTCCCCGCCTAATCTTTGCCGGGCGCCCGACACCTTTCTTTGCCATCACCAAGGGCTGCAGTGGAAGATCAGAATTGGCAGAGCTTAGCTTCTTGTATAGTTGTGGAGTCTCGGCACTTCTCTTTGGCATCACCGAGGGCTGTGATGCATGAGCACCCGAATCAGCATTACCGAGTTTCTTGTATCCCTGTGGAGTCCCGTTACTTTTCTTCGCTGTCGCTAGGGACTGCAGCGAAAGAGTGCTGAAATCGACATTACTTAGTCTCTTAAACCCTTGAGGAGCCCCTGTGACAATATTATCAGCATCTGGAAGCTTTGCTGCACTGAATTTGCGTTTACGCGGGCGAGGACGGACGCTGCGGGGTCTCACAGGAGGATTACACATTGGTGCTAAACACGGGATGTACGAGGAAGCCCTGCTGCCAGAGTCCGGGCAATGCTGTCGGTATGCTTTCAGGATAAGATCTCTCAGGCACAATGCAGACTTGTATTCCCGCGTTCTTCTTGAGTAAAAGACGAGGGCGTTGTTGGCAAGCAACAGCAAGTCTCTGAAGAGTTCCGTTGCTGATTTGATGGAGCAGCTAGCAATTCTTGATCTTATTGTGTCGAAATCCATGTGCTGCCGTATGATTTTCTTGTACCTTGCTCTCTTCTGTCGAGGTTCATTCACACGAGTTGATTCGACATTAGATACAACCATTTCTTTAATGCAATGTAAAGATATAAGGTTGTGGAGCATCAAAGATCACATTACCTGGCTATCAAGTCGATGCCTAAAGACAAAGGCATGTTTGCTTTCCGCGACCGAACCAAAAATGCTTACCAGATTACCACTTCCCCCACTGAACAAATCTTTATTGCTGCCCTCTATCTTGAAAGATCTGACAGTTTGACCACAGTAGTCACTGGTCGAAGTTTCCATTCCATGAGAGGCACTTACAACGTTGGTCGAACCCAAATTGTCACTCTCACCTATGCTACCTTCTTTGGCCTCCCTAGCACAATCCTTCCTCTTTCTCTTTCCTCTCCTCTTCCTGAGCATTCCTCCTTGTTCACTGCTTGTTTCTGCAACTTTCTTAATGCTTAAAACTTTCTCTCGCTCAAAAGAATCTGCAACTTCTGGAGTCTCCATTTCTGGAGCTGATGCCACTGCCGGAATTTGACATCCTGGCAACCAGTTTGTCCCGTAATCCCGAGTGAAACTGCCTGCAGAAAATCCATCCTTGGGTGTCTCTCTATCAGAAGATCCAATGCCCTCCGTTTTTGGTAATGGTACAGTGGATTCTGTCCGGCTTGAACTGTAACAAACCTGATTGTCGTTTCCTTTCTCAGCTTTGAGACTTTCAAGCTTTGACTCCAGAGATCTGAAAAGGGTAACTCGAGTCAGATTGTAAGATAGTTAAACAAGCGGAAACTTTAAAGCATATAGTTTTATTGTGTACAATAGGAACCCAGAATACAACAACTCTTCATTGTAGGAACACCAATATTTCACTTCCAACATGTACATGAATCACTTAAAGCCACTGCAACCATGGTCGTCTCAACGAGTTTATCTAACTTTATGCTCATGTTTTTTCCCTCGACTCCCTAATATAGAACAACTATAAACAAAAGTTAACCAGGCCTCATCGAACGAAAATATCACCTCATCTATTGAAAGTTTAAGATCCAACTCACTTACATCCCACAGCTGTTCGACCAACCAATACTACTTCAAATTGCTCCTGATAACCTTAGCCAAAAATTCAAGTCGCCAGGCTAGGAGAAAATATAAAAGAGTGCAGCAGTCTAAATCAAGATTCAAAATCATCAAAATTTTACATGCTTTGTTCCGAATTAAGACGAAGGATATCTGTACCCTGGAGTAAAATATAGTCTAACTTGAAAAACGGCTCTTCAGACCAGTACCACAAAATTGGAAAAGAAAGGAATTTACGGACCCAATCGAGTCTTCGGATCTCTCCAATTCTTGCTTCAGCTCTGCCACCCGTTGCTTCCGCAGCTCTTCAAACCAAGATCTGATCAAGACAAGGGACGTGAATCAGAACATTGGAGCATTCTGTTTTCCATACTCAAAACCTGCTATACTAACATTACAAGCATCAAATTTATTTTACCAGCAAATCATACATGTTCCTAGAGATAACAAGTCGCTAACAATCCCTGATAAGTCCATCAAGTTAATGCATAGAAAATAAAACAATTTTACTCACGTGCAGCCAGTATAACGGCGTTGCAAGTCTTCATACTTGGCTTCACAGGCCTGCAGTTGGGGTACAGTTTTCTGTCAGTTCAAATAAGTTAGGAGTATTTAGAGTTGCTAGTATAAGCCATAACGTTAAAAGATCAAGAACTCAAATCTTTGTAACATACTCGGAGAAACATAAAGTGTGAGTTGGAACCACCACTGAATTTGTGTGTGACAAATACAATAAAAATGAAGCAGCAACTCACAAGAAAATTACAATCTTTTAGAGAAACAAAGAACTGTTCTGGGTTCGTGGAAACAAAGCCTTTCTGAAACAATCTATTATTATACTTATGTACTTAATTCATGATTATGCACTTTTTTCTTACCATCGTAACTTCACTTGAACCCACTTCCCTTAGATTATATCAGCGACAAAAACACGCACGTAGAGCATGCACATATGGATTTCACTTAAGTTCTGTGGTGAAAGAAAAGCTACCGTCCTGTTCAGGTTTTTCGAAGTATTTTATTATTCTCTCACTTACTCCCCAGTTTCTTTTAGTAATTCTTTCCAAATGTTATCTCATTATCTTGAGCATGACATCAAATTATCCCAAACTCCCACACTCGGAATTCTAGGAAGGGAAAAGAAGTGAAATCAATTGGGAGCTAAATGAATCAGCTACAGATCATATTCACATTGAGACTTGACTGATAACCACCAGCATCTTCAGCCATTACCAACTCCTGCCTCTCTCTTAATAAAACTCAACCATAATGTCATGCGTATGAGATGCAACTACCTCTTTGATGCTGAACACCACTTTTTTTCCTATAATAGCACCCTAAAAATTGAATGTGCTTAACAAAGAAGACCATTTGCTCTAAATGATGAAGTGATTCTCACAAACAAATCAAGTGTGGTCCTTATCACACAACTTCACAATAAGTTAGCTATGGACCTAACTTTTGGTACCATCTTCTTTTGAAAAAGCAACTCCCCTTCCACTCAAAACCTAATAAACCAGATTACTAGTAAAGGATACCAAATGATCAACCTTATCCATTTTTCTATTTTTTTTTTCCCTTTTTTCTTTCCTTTTTAAGCGATGTTTACGCTCTCATGCAAACACACAACCAATTTGTAGGCAATTGCTACAATTGATTCAAATGTGTGAGTTCTTTTTTATCTCTTCATGAGAACTTCTTCAAAATAGTTTGGAATATTGGAAACTGCGAAAATGAAAACGCAAAATGTAGAAAGTGCACTCAAATATAAATTGAAAACATCTAACTTCTAATCTATGAAGGCTTTTGTTATGAAAAGCTACATTAGTCATCCAAAGAAGGAAGACTTCTCTTTGTAAAGAGAATGAAAAAAAAAAATTTGATTGACGATGATTGACGTCCTTTTACATTGAGTCTTGCATCTAATATTCATACTACAAACTACATGTGAAAAATAACTACCACATAAAAGATAAACTACCTAATAGAAAATAAATTCTACCACTTGAAAATAACTACCCACTAAAGATATCAGTAGGAACACAATTTCACATTTATATAAGTTATCTTCTTAACATGAGAAAATAGTTTCCAATTTGAAACTTGCATCCATCATATCTCCTTTTGCAAATAATAATGCGAACCTTGTAGGCCATTTAATGGCAATTAGTTAACGACAAATCATCAACTTTTAGTGACCATGGATAGTGGCTGTCGATAGCGTTTAGGCGGCCAATTTATTTATTTTTTTAATGTCAACAAGCGATCAACATCCAATAGCAACTAAATGATTTTCTTTTGACAACACAACGCCAAAATGAACGTTCCCTTCTGCCAAAAGAAGAACAAAAAAGTCTGCCGCCACCTTTACCTTTAAAGGATAAATAGGTAACATACACAACACGTGTTATGGTCATAAAAGCCACCCCCTCCCCTTTTGCCACATTAAAAACGTTGATGCCAAAGCCATGGTAGCACACCACGACCTTTATAAGCCCAAAAAAGGACAATCCATTCAATTCAATATACCCAAAAAGGGCCACAGCATTAATTTATTATACCCTTCTGTGACCCTACAAAATCTCCCCCATTTCTTTATAATAATAATAATAATAAATGAACGTCTGATTCTTTTACCGCACTTGTCCACACCTCACATGTCGTCAAAAGAATAATATTTTATCACTAATTCTCACGCATAATATGGTGTCAAAATGGACGCTAAAGAGAGTAAATTTTTAATTAATGGAGGAATAAAAATGTTTTATTGACCTCGGGGGTGAAGCCGCAGGGATAATGGCTCCGTGCACGGACCTCCGAAGCGACGACGTTCCAGTCTCGGGCGCCGTGCCTCAGAACAGCGCCTCCGAGGATTAACTCCTCCCAAGTGCCCCACCTCGTACACGGCCCCACCGTTGTCGTGTCCGCCCCTATCTCCCCCACCCTACCCTCCACGTGTACGGCCGCGACCGGAGAACCACAGAAGAAAAGGAAGGACGCCCCCACTTTTTTCAAAAGCTTTCAGAAAAGCACACGTTGCCCGCACCACGCGCACATTAGCAACCACCGCCCCTTTCGGCAGCGCGGATGGTGGTTTTCAGGCAGGATACGGTGGTTTGCAGGCAGAAAAAGGGTGGTTTTCTCCGGCTGGGGGAAAGAACAGAGATAAGAATTTTCAAAATGACCCAGAAGAAACGCCGCCACCTTTTTTTCTCATACACCCATTTGCGCGCGCACCCGGCGCAGGTTAGCAAGAGTCACCCCTTCTAGAGGGAAACCCGGGTAGCACTCCGGTGAGTGGCCTTCGGGGGTGTTGGTGAAGGGCGGTTTTCAGGCAGGAAATGGTGGTTTGGGGAGCCGGAAAAAGGGGTGCTTTTGAGGTGGTCGGATGGCAAATCCAGACATGTAAACAAGAGAAGGGAAAGAAAGTTTTGGATATGGAAGGATTAATTTGAAGAAGTTTTGGGTTTTTTTTCCCCGGAAAATCGTTCTCGTTTCTCTCTCTCTTTCTCTGGTTTTCTCTCTCTAAAAAGGTTATATGTCCTTTGTGTTCTTGTAAAATGACATGAATGTCCCTGTGCTCATCTCATCCACTATCTTTTTGTTTTTTAATTGTTCCCATTTTTTGGATAAAAATATCTTTTTTTTTTATATTCTAATATACTTTGTAAAAACTTTATTTCTTGGAGGCACGTTGAGTGAAGAAAAACAATACATTTTTTGGTTTTATTTCCCCTTAATTTTGAATGGACGACACCTTTGGACACGTGTTGTTTTTTTGTAAAACTACCATGAATACAATGTTATTAGGGTTGAGGAGGGAGGCTCACCGTATAAAGTTGTCAATCAAACTTATAAGCAAAAGGGGAGAAAAAAAATTTTGTTTTAAAAAAAAATTTATTAGCAGGCTAATTTGTTGGTTTATATTTATGTTATGTTATGTATTTTTTTCGTGTACTTTTCTTTCGTAAGGTAATTTTATATGATGCCTATTAGTTGAGAATGTCATCCCCGTACATGTGGTTAACCTTTTCTTTTATGGACTTAGTATAATATTTATTGTTTTCTAGCATGCGAGGGCGTGTGTTTTATTATTACACACAAAAAAAATGTTTCTTTAGATCTGGTGGAATCTGCTAGCAGTCAAGCTCGCTCTGATAAAGGAATGGAAGGCATTTGGGAAAAAACCTTCTGAGGTCTAAATTAAGAAACCTTCCGAGGTCCAAATTTATCAAGGATGGCAATCTATTTTCATAAGTATTAACAAATTTATGGCCGTCTAAGAGCAATTTTGTGTGCCCAATGTATTTTATGTACGATATGCTTTCTCGATATATTTTTCCTAATATGAAAATTCATGATTACAGTTTGATAACAAAGCATAAACCTCGTTTGGATCATGTACAACTAATCATAGTACGTACTAAGAGTTTCAAATGGTTTTCATTACAGTTTGATAACAAAGCAGGTGGTAAACCTCGTTTGGCATCGCCAGGGTGGTGGTGGTGGTCTAAGTTCTTCAGTTTACTAGTTTTTAAACTGATGGGTTTTTAAAAACGTCAAACCTAGCCTAAGAGTGGTCTATCATAGAAGGTAGTGGATATCTAGGTTGTTGTCGTGCACTTCTAGCATTTGTAATCTTCAATTAAGTTATAATCTCAGTTGTACTCGATTGTATGTTTGCAAAAATTCTATTATTAACATGATTATCCTGATTAAACCAAAAAGAGACGTACCTTTTGTTTCTTTTTTTAGCTTTAGACAAGGCTACATAGACATGAAGTGGCGTGAATTACGAGAAAATTTTGATAGACATGAAGTGTTGCAAAAAAAAAAATTCCATCTCCTACGGACTCCCATCGCCACCCTACCGTGTGTTAGCACGCGTGGGGTGATGGTCGGTCTCTAACGTCTTGTCCTCTTTGTGTGTTTTGTGGTGTATGGTCTTTTGGACTAGTTCTTCGAGCTTGCTGAAGGCAGCGATGGTGGGTCGAGGATGGTGTCTCAGTTTTGACAGCCTACCCTCAGATCTATGTAATCTGAGGGTGGCAAGTTAATGTTTCTTGTTCCGATCTCATTAGATTTGATTCAATCTGATAATTTTTTTTTAATAGTCAGAACTACAATTTATATGATCTGTGGGTACGATGATTCAGACTCGAGACCTTGAAAATATTCCTCAAAGCCCTTTGTCACTCCACCACCCCTTGGGGAGTTGGGGTTGATCTAATAATTTATAGGGATATATTAGATCCTTGATCCTCTCGATCAACAACACCTGGTTGTTGATGTTCTGCTCAGTGCTGTCATGGTAAGAGGAAGCTTCGTTTTCGAAGACCATTTGGTCTACATTAGGAACACAGCTCCGAGTGTTGGGTGGGTGAGGTGCTTAGGTCTTTGGCATTACCCTCTTATCATTACTGGTTGATTTTTCCCTCTTTAGTCTCTAGCGGCTGGTGTGTGGTCGCGGCAGTGGAACAGAGTGGATCTTGCAGTGACGAGTACTCCTTATTTGAACGGACGTCCATCCATAAGTTGATCGGTTTAATCTGCTTTGTGCGGCCGCTTGTAAATTTTCTTAATTGTAATTGTATTAGGCAATATATAATTATAATAGTCATGATTTTTCATGACTTCTGTTCTTTTTTATGTCTGATTACAAACGTTGAGTCATAAAAACTGATAAGTAAAAAATCTTGTAACTTTTATATTATCAATGTCACTCTCTCTCTCTCTCTCTCACACACAAACACATATATATATATATATATATATACTTCGCGTATTATGTGACTTACCTTCTCCCTAAGAAGAAACAAAAACTTTGTGTCATCTCATTAATGGACTCTGGTAAGAAGAACAAGCGGACAATCATCCACCTTAATACTTTCACTTCTTGCCATCAGTCCTGACGTTGACGCAGACATGCGGAAGTGTAACTCATGCAGCCAAACATATATTCCGACACAAGAGAAGCAGAATACGTGAGAATTGACCTCGTTGTCGTGCCGATCATGAGTGGCTGAGCCTCGCAATTGACCAAGTAAACGTTGGGGCCAACAAGCTGGATGGACCAAGTAACGAATTTTAATCCAAAAAAGGTTAAATTTATTCAGTTCAGTTGGTTGGATCAGGTTGAGTTGAGTAGTTATATTTGGATTTCACTCGGTTAATTAAAATAAACTTTTTTTTAATTAAAAAAATAGAGTGTTGGTGATCGGCGGTGGCAGCCAGTGACAGTGGTGGCGACGGCCGGGGTTGGTGGATGCGACAATCGGGGTTGGCGGCGGCGATGTTAAATGACGACAAACGCAGTGCGACAACAAGTGACGGTGATTCTTAATCATCAAAGTTATCAAATAAATATGAGCTTATACCCGAATACATTTAAAATGCCCAACCTAAGATAACCAACTATAAACATCAACTCCACACATCCCAAGCCAACCAACTAAAAAATCTCCTTCACGAGATTGGAAAATGTTGGCAAAATTTATGTTTACTTGGTTAAACGAGTCTTGCCTCAAAACCTCCCTCTTGATGAAGCTCAGCTTGTTGCCAAGTGAAATATCACTTCGAAATCAAGCTCGATTCATAATCAAGGAACACGAGCTACGGGACGGCTTTGTTCATCTGCGAGACCCTGGGCAGAGATTAGAGGTATGAGAGACCATTCACATTGCTGAATTGAAGAATTATGCATATATTTCTCTTGCAATACATTACGCCCGCCAATTTTGTTGCTTTGCACCGTCTGTACAAGTAACGCTTCATTAGATAAAAGTAGTTTTCTATACATCTCAAAGCGATTGTGGAAATGCATATATTCTTCCGCGCATAGTTACATACAGATCGAGCAAGAAATACATGCAGCAGTGTTCATATCCACAGCCCACGGGGTCACAAAAGAAGGCACTAAGAGCTGCCTACGTGACGAGTGTCGGGATGATATCTTGCTGCTTGTTCCAGCTGCAATAATGCTTCAAAAGTGAAAGAAGCTGAAGGTGGTTGTTGAAGGTTAGCCTTTATAAGACAAAACTGTGAGATTCTTTGTTTTCGAAAGAATCTTGTCATAGGTCAGCAGCCGTGCTACTTTTCCCTCTCCAATGAAAATGAATGTGGCGGCAAGGAACATTACGATTGTCGGAGAACTAAGTTCAGTTCTTGAGCACATTTTGCAATAAGGCCACCCCTCCTACAAAAGATCAAGAGTTCAACATTACACATCTATCACTAAGTCGAACCGTGGGTAACTTGAGGAAAGAAAAACTAATATGCAAGTAGGAAATAGCGGACAATTGGATGATAAACATGACATAGATTAAAGCTACTTAAAAGGACTCCAAAGTCAATACATTTTTGGTTAAAAAGGCGAAGGTTTGAACGGATGCCGAGGATCTATCTTGCAACCCCATTACGTATTTTAGATACAGAGTAAAATGGATAGGCCTAGTTTCTTGAGGTCAAGATACTTCTAGTGCAACATTCGTAACAGATGCATTTGTTACTATATGACATCTACACAGCACAACCGATATAGAACTTTTTTGACAGAGAGGACTGTAGATGAGGACGCCTGGGGAGAGGGGGGTGTCTAAAATTGGGTCCCACCTACTCATTGCCATGCTCTGACCAGTGATCATCATTTACAAACTGCCAGAATGCTGCTGCCAACACCCAGTGTCATATGACAGGACATATCACCTTTGGCTAGTACAATACCACTCTACCAGCAGTGTGACCATTGGCGGCAGTGCTTTGTGTTGCACAATGTACCACGTGACAACCTAACACTCTTCATGTGTTGGAAAATCACCCTCATTCGTATTCGAATTTCGTTACGCTGGCACTGCAGATACTGAGTCTTGTCACCGCAGACAAGCTACCCTTCACCGGCACCATCTCATTGATACTGGATACCCACCTTGGCCTAAATAGGAAGACCCCAATGCCCAAGGTGCAAGGAAGAGAGAAAAATAGACAGAAGGGGAATGTTTTCGAGAGAGCCATGCATGTAGGTATAGGCAGTGAAAGTCATGGGCCTTAAAAGAAAAATAAGAGGGAGGGAGGGAGAGAGAGTATGGGCAGCTGTCCAGGACTCCAATAATCGAGTTCCACCACAAATTCACATCTCTATCTCAACAATGTAAACCATTCACATATCATGCAAGTAGTTTTGTTGCAAATGTGTGGACATGATTATAAATAAGAGGATAACTGTGGAATATTTCTGGAATTTCGCAAGCAGCCCAACAGTGACCAACAATTTTATCAGCCAACCTATTGGTTACTAAGCATTGCTATAATGCCATTCATGGGAAAGAGAATCGCCTAGAATACCTCACCAGCAATTATGTAATACTTCCTAAAATAAGTGGATAACTCAAGATACCTTATAACTGCAGGAAGAGTTTTCTGGATTTTCTGGAGATGGATAAAGCACTCTTGGCAGCACTCACGTCTGTGATCAAGTTTTTTAGATATAATTAGTAGCCTGAAGCTAAAATAGCTCACGAATAAAAAGAAAGCATATAGGAATGGGAGATATGATACCTCTGCTCTGCCTGTAGATCAACCCCAACAGCTGGGGGAGCTGAAATGGTTGAGTTTACTACGGTTCCAAAGACTGCTACAAGCTTTAACAGCATCTCCAGTGAAACGTTGGCATGTCTGCGCATTTGCAAGGAAAACAAATCCCAAATGGTTTATGTTTACACCAATGAAGCCATTACATCGAGAAGAGTAACTTGCAACCCAGTAATTAAGAGTAAATTAGAACATATGCAATTAATCTTATCAAGTCCATTAGATACTCAAACATGTGATTTGGAGTAGCACTTTTTTTCCATCCTTTTATGTAACCTCGCAAGAATATTGAGATTCATGAATGTGCAGTCTGGTTTTCTCTTAACAATATAAACTTCAACAATCCGCTGAGCTTTCTAACTTTCAACTGCTCAGCAATGACAAAAATATATTATTTCACAAATGTCATGATTCTGCGGGTGGTGAGCCTTGCCAACAGTAAGGTTGCTCCATTCTGACTTGGGAGTCACAAGTTTAACTGCAGAAAGAGCCTCTCCAACAAAATTGGGATAAGGCTGCATAGATAATCCTCCCAAGATCATGCAATAGTGGGAACCTCGTACCTAGGTGCCCTTCAACATGATTTCACTTTCTTTATCATTAGGTTGTAGATATGTTAAGCTACACAAAGCACTTTTGTGATTTATTGGCTTTTTCGGAGCTTTAGTATATCTGTTTTTCTACTTTTGTAGCTTTTCAGAGCTTTGGTATTTCTGTTTTGATGAGTAACAGTGAAGCACCTTACTAAACAGGCAGTCAGGCTCATAATTAGAACCTCAATATGTGCAGGAGCATTAGCATAATTTTCGCTGTTCTAGCTGCTTGACCAAGGGGAATGTTGGACACCTATAAATGGAAGTGTCTTAGAGGGTTTTTTACCAGCTCAAAAAAAAAAAACCCACTATCTAAAAGCTAATTTTAGTGCAAGGTACTCTGTAATTTTATTTTCTCAAGATACTAAAACACCTATTGGTTGTCTAAGGCCTGGCAATGTCGAGCAAGAATTTGCAGCTAAATGATCAAGAATATACTTATGTGATGCAGCACTACACGTCCACGTCGTCAAATCCTAACATTTTCAGTTCACTATCCAGTGGCTAAACAACTACCTGTCTATCTTGCTGTCCAATAAGCCCAGAAGCAAAGGCAGCAAGCAAGAAAACAGATCTAATGTAATAATCTCCATTTTTCCCAGGAGAACACTGACTACGTCTGCATGCACCTGCAACAGAAAGAGATCACTCTTAAGAGAACAGAACAAGGAACAAACTTGAAATATCCTCCGACAAACACCCACAGAATGATCAGGCAACTTCTGCATGGCATTCATAGCACCCTTGATGTCATTCCGTTCCCAAAAATGTCGGACCACCTACAAAGGCCATCAGACAAATATTATGAGACTAATACAGTCAACAACTATAAGCAAATGAATATGCTAGGATGCAATTTTTGACAAAATGCGAGAAAAAATTCTTGACCATTTTTTTCAGAATTGTTTGGTGATCCAATTCTTCACTCGTCATACTACCAAAAGCTTGTAAATATGCTTCAAGTGCCCAAGGCTCTCTTTTTTTTTTGTAAACCGCACCTTCTTGGAATCTAAGCATTCTTTTTCCAAGGAACAACCTTACTTATGGCCTACCAAAACTAAAAACAGAGACTCGTAACAGATGAAGCAATAGGTATGACATCTAGACTCCGGCATGGCAACGGGGTTTTGGGTCTATTACAGCTATCATTATCACCAACTTGCTTGGGGCCACAAGAGACGGACGGCTGTAATGGCCCGAAATTGCAGAAGGCAAGGGGACCTAAAGTACGACATCCCAAGTTGCAGCTGAACTTACTTGTAACTTCGTCAAGCGAGATCGAAGAGTACTCAATAGTACATCATGATTTTGTAGTAGCTCTTCAGTAATATTATCATCATTCCTAAATGGCAATTCTCTCCCAGTAGTTTGTGGCTGAGTATCCTGTGAATTCCCATATAACAAAACTATCAATTGCATTTTTAATTGACTAACTTGTCAGCATGAGAGAGAGAGAGAGAGTTTACAATGATGCAAAATCTCACCTTATCGATCTCGAAATATATTCCTGATGTTGGATTGTCTGGGAATAAATTCCTAATCAAACAAATCCTCAGTGGTGTCCACAATGTGTCTCGACGTAATCAAGCATTCAAAAAGTGGGCACTATTGAGGATTTGACTGATACTAGACTAAGTTTTCTAAATGTGAGATTCAAATGTTTCAGTCAAAAAAAGTTATGCATCAGAGGAACTTTTCTCAAACTGTACTCCAACTTTCAAGTCTTTTGATAACTTTTTATTCTTATCCCAAATTTCTCTCTCCCCTGACACAATATTCACCAATGATGAACATAACACCCAGATAAGTCCAACAAAAGTTGTAAGTGAAGGAAAGATATGAAACATCTGAAAAGTTCTACATAATAGCCTACAGAACTCGCACTTGATCAGATGTAAGTTGCATGTCAGCCAGATATAGAGCACATAGTGATAGTCACGAGCGGAGGTGGCCTGTGTTGCATGTACTCTCAAAATGCATCTAGGACCCACGTACGACGTGCTTTACTTACTCTGTCATATATGCCACTAACATGCATTTCTAGTAACAGAAGTTCATTATAAGCTGTAAAGGATACTCTGTTATGTTTCTTCTGTTATAAAATTGCTTTGAGGCTAGTAAAGTCCCAAATATATACCATATATTTGCCATGTCCTCGTGACCTTTGACCTAATAATAAGATAGATAAGACGCTTTGATACGAACCCGCTCCTGGCATGCATATCAAGTCCATGCAATCTAGGACTAGGAGGTGGTCAATATACTTTCTGCACAATTACTAGACATATATATTTGCTAATCGACATGTTATCTGCGGTTTGGGTATCTGTATATACTTATTTTATAACATCATGCGCTGTGAATCCAAGTCAAATTAAACCCTAATTGCCGCTTTACTAGCAATGCAGCACAGCAAGAAAGGGTTACTACTTTCCTTCCAATGAGAAGAGGAGGGAGGGGGAGGGGGGGAAGAGAGATCTTACCTGCCTGGGGGATACTTTAGCTATCTCAGGTGTTACGGGCGGGGCCAAATCAGGTGTCTGAAGTTCATCAGTAATAGACCTGTCTCTCCTTTCAAACCTCTCAACCAGGCTGCGTGTCCTTCCTCGAACAACTGCCACTGCAAAGATGAGAAAGTGAAAGAATCAAAATCTGTTTAGTAGGTCCTTCAAATATACGTAATAGCATTTGATAACAACCTCCATTGACATATTTAACAGACTTCATCTCCTTGCTGGAATCAAGGGACTCATCACCTGAAAAGTTATGAAAGAAATCAAGTTTTGGGCAGCAGGTACATAGACAAAGAACAGAACTACAAATGATAAAAATAATAACAAGAAGGTAAAGGTAGCCTGTTATGGGGCAAAAAGGACTGGCAATCTGCAGCTGAATACTATTAAGAGGAATCTATAAATTCTTTTTAAGTACTACCTGAAATATTGGTTTACTGTTTTGATAAAGCAAATTGGAGAAGCCAAATTTGCAACTCAACTCCCAACTATTGGGAATTCTAGAAGAAATACTCGGTCAAGCGTATAAGTTACCATCTGACCTAAAACCTTAGATGTTAAACATTATGCATCATGCTTTAACACTTCCCCTCACGTTGAGAGACAAACCAAGGTGCACGCCAGGGCACACATGTAAGGGGACCAGATGCAAAACCCTGTGAAATCAGAGCTTTGATACCATGTCAAGTTACATCTGTACAAAAAGCATAAGCTGTTGGAGAACGGGACTAGCAATGTATATCATGCTTTTTACAAAGACAAGACAGAAAACACACAAAAAAAATAACTCAAAGAAAAGAAAGGAGACTAATACATGTACGGATTGAAAGCCTACAGATAAAAAGCACAAGATAAGAACTTAACAGTTTTCCTGAGCAGAGGGTGTCCTTGGTGATAAAGCTTCCTTTAAATTCTCACCAACACTGTTGATCCTTGATACTTTTTTCTCCGAAGATTCTCTAGCATCATCATCTGCTACAAGTCTGCTTTGAAAGGTTGGACCCGGAGCAGCGTCTAAAACACTTTTCATATCATTAAAAGTGGGAGATTCAACCGACAGCTTCTCCACAACTAATTTGGTATTTGATAGTCTACGTGTATGAGGTAGCTTGAGTGGCATACCAGTGCTGGCCCTTGCACTGGTAATAGATTCTCTCCTAGGTTTGGCTGAGTCTTTCCCGTCAGAGCTGTCCCGAGGAACAACACTAGGCACAACGAAGGACTTGGTATTTGCTTGCCCAATATGTTTTGTGTGCAAGCCAACTGTAGAAATCTGCTTCTGAATAGCCAATTTGGTAACTTCCTTGGACTCGGATGAGAGTACAACCTTTGGAGAATTAAGAGACCCTACTTTTCTTGAAGTAACAGGGTTTCCACCTGCAGCTTTACGTGAAAGATAAAATTAGATGCAATATTCATGAAGCGAGCAATGTGTTAGTACACCTTGAACAGTTACCATAAAGTAAGTAATGCCCCTCGCCCCCAAAAAAAAAGAGGGGTGGGGTGGGTGACATAAAAAAAAAAAAAAAACCTAGGAAAAAAAAGAATTTGTTACTGGAATGCGCATTAAACGATTTGGTTTATCCCAATGTAGTTAAGGATCACAAGTTTGGCCTGTAGTTTGAGCAGCTCAGAAAATTAGCTTAAACGTGAGACCAACAAAGCCTCACGTTGGGTTAGAGTTGCCACCTAATGGTCAAGCCAGGGCAGTCAGTTAGCTGCCTCAAGTACGACTACGTCATTCTCTATAACCCCCCCCCCCCCCCCCAAAAAAAAAAAATGATCACGTGAAAATCCCAAAACAGGAGAAAAGGTCATTTAAGATGATACTATGAAAGAGCATAATCCCAAAACATGCTTAAAACATATAAGAAACACTGAAGAGAACACTTACTGTCCACGTATATATTCTTTATTCCTTGATCCTCACAATCTGGAGATAGGGAGCGCAAACTTGAATTAGACCTTCGAAGGCCCCTGACCTTCTCTGATGGACTTTCTTGGAGATGTAATGTCTGCTCAGATTGACTATTTTTCTCAGGAACAGAACTAGCTCCATATGGCTCAATAAGCTGCAACAACCATAGGGATACAGATTAAATTTCTCCTTTGGTTTCTTTTCTTTTCTTCTCTTTCTTTCTTATTTCTTTGGAAGGGGCGGGAGGGAGGGAAGGAGAGGGGTGTACAAAAGGAAAAAAGCTCTCTTCCTTTCCTTTTGATATCAAATAGAAGGACAAAGTAAAAACGTTTAAAGTTATATGAGAGGAAAAAGGACTTGTTATGAAGAAGCAGAACAAGATGAAGTTTACCGAAATATCAGCTACCCAAACTCCAATGGAGTTTCGATAATATGAGCACCCCAAAAGTTTTCCATCATGGATACAGAGGTCACCCAGTGTCGACCATCCCATATCCACGGCATCATGACAAATTACAGGCTCCCAAGAATAGACCTACAATTCAAGGGCCATTGACATGTGAAGACGATATTCCTTCAGCAAAAGCAGCCTGTAGTAAAGAAAAAATTTGGAAAAGAATGTGACCTTTAAACTATCGTCCAATCCACAAAACAGAGTTCTCCCATCTGGGTGAAAGGTAATTGATCGTACTCCTGTAGCCTGAAAGATTGACAATTGAGTAACTTCTGGGAGCAGTTTGTAAATGATCTATTATCCCAAGGATTAGCCAGCAGATATGAGTGTAAAATGCCAAAATAGAAACACTGGAAATATTGGGATAATATATCATCAATGAAGAGGGAAACACTAAAGCTCCAATACCTCAGGTCTCGTAGATCCAATCAGTTCAAAGGTTTCCAGATCCCAATATTTCACAGTTCCGTCTGCTGAACCTGGAAAAAGTTGGCAAGGTATAAGGTATCAAATCAAGGGAGAAGTATCTCAACTCAAAGGGCAAACAAGGCCAAGAACCCTTATACTAAGAACATTGAGACACTAAACATATTTCCAAAATCAGAAATGAACGCAGAAAAGAATGCAAATCACAGAAGAAATTTCTGCAACATTTTGAACTAATGCGAAACATAGTAGTCCAGAAGGTACTCACTCATGGAAAATCACAAGAATACCACCGGCACTAAGCAGTAGCTCACAGTTCACCATTTATTTCCCCTCTCGATAAGAACCAGTAAACCAGTATCTGATTTCCTTAAGCTTTCCCATTTAAATGGAAGTTGTTGCCATTATGAATCAATGAGAAGTAACTTGGCAATCTCCAGGTTTGCCTCAATAGAAATCTTGTCAATGCAATATCGTGTTTTGCACTTAATTCCATTAGTTTAAAAGGAGCAGAATAAGGACTACTTTTAGTTAGATAGACCTCTTCATCTTTTTCAAAGCACATCACAGTGCATCAATCTAAAAAGCCAAAATGGGTTACATGCATTCTGCTTACAATAGGTACAACAGATATTGGCGCAGTGACCTCATATCATAAGCTGATGCAGTTTTATAGTCATGGTCCCACAATTTCTAAAAATCAGTCGAAATATTGATGACTTATAAGTGATGGATATCCTACAAGAATTGTCTACGGTTAAACTTTACCAAAGTCAAAGAGGAAAATTGTATAGGGCTAAAAGGATTATTATTTTATACGGTTATGCCATAAAACAACATATGTCAGACAAAATGCCATAAAACAACGTATGTCAGACAACTTAACCAAATGTCGCCATTTCCACCAGGCAAGTATAGTTGTTTTACTTTGTTGGCGATGAAATTATGCTTTATTTGCTTAGATAACGTTTTAATTGTAAAACTTTTTTACCGTCATAAAATAGCAGCAGTATAAGGAGAAAAGTTATAACTAAAGAAAGATATGCTACTCAATCCTATGGACACGTAGTCAATGCATGAAAAGACAGGTCATTCTTTAGTAGTTACATGCAGCACATACAGGAGGAGTATGGATTCAAGTTCCAAAATAAAATCGAAAAAAAAGAAACAAAGATAAAAGGATATTAGCCACATAGAGAGAATAGTGGAGCAGGTGATTCAGTTAAGCAACAAAAAATGCAGCTAAACATGTAACATCACACACGAACCTGTTGCCAGAAGAAACTCTAGGGGATGGAAATCTAATGACCGAATATGCCCTTCATGGAACTTGAAATCATGCAAGAGCTTTCCAGCAGTTAGGTCCCACACCTGCAACAGCAACAGGGGATTATGTTTAAAGCAACAAAGAAGGAAAACTTTTCAGTAGAACTGCAGACGGCAAAGCTCAGTATTACCTTTACAACATTGTCAAAACCACCAGAGACAACCCAACGACCATCAGGAGTGAATCTAATGGTACTAATTCCTCGAGTATGACCCTTGTACGTGTGGATGCAAGTTTTCTTTCTGATATCCCAGATTTTTAGATTAGTGTCCATGGAACCAGATGCAAAAAAGTCACCAAACGGATGGAATTCCACAGCAGTGCAATTTGATCTGTGTCCAATAAGATTGCGGACCACTACACTTCAAGAATAATAATTCGATTAGAATTCCAGATGCATATAGTTCGATTAATAGCAAATCATTAATGAAAATGGGCTGCAAACGAGATGTTCCTATCACGCGTCCTAAGAACTTGAAAGTCTAGTTTAAAAATACAATCCATGATCCTAAAACACCACTAATGAGGTTCTTAACATAATAGAACTTCACTTAAGGAACTATGATGGAAAGATGATACACATCATGTTTTCACTTCTGGCTACTCATTCGTTATTTAACAAAAGAATAGAACTTGAAAGCAATGGTTAAATCAATGACACACGTTAAACGTCCGAGGAACAAATCAACTTACTCTTTGTTTCTTCCAAATCCCACAGCTTCATGGTACCAGCTGAAGCCCCAGCAGCCACTAAAACCTCTGCCGAATCAAAAGCTACAGATTCCACCGGACTCGTATGTCCACACAGGCTCTGCGTTGTGATACAAACGGACAATGTCATAATTGCCAATGAGAAATGACACAGCAAAAATGAGTTCATCTATGGTGAAATGAAGGAGAGTGGAGTAGTTTAAGTATGTATTCACATCGTCCAAAAATCACCACTTTTGCAAAAGGAATAGGGTGGCCATTGAAAAGGTAAAAACAATGTGCTTAATTTTCCGGGGGATAGAACTTAGGTACCAACATTCCTAGATCTTCGTTGAGCAGGAGATAATTGATTCTAAAATCATCTTAGTTCCACATTGTTTGAGAACTCGGAATATGTTAATCAACTTATTCTGTAAGTTACTACACCCATATGTTATGAACATTTAAGATGCCAACTTCTCATTTTACAAGTAACAATATGCCACGGTTAATATGGTACTTCTATAAAGCCACGAAATAAACTCAAACACATTTAGCAGGTACGAATTTTGAACTAACCATTAATGACGTTGGTTTCCCGATAGACCAAAGATTCACTTTTTGATCGTCTCCCCCAGTAATGAATAGCCGGCATGACTTCTTTCCAATGTTTAAACAATTCACACTCCCGGTATGTGCCACAAACTCCTCTACATCCATCCATTTCAGTTAAAGGAAATACACATACTCTAAATAAACTAATTAAGCAACAAATTCAACCATTCCTCTAAATGCCCAAGCGAGAATTTCTTAGGTCAGGAGTCCTTGTACCGTCATCAATGTCATGCACTAGCGAGTGACAACCAACAACAGCATGTCACTAGGGCATAGACGTAGACTCTATTAGGCAGCATGTCCTCACCTAGCTTGGCCACCTCTTATTGATTGCCAACCAGCAAAATGACAGCTCCTAAGTGATAAAAGAAAGAAGAACTCCCCGTCTATACTCGTATTGGATCCCGAGAAAATGTAGAAAAAAGAGCAAAACTTATTTTTCTCAGACCTCTATTTTCACACTTCAAAAGGCCGCTCCGCGTCTCATTTGCCGCTAAAAAGGCATATTAGCGACCTTTTAACAGCAAAACGAGGCGAGGCGCGGCGCGCATAAAGCAACCTGAAATTCTGTCTCAGTAGCCCTTACTAAACTACTCCGCTAACTACAGCAATCCGCTACTTAATCTCCGTCTTTTCCGGCAATTTCCCGGCCAAACAAACAGAAAAAAACAGAAAATCATTTGCTACAACCAAACGTACTGCTTAAGCAACAGAAGATTACAGAATTACGGTGCAGATGCGGTAATTAGAGCTCAACTGAGCTAAGCATTCCAAAAGGATACGCAATTTGTAACCACGCTTCGCCATTTTCCTGAGGAAGCTTCAGCCTCACAAAACGTCGCCGTGCTCGTCGAATTGATACACGGGTGTGGTTGTGAAGAGAGAGAGATGCGTAGACAAAGTTTCTCTGTATCTATCTAACAGTTTGCAGCTTTTTGTATGTGCAAAGTTGTTGAGAGAGAGAGGGAAAGAGCGGAACTGGATTCAGATGGAATTCAGCAGCACAGTGGACCAGACAAGGAAAAAGCTTGGAACTTTTGCTTTTCTTGAAAGACGTGTCTGGCTGGGAAGACGGAGAATAAAAGTATTAATTCTCCCTCTATATTTTTATTTTTCTATTATCTTTGATCATATTTTTGCGAACCGAAGAATTTTGAAACGCGATTAAGACAGTTTTCACTCTCGAATGTCTGTATCGGTTTATTTTGGTTTCAAAAGGGTCCAATGGTGGTTCATTTGCCTGTGCAGAAAGTCTCACGTGTCTCTTACATATCCGTTAATTTAATGAGGGGTTATTTTCACAGATGAGGGACAATGGATACGTGTCGAAGCCTTCAATCGGGATTTGTCTGGGAACAGATTTGGGGCACACTCGCAAAAATATAAAGCTCCGTGCATGCTTATCTTCTCCTTTCGTTCTTCATAAGAACCGACCCGCATTCCCTTAGGAAGCACCGTTCTGATGGTTTGCCGGAACTACTCCCCCAATACTCAGACGTGTGAAAATTTCAATCCTAAAATATATACGGTTGAACCACGGTCGGATCCAAGTGATGTATCAAGAGTAAACGACAAGGCATTGTGTGGTGAAATGAAACTCTTCAGGGTGCTTAGGTGTAATTAATCCTTATTTAAATAAATTTGGACTGAATTGCCCCTGCTATGGAATCTAAAAGGATGTCACTAACCAAATAAGAAATTTGTTTTGACCCAACTGCTACAGAATCTGTGTTTTGTTTCCTTAATTTATTTCTAATGGTTTTGGTTTTATTGGGAGTTTTATTTTATTGTGTTGGAGGAACATTGTGGCCACAAAAGTGTAGTGGCGGGGGTTTGGTTGTTGTTTTCTGGCTTTCTTTTGGGTCCCCTTGGAACACGTAAGTGGACTTTTGAATTTTTAAAAAAAAGAAAATGGTTGGATTAATTGGGAAAAATATAGTAAATTACAATCATGCATAATTATTGCCATAAATTAAATCATGCATAATTGTATGAGAGTGGCAATTAATTATTGTGCAAATAGTCAAAGTTTGGAGGTCATTGTCATTGATGATAATAAAGAAACGTGTCTTGTAAGCTGCTTCTTTTTTTTCTTGCAAATCAGCTGCAGCGTTGTTTTCTTTGGTCAATTCAAAATGACAATATGTTATTTGCGGATTTGAATCTCCTGCTGTGACGATGGTTACAGACTTACAGGGGATCCATATCCGTTATTTGCCGTTGCTAAAATTAAACGAAATTAATTTACTTTTTAAATTCGCACTTTGCCTGATTTTTTAAATCAATCCGTATAAAGATAGTTTGGTCCTTGTACTACACTGCATCACCATTTCAGTCCACCCACGACCAACACCATCCGGCGACCACGCCGGCAACTGCACCTACCACCGCTCTCCCATCACCACGATCCACCATGCCGGCCTCCACCACCCCACGAAAGAGCCGCGTGTTCCACACTCTCGCCCACCGACGACCAAGACCGCCGGCAAAACCCTCCGGCGACCACGGCGGCAGCGGCCCCTGCCACCGCTCTCCCCATTACCACGACCCACCACCGCCAGCCACCACCTCCCCACAAAGGCAACCGCATTTCCACATTCTCCCCAACCCACGACCACCCACAAATCAAACTCCTGTGTAGAGAAAGACCCACCTGAAACAAAAACCTTCTCTCTCTCTATATCTCTCTCTCTCTCACACAATAATCACATACCCAAGCAACAGTGCCGAACCCAAGTACAGAACAACAGTAGAGTAAATACGATTTATGATTTCTGATAAACAGAACATAAATGATTTATGGGTACATTAATTAAATAAATACAATAAACAGGCTTATATATATATATGTGATGTTGGAAAATATAGAAAAATACGTTGAAAAAGGCCGAAAAAATTGTAGATGAAAGAAACTTACGGGTAGAGGAGAAGCTGAATCTTCTACATTTTTGTCGGGACACGTGTAGCCGGATGGGATGAGTTTCGGTGTACCACCAAATTTAAAAATCATGCTTCATCTGTATCTGTATTACTTATAATGAGAACACGTTTTTTATTTTTGGTGTGACACCATTTTTGGTGTTACATTGAAAGTGATTCTGATAACGACACATGTTCAAAATGAGGGTAAAATTGTAAAACACATTTTTAGTGTTACATAACTATTTACCTATAACGGTGACAAGTAACATTTCAAGAATTTTTTTAAAACGTGACACAAAATAAAAATCTTAATTGGTAAGTAATTACCTATTTTTAGTTTTCACAAATTAAAATTCATCAGAAAATATAATTAAAAAAAATTAAAGCCAAGTTTGATACGATAATAATATTTTACTAACTTATTTTTTGCACACGTATGACTAACTTATTTTTCTGTTATTTAAGATTCATTTTACTGAATATGACAATAAACAAGTATACGTAATATTTAATTTTTTTTTATGTATAACAAAATTTATACTATTAATTCATTTTCGTGGTCACTCGTATAGATAGCAGACAAGTGCAACCTGTTTCTTTTGTCCTGACTGGCTGACTTCCACCGTCCAATTTCTTGGTACTCCATCAACCATCACTTCACCATATTCCTGAACCTTATCCCACATGCCACACCCAAAGATTACACCTTTGAAATCCCCATAGAAAACAAATGGGACATGGGCTGTGGGTACGACATGACATCTATTATGACTAATGAACACTTGTTTGGTAACATACCTTGCTTCTTTCTTCCTCTTTAAGAAAAGTAGAAACAAAAACTTTCTGGGGTGTGAGCTTCTTTCTGATTGAAAAGGGTAAACTGTAAACAGAGTGGACTGCACATACCCTATTTACACATTTTGCCAACTTGATAAATAGATCTGGCTGGTATTGGACTACTAATTCGAACACGTGATCGGTCTTCGCTTAATCATCGCCTCCAAATTCTCAGAAACTTTTGCAGTTAGATTAGGATCCTCAAATCCGAGCTCTGCACCAAGTCTGCATTTGAGGATAAATAGAATAAGGTTTTACCAAGAAACAAATGAGTAAAGATGAAAAACAGACTAATGAAATGATTAAATCTTATAGTCAGAGAGAAGTCAAAGGGAAAATGGCAGATAAGGTCAATTGAATGAAGTAGCGCTCTGAAGTAATATGAGTGTCGAAAGGTGGGAGGCGAGAATAAAACTGCGCTTCCGTACAAAGCATAGACAGCAAGACAACACAGTTTCAATTGCTTACTTTGGATCCAGCACCAATTTTCGGACTTCTTTAATGGCTGAACTTGCCGCATATAATGATACCTTGCCCACCTGCATCAACAATCAGGAGAAATTTTTGAGATTGACTACAACTGTTTGAAAAGACAATCTCAAGGAAAAGAACAAATGTGAAGGAGAAGGGATGCCATCAAGGATAAAGAAGGAACTGCATCTTTTCCATCTAATTTCCCCCTCACCTCCAACATTTGAAGCTTTGCATCATGGTCATTAGGAAGGCAGCGGATTTCTTCAGCCGATCTTGCAGCTTCTCCTAGACTTTCCGGAGACAGGAAATCGAGGCTCAATTGAACTGTAGACTGCGGAGTAGTAAGAAGATTATGACAACGACTATGATTTTTCAAAAGAAAAACAGTTCTGAAATAAGTACATATCTCAATGTTTTCACAAGAAACTGATGTGTGTGTTCCTTCACAAAATTCAGAAAGACTGGGGGTGGGAAGAGAGAGAGAGGAGGGGGGGGGTAGCTGTTGAATAAAATCATGAGGCCTATAACTGAATAGTTTCAAGTCGCAACTTTAGCACAATGCAGTGTTCTTCCTTCATGATAACAGATGAATTCAAAGGGATATTAACACCCCCCTCCCTTCCCATTCCTTCAGCAAAATGGCTAATGGGAAAAGGGTTTCTTCAAATCTTCTCGGTTCCTACTCCTACTCCCATCCATAAACCGATAGCAAACTACCTAAGCAGCTGGCGAGATTTGTAGGAGGATCATATATCAAGGATGGCAATCTATTATTACCAGGATGAACATTTTATGCATACATGCGAGTTGTTTAATGAATCTTACTGAAAAGAATTTATAAAAAAACATCCCAATCATCCATGGCTTCACATTCTGGGTTTAGCAAGGGCATTTACATCAACAGAGCCACACTCAGTATTTACATTCTTCCCAAGTGGAATTCTTCGTACGAGCAAAGGCCAAGATACAAAGCAGTTGACATCTCTGGCAAAACCAACCAGCAGAGAAGAATAAAAAGTTGACCCCAATTAGAGAGAAAATTACACCCAAAGTAAAGGGTGCAACTGTACTATACTTTAGATGCGTGCTTCATACCCCACCCTCACCCCAGCTAAAGTCACAACATAAAACATAAAAGGTCAGTTCAAGGCTCCTTTGTACATTTCAGAATCTTCTTCCTGAAGTAACACAATCCTATGACACAGGTTGCATATTAAATTTGACTCACCTGAAGATTCCTCACTTGGAAAGGACATCCAGCAGGGATGAATACAGCTTCCCCAAGATGCTGCTGAAATGACCATGGCTCTACTCCTGGAAAAAGGTAAGAGTATAATTTAGTCATATATGGTGAAAAAAATACAATTTTAAAAGGGAACCAGCATCTAATATTTGCAGAATGACCTAAGGTCAGTGGATACACCCAAAGACTCCACGAGAAGCTATCTGGACAAACATTCAAGAGAACCATCCCAGATCTGATTTCTCTCTAAATTTGAAATCTACCACTTTGATATTATGTCTACAGCAGACAATACCTTCTATGTATACACCATGATTTGCATAATTTAATCAGAATTTCAAGCTTTCAAAAACGCTATCACGTAAAAGAAAGGTCTCCTAGTTTCCATTAAGCAGCCAAACAGCTATTGCTATCCTTATATTGATTCATATGACATCTGAACCTTCAGGAATCAACATCATTGTGGAATTTTCACTTGTCAAGATCGAAAAAAAAAAAGGAAAGAGATAAACAAAAAAACACAATGAATAGTCATTACAAAACGGGAGCAGGCCAGACTACCAGTATCTCTATGACTCGATTATTACAAAAAGAAAATGTGCTTACTGAATTCCTCCTTCAGTTTCCTTTTATGATGCTGGTTCAGATATATCACCCCGTCATAAAGAGGACATGGCACCTAAGATGCAAACAGTAAGAGTTAGCATCAAGCATTGAACACGACTTAATAATGTTAAAAACTAAAAGGATATTTTACCATATTATCAGGCTTTTCAAACTCCTTCCAGTGAATTCTCAAGTAATCAATCAGCTTTGGAACATCCTGGCGACGAAAAACATCCCAAAGAGCTCCTGGACAACTCTTTTCAAAAGTGTCTCTGCTAGCCGTTTTCAAGTCTTCGCAATTAGCAGTCATCTCTCCATTAGCCCAATTCAAGTCTTCGTAATTGGCGGTCCTCTCTTCAGTAGTAGTACAAGAAGTAGTACTAGCAGCAGCAGTAGTGGTTATTTTAGTACTAAATATCTCTTCATCCTCCATCCTCTCATCCTTTGTTGAATCTAAAGAAGCCTCAGACTCAATCTGTCTATCCTGTTCACTGGATGATAGTTTAGGTGGCCCCCCCTTATCTAAACCCTCATCTAAACTAATTTGTGCATATCTTGGTAAATTATTTCGCACAGATTCTTTAAAGGCTTCCTGTGCCCTTTCAGTCCTCTCCCTCTGCGAACTTTTTAGCTTCACTTCGCATGTATGCACCAAGAGGTATACCTAAAGATAAAGCAGGAATAGTAGTTCATAAAATTAGGGAAAACCAAACAAACAGCAGATGGCACATATTTGGCAGTTGAAATTCCTTAAATCTTGCAAATTGGTCAGGGTAACTCTAATAGGTAGGAGACCAACCCGCAAATAGGAGATATGGAGTTCAATTACACTACAGAGTACAAAAACTTAGCTCCTTATTTGGTGACGTTAGTATGGTTGAAGCAAAATGCAAATACAAGTACAAAGTAAAGTGCCACATATCAAATCCAAGACATATTCGAACTAGAAGGTGAAAACTGAACAAGACAACTTTTAACAGGAACATTCTTTCGATTGACCATACTTGTTTCACCTGGGAAATATGGTGGAAAATTGAAAAAAAGCCATACTTGTTTCACCAGGGAAGAAAATCTTCCAAAAATGGGAGCAACCTCCTGAGAATGAGTACAAAACACTTACCACGTCACGCATATTCAGATGGAGATTGTCCACTGCATCACCTCGACCAAGTTCCTCATCTGTCCCGTATGATATATAAATCTTAGGACCTGCATCATTCTGCAAAGAGTAATGAGGCAATTTCGCAGCAACATTAAGGAGACCCCACTTGGAATGGATATACTCCAATAAAGGCAGTTTATTGATAAATTCGGGTCTCTGATACAGCAAAAACTCTTCGAAAGCACTAGGAGAAGGCCAATTCTTCAACTTCAACATTTGCGGCCAACCATCTTCATGGTTCCGACCCTCCGAGTATCCTTTGATGAACTGATCAAGTTCTATGTCAACCTGGCACCACATATAGCCGCAACTGGTGTATTAGGGCATTAGACTAAAAAGAAGAACTGTCAAATAGGACATGAAGAGATCGGATATGAAGAGAAGTAGCTGAAGAAGTAAATGAAATATTAACAAAAGCAGGTCTGTTCTATAATTTCTTGAAACCTACCTCAGACCAGTCTAGGCAATCTATAGCCTTCACAATTCTGCTATCATCTTTCATCTTCTCTTCCGCTGTCTCTCGAATTCCTCCCCATATAACCATGGGATCCCAACTTGCCATTGTTGCAATTTCACATACCTCCGACACAATAACAGGTTCACCGCTGATCCAATGCTTTCTGAACTCCCCAATCCCTTCAGTTTTAATGTCTTGAAAAGATGGACAGTACATACAATTATCACCGTCATTCTCTCTATTTGCAAATTTACGGAGCCTTAGGTTAAACCCAGATTTCTGTGGGAGCCCAGCATCATATACCTTGCAGCCACTAACCATTTCCTCAACATTCTTCACCAGCTTTGCAACCCAATTCATCTTAAAGATGCGTCTCAGTGTTAATGATGAGAAACCACAACCACCATACTCCTTTGGGGGACATGGAATACTGCCGTCGTTGTTGGCTTTCCAACCAGGAAACTTCTCTGACATATTCAGTCTAAGTTTGGATGGTTTAGCAAGCTTTGACACGGTTTCTTCAGCATCACTGCTCCCAGCAGTTTGATATTCCACCTCCCCTTTGATACAAAGCATTGATGCTTCCCTAAGATCTTGGCAGCAGTTCAGGCATATATCATATGAGCAACTCATGCAATGCCGATGATAATCAATGACAGGTATCCTACAGAAATCGCTGCAAGAAAACACATCTAGTTTAGCCATATTCATTTGCCCTCGAGACACTTCCCTTGCTTAACTCCAACAAGAAGATAGGTACCAACACATCTGCTCATCTGCATTCAATTTTGTCCTTGCAAGATCAATTTCGTTCCCTAGAGAATAGGTACAACAAAGTCAAGTTATAGGACAGGCATAAACTTGAACTCAAATTTGCAATTAGACCATCAGAACCATCTTACCTCGAAGCCTTCTTTCCAGTTCCACCTCAGAGCACTGCTCATCATGGATCCGCGTTACTAAGTGTAGCACTGACGATAATAGGCAATAGAGGTACTCCAACTTTTCTTGGACGGGTATCTCCCGAATCTTTACCTTTGACACAGAGCAAGCATGTACAAATCACAAGGAACAACAATGTTTGACATGCATAAAGGCTGTTAGTATGAAAGTTTATATGCCAGCTTCAGTTAATAATTGAATACCTTAATAAAGTTATCACTTCGTAAGCAAGCCTTGCAATTACAACTACCACGACATGCAGGACAAACCCTCTGGATCTCTTCCAAGGGAATGGCAGAATACCTAATATAAGTAAACATTTTATAGTTACCAAGATCGAAATGTGGACACAAATTTGTTCTCCTTGATAATCAATCTCACCATGTAGAGATGCAATTATCACAGTATCCCCTCTTATCACATCTAAGGCACCAAACCACTCCGTTCCTGTCCTTCTGACGGCACTGATGGCAGGTTTGCCCACCATTATCATCAGAGGAATCCGAGCTTCCATCAGAAGTTTCCTGCAAATAGAAGTGTTCATTCAGCAAAGCTGATAATACAAAGCATCAGAGTGCTTCCAGGCCCATGTTTAGGACCCACCTAACAAAACGTGCGTTTGCAATGAGCTTGCAATTAATTAATCATGGTCATTTAACGCCCTAAGCCAGTCACCCGTTAGACGAGAATAGACTAGAGAGACCTTAATTTTAGCACAATATAAAGTAACATCATAACTGGATTATCATTTATTTCAAAGGTACATCCAGCTAAACTGAAAGAATGAAGAACAGCTCAAGAATCAAGGCACTAGGTAGGAGTGGCAAAATGGGTGGGCGGGTTGCGCTTGGATGTAAATTGATTGGGTTGGGTAGGAATAAGTGCCCATACCCACCTCCGCCGTCGCGACGCCCAAGTCGCCTCAATACCCACAACCACCACTGCCATGGCACAATCACCATAACATCCGCAACAAAAGCAACAATCACCATCACTACAAGACCCCACCACCAAATTCATAACCACCACCGCCGCTGCAACACTACAACCGCCATTATACCCACAACAACCACCACGAGTCCACTGCCACAACCACCGCCAGTCTACTACCACAAACACCACAATTTGCTAAGTCAACCATCACACGTTTGAAGATCTCAAATTCTTCCCCAAAAACCACAAATCTGCTCCACATCTAAGGATCTAGGACACCACGGCCATCTGCGCCGTCGCCCTGCCACCATCGCTGGGCTGTAGCAATGCCACCGTCGCCATTGTTGCCTCATAGCTTATGAAGCGCTGGGGGTGCTTGATACTGGGTTGGTCATGGTTCTTACGGTGGCGACGGTAATGAAAGGGTGGCGGAGGCGACGGCAGGTGGTGGTGGAAGGGAAGGCAACTGGCAATGGTAATGGCGACGGCGGCAGTGGGTGGTCAAACCGTCAGGTGTATGACTGGCTAAGTAAATTACAGGTTACTTATTTTATGGTTAGTTGGGCACCCATTTAAAAACCAAATAAGCCCATGGGTTATTGGGTTCTACATTTACTGACCCACTTAGACCCATTTAGTTAATCGATGGGTATGAGTGACTTTCAACTGGGCGGATTTGGGCAGGTAGATGGGTTTAGGTTGTGATTGCTACCTCTAGTACTAGGAGATAATTAATCCATCATATTCTCAATGCAAATATTCGACCACTAGCGCAAGAACTTTGACAAGTGAGTTCTGGAGATCGACCCATGCCGACAAAAAAGACACGTGACTCACCATTAAGGGTCGCAGCATTAGGAAAGAAAGAAAATGGTACAATAGTTCTAAAAGGAGAGACCACCTCCTGATTAAGACAATATGCTAACATTATTTCTCTTGGTAAGATATGACTATACACAATAAGCAATTATCTTAATAAATTTATAACCCCCACCTCTCCCCTCCACTACAAAATCTCTTAACAACACATACTCGTACAATGGAAGTAGTGATAACTACGATACTGCTAGATACACAATATTTGTGTTAATGGTATTGCAATTTCGTACTCACCATCATAGCGCTAGTATCAACGATCTTCTGTGACTTGCTTCTAGATGACTCCACTGCAGGTGAGGGTGGTGTCTTGTAAGACATGCCATTCTCTTCAAAAAGAATGACATCTCTTTGAAGATCGTCACTTGACTTTAGAGGGTTGCGAGTGGTGAAACTCCGGACTGAAGTTGTTTCAGGGGAATAACTAACCTGTACTTGTGGCACCTTTTCCTTATTCTTCTTCCCTGAGACAGGAACAGGGTAATCCCCAACCGTTTGGTTATCAAGTGGTGAACCCATATCATCACTCTTACTCTCCAAATAGATATCACTTTCACCTATAGATTTTCGCTTGGCTTTCTTCATGCTGGCCCTCATTGCAGAATTTGCAGCCCTCTTCTTCGCCTGCACGTAGTGTTTTTCACATACCGTTTTATCTGGCATGGACATTGCGGTGCATCTCCATTGTTTCCCATCCGACCTCTTACAACGTAAATCATCAGGAATCCCACTATTATCTTCACGAGTGCCAGAGTTTGATGGTGGATTTTCCATCCTAAATATGCAACATCTAAAAACTCTAATGCTAATGTAGCCTCGTGTGCCAAGACCAACCTGCAAATAAAAATTTCAAAAACCATAAAAGTCAACAGCATGAAAAAATAATTGATAACAACGTAAGAACTTAGAGAGCGAAAAACTGCCAAATCTGAAGCTATTTTCCCGCAAGACACAATCACAAAAACAGAAACACACCCCCACACACAAGCATGGTAAGACATAAAGAACCCGGTAAATAAGAACAAAGTTTCCAGCAACTGCAAGCAAGCGCACATACACACACACACAAAGCAAGGTAAGCAATCAGAAACCTGATAAATTTCACAAAGTTTCCAGCAAGCGCATGCATGAACACACATACACCTCTACACACATACACACAACATCGCAAGCAATGACAAAGCAGAAACCTGGCAAATGCAAACAACAGACACACCCAACATGGTAAGCAATAACCTGGCAGGGTGAACAATTTTTCCAGCGTGCGTGTGCCCACAAACACACACACACAACACTACTCACACACACAAAGAAACAACAAAAGGCAGTGTTTGGACACAGGACCAGAACTTTCTGAAAGAAGAATGATATCTTTTTTTCCTAAACTGGGTCAACATTTAAAGCCGGCATATGTAATTGTAGCGTACATCTCGGTTAAAAGGCTTTAAGCAATGGAAGCTATTAAAACATGCTTAGCCACGTTCATTCTTAAATTTTTTCAAACCCTAGATTAACAAGAATGGAATCACCCACACTTCATAACAAAGAGACATAATCAAATTGGAAAAATAAAAATTGAAACCTGAGAGAAAAAAGATGAAGGATTGGGGCTTTGGAAGCACCAGTGATCAAGATTGTGCAGACCCAGAACTCATTCAATGAAAAGGGCTTCTTGAGACGCCTCTTATGGTGCTTCTAGAGACCCAAAAGCAATTACATGGAAGAGAGATTGATTATATGGTTGAAAACTCAGAAGCCGAAAACCTGGCTAACGTAAACCAAATTTCCAGCAAGCGCGCACACACACACAGACAGAAAGAGTATTTAGAATTTACTGGGCGAAAAGCTTTACGCATACACTTTGGTGAAAAGGGATTTTAGCAATGGAAGCTATTAAAAGGTGCTCGTAAACCTTATGTTCTTCCTTGATTTATTTTGAATAAAAACCCTAGATTAATAAGAACGGAACTACCCACAATTCATAATCAAGAGAAATAATCAAATTGGCAAGATAAAAATTAAGACTTTAAGAGAAATTAAGAAGAAGAATTAGGGTTTTGGAGGTACCAGTGATCAAGATTGGGGAGACATGAGTAATAATTCGATGAAAGAGGGCTTTTTGAGGCGTCAGTGATGGCAATTGTGGGGACCCAAAAAAATCTCAATGCAATGGAGATGATAGTCTTGTTGAAACTGGTAAGAGAGTCCCAAATGGAAAGCCTAGGTTGGGCAGAAGGGGGAGCGGGCGGCGGCGGGGGAGTAGTAAGCTGACTGAGAAAAAGGTTCAGAGTGCAGAGTTGAGACTTGGTAGGAACGAAGAAGAAAGACAATCAAATTACCTAGATGCCCCTCACTTCTCTATTAATTGGTGAATTTTATGGGTCGTTGTAACAAATTGTACAAAATAAGTGTCGCTAAATACATTTTATAAATGTGAGGCTCCTTGAAAATTTGCCCAACCCCGATTTATTTGCATAAATTTTGTTAATGGTCGTGATAAATGTAACTTAGCACACAGAAACTTTTCGTAGCAAATTTTTCCCTTCAAAACCTAAATTCATTAATCAGGAATTGACACAGAATTGATATTAGTCTTTTGAGTGTTGCTTCCCTCGCTAAAAGTCTCTAAAGCGTGAGTATATAACGACTTTAACGACACTAGCAGAGCTTACATATCATAAGCCAAGAAAAATTTTGGGGGGTGCCTTTTCTACGTGGCTCTTATATTTTCTCATTTCATTGAGGCAAATAATTTCATCACTAAAGATGTTGCCACAAGTTATTTCATCTTTTAGTTACCTTGGTTGCCATGTCTATCATAAAAAGCCACAGAGTGACGAACTTTTGCAACAATAACTCTAAGAAAGCCATATGTGTCAAAAAAAAAAAAAGGGTATGGTAAAATTGAGAAATTTTGGGAGGAGATATATGGTATTCCTTGTCTTCTATTTTCCTTTAAATTGGCCAAACATCGCTTCTGGTGACCTGACATTCCACCCATTACGGTAATGGGATTATGTTTATTATGTTTTATTTTTCTCTCCATCTCACATACACGCAAACAAGCCGCCAGAGTTAGTAGCCACTCGTCGCCTACGTCCACCACCTACTGCCTACCTCAGCCACTGTTGTCGAAAAATTCTTGCAGCCAGTCCCACTGGTTGGCAATTAGTGCCGGTGGCAGCCACTCTCAAATCCCAAAGCCACCTCCACCCACCATCACTACTGAAATAAAATAAAATAAAAGGTTCGTAGTAAAAAAAAATGTGTACTTTAGACAAAAAAAATCCTAAAAACTAAATGGGTTGACCCATAAAATCGAGCTAATGAGACGGGTTGTTCCCGAATGGGATGGAGTGAAACATAGCGGGATGGGTTAAATCAAAGACGGGTTGTTCCCATATTGCCTCGAACAAATTTTGACTGCTATCCGAATTTTAGGAATCTTTCTCCAACCCTATATAGGGACAATTAATAGTCGCTATATGTTTTTAGTGACTTTTCTGCTAATACTTTAACATACAATTCTTAACAGCATTTTCTTAACGTCACAAAAGAAAAGTCACTAAAAATATTTAGCGACCATTAATTGTCGTTATATACGAGTAGGAAGAAAATTCCTTCAACGGAAGTAATAAAAAAAAAATTTCTATAGCCTTCGCTATTATTATCTAGATCCACGAGGGGATTCAGAAGGATATTTGAAGGACTATCTGTCCAAACAGAATCCCAAAATGCCCCATGGTTTGTCAGGACTATTTGGGCATTTAGAAGGAGGCTTTTGCCTTCTGGTAATCTGACATTCGTCTGGGTATTTGAATCCTTCAAAGTAATCTGAAAAACTCTGAAAAGGGACTGAATTTCAAATACTGGAGGTGACCGTGTTGGTGTTATATAAGAGTAAACCCACTTTGTAAACCTTGATACCACAGAGGTGTGAGTGATCAACCCAAGTCACACCAAGAGGAAAGGTAGATCAGATTGTGTGATCTACTCTGTTGCGCCGATCATGGCACGAAACTTCTTGGTTTAGTTTCTTCTTAGAAGCTAGAGCCAATTTTCGTCACAAAACAATTGTGGAAGGTACTCTTCCTATTTGGAAAGCAAAACACCCTGGTACATTCCCAAAAGTACAGAACAGATTTGCATTTCTTCTCATTGTCAATGTACATGTTCTTACAAGATGAATGCTGTTTACAAATGAAAGCTTCAGTGTTCTCCAACAGTGACATGCTTCTTTTACATTTTGCAGTGACATTTATAAACTAGAATCGAATAAATTGGGAGAAATTACTGAACAATTTGATTAGCACAAAGAACAAAGCCAATTGATTCCCAAAAAGAAGCAAGCCTGCAGAGATGCAAGGGAAAATAAAAGTCCCAACTGGGTAAGATTAACGATTTCGTTAACCGGTCAATCTGGAAATCTCTCAAGTACGAGCCAAAATGGTTCCAAAAGATGTCACTACGTGGCTGTTTGATGCAAGATATTCTGCCTGGCTGCACTTCAAACGACTGCATGCACACTACACTGAGCTATCAACGGCACTGCTCAGATCAGAGATCTCTCTGAATCATGTATGCGAGGTTTTCAACAATTTCAGACATTGGTGGCCGGAATTCTGGCTCCGACTACAAGGATTAAGATATATAGTTAGAGCATTCTTGAATTAAGCAGAAATGCACATCCCCTGCTGTAATACCCCGAACCAAATGATATGCATTTAGTAACAAACTAATGGATTGGGCTCGTTGTATATAATCAAAGAAATGTTCAGGTTGGCTTTAAGTGGATGCTCAGTTTGGGTTTACTATAATTTGCTTTTATGGAAATTCCGATTTTGTAATATTTGTACTCTCGAAAGTCTATTATAAAATTTTAAAGCTTACCACCATCATAAACTACACTCTATTGTGTCTACCTCTCTGGTCACCAAGTTTGCTGCCTCAAATGCTGAAATCTGAAAGGGTAAAAAAAAGAACAAGGGCTTTTTCTAAAGGAACTAGTTGCGATAAGTAATGGTCCTCTCCTAATTAATTTAGGAAAATTTTACTGCAGCTGATAGCAATATGCTTCTTGTACATTCACAGATGCCTATTTGTGAAATCCAAACCCGATTTTACAAATTACAACGTTTTTACCGACAACTTTGGAGGTTTACTCCTATAATTCTTATGAAATGCTTGAAATTGAACCTAGATGCTTTTAGCAACAACCATATTAATTTCTAAGAAATCAAAATCAAGGTGGGTTCTTATATCTAGGTTCGGTTGAAAATATTAGGTATCACGAAAACTGTTATGATTAGATGAGTTGTCTTATTGACATTTACAAATACGTTATCTAGTTGAATCGAGGAACCTATTTAATAGATTGTGTGTGCACGATTTGAGGCGAGGTAAAATTTCATTTGTCTTGTTGTCCACTTTTTGAACGATCGCGTTGTTGATTATTGATTGCTTTGTACCGTCGTACTTGTTTGTACTCCGAGAAGAACTCAATTGTCTGTTGACATGATTTTTGTTGTGCTTAGACTAGCGACTGATTTATTAACCCCAAAGCTAAGCTGGATTTGGCTTTTAGGCTACAATTGTTATTGATCATGTTCTAGTTGTCTGTGTGATGTTTGACCCGTGTGTATCCATTGATTGCGAGTCTATCATTGATTGCCTTTGATAATTTTTAACTATAAGATTATTCAGCATCTATTGTTGTTTTAACACTTCATAGTGTTTCTCCTTGTTGGGCTTTTTGAGCTCAACCACCCCACCTCCCCTCCCTCTTCCTCCCTACAGGTTGAGATGGATTATAAGTTAGCTGCTCAATGAAGTTGTTTAGTGGATGCTCACAAGGTTATCTATATAAATTGCTAGTCTAGCAGCTAGTTGTATGCTCATGGATGTGTAAGATTTGGACTTTTTAGTTGGATATTTAATTTTTTCCTGATAGAAGCATACCTTATTAGGTTATTTTATTGTGGTTTGTTGTCTGAACGGATGATTGGAGATGCGGTAGGGCCCTTGGGGTTCTGGGCATTACAGTTGGTATCAGAGCCAGCTCTCGAAAAATCTCAAGTTGGACTATCCAGTCGGGTTGTTGAACATTGGGACACAAAGGCAGACTCAAATCGGGCCGATCCGGTTGGACTACTGGTAATATCCAACATTGGCTATATAGGAAGATTATGAGCTATATGTGGCTAAGGTTGAGATTGGGCCTTAACGGGGTCATTAAGGTACAAGGAGGAGAGAATATCATATCCCCCATCGGATTTGGAATAACTTGTGATTGGCCTTGGAAGACCCGACCCGTGACCTCATAAATACCTACTGGGCTAGCCCTTCTGAGGGAAGCATTGCCCCCTGATAGGATCATGAACCTGGTCGTTACACCCAGCCACTCACCCAGGAGAGGGGTAGAAATTTTCATTCAGCCACATACACAACTGTCTTGTTTGAGCAAAGCCGAGCAAACATTAAAAAGAAAATTTCTTTTTTCAAGTTCTTCTTTGGTAGTCCTTGAAACTTTTTTCCAACTACGGATATAAGAAACTAACACTTCCTTTTGGTTATCGTTTTCCTCATATTCATTGTTATGTTTTCTAAGTTATAAAGAAGATTCCTTTCCCGAAAACAAGAAAACAAGCGTACACTTGTTTCGGTATCATTTTCATAATAGCTATGTTGTTTGAATAAGAATTTGACTTATTTGCCAAAGTGAGTGGGATGAATAACTATAATACAAGCACATATATCCAAGGCACTGGTGAATCATGTTTGAGTTCAATGTTTTTGAAAATGGTAACAAAAACGAAAATCTCAACTTGGAAAAAATGAAAACTAAGAATATGGTACGTGTTATCTGTAGGACTAAACCTGCGTGCAGCAGGAGGAATGTAGGGTCACCGCCAAGAACCCCACAAGTGTTCATTGTACATAGATATACTTCATCATAGTAGGCAATATATATAAACAATCTTATCCCTCATTTTATTTTCTATCTTTTCATATATCTTTTATTCCCTTCTTAGTGGCCTTCAATAATACAAACCTCAACACGCGGGTTATTATTATCATTCTTATTTTTATTTGGAAGATACTATTCCTACCACTTTATATGCTATTTCACCTCTTCATATGTTGCTAAAAAGCTAAAGATTGCTGTTCATTTTCAATGACCAAAAATGGTAGAAAAATTATATAAAAAGGTGGACAGAACGTATCTGTTATTATTATTAAAAATACTGTTATTACCTCTTTTGTTAATACTATTAGGCATACAAGGACGAGCTTTTCACTAAATATCTCCAGTTATTGCTCCCGTATGCAACACACAAAGTTAAGACTAGGATAGATTAAAGGGAAGGGAAAAGAAACTCACCTGAACACAAAGGGAGATTATATCAGCAAAACGAGATAAAGACTTTGGTGGATATGCTCCATTTAAAGAAGGATCTACCATCCTTGATAATGCATCTATATCGTGAAGCTGAGGAATTGCCCATCTGACCAGAAACTGCTCCCCTCGAGGTCGGGACCTGAAGAAGGTTTTCTATAAAATGCAGTTGCCCACCCCCAAAGAGCTTATTCGGTAAAATATGCTTTTAGACAGGTAAAAAAAAAGCAGCTGTCCACATATATTCCCATCATGAAAACCAAATCCTTTTTAATAGTGTCACTACTCACTGACCTGTCATAAGCTTTTCTCCCAGTGAGGAGTTCTAACATAACAACCCCAAAGCTGTAAATGTCACTCTGATAAGTATAAGTTCCCGACTCAAGTTCTGGGGCACCATAACCAAGGCCTTGGAGCTGAAAAACGCACTGATATTAGCAACTGTAATACATAACTAAACATGAAATCAACAGCATAGCGAAACATTCACAGCTTCTGTCTCACCCTTATGATTCCATGAGTTCTTATACACCATCGAAAATGCAACCTGTTGCCACTCACACTTTTTTCACCCTTGTTAATGATACTTCCTCAGTTGAGGTTGATAAATACTAGGTGAAAGTTAGTACATAAATTATTAAGAGACCTTAGATACCCTAACTGGTACAATTGTTTTTAAGAGCAGTATTTCCCACAATGGAACCCTTGATTGCAGATCAATTTACAGAAAAGAGCAAAATAATGTAAGGACGTGTAATAGACCTTAAAAGAGGACTCAGTGATTTTCGTCAAAACATACTCAGGTTATGAGAAGAGAAGAAGTTTCTTAGCTCGTTTAGAGTTTCCCACACGGACCTTGAATCATTTCCTTATTCTAGGCTACTGAAATGATAATAGGAATGAATTTTCATTTTATAGTCTTCCACAAAACCCTCAAAATCGATCTAATTATGACCAAATGGTTGAATATATCTCGAAAATTTCTGCTTTCCAGTCAAGCTAAAAAGCCCTTCAAAACAAAACTTCAAATCATGTTTCTTACAAATCCGTACATATATATCACTCCTCCAAAAAGACACGGAAACTCTTTGGATGGAACTCTAGCATGCACTCCATAACAGCCATCATTGACACCATATAACAAATTTGAGGCTAACAAGTTTAATGCAGAAGCGAAATTAACTATCCATAAAGGTAGGACCAAATCAAGTAAGAATGGAAAGACCTAGTTTTGATGATCATAACAATGATCGAGACTTCATAACAACAAAGGATATTAATCTGTGAAGCCTATGCCTCGAGATTATATAAGCAGGATAGATGAAATTACGTAATATGAGGTCTCAACCAATTATTCTCCATCAATCAATATCTACAAAATTCAAGGGGTCAATGAACAAACTACCTGAGTAATGTGACTTGTTGATAACAAAGGAGCCAAACCACAATCTGAGACGCGTACTGAGAGCTCATCATCAAGCAGAATATTCGCAGACTTAAAGTTATGGTGCACGATCGGTGGTTGAGATAACTCGTGCAAATACCTTTGCCACAAAATATTAAACATGGAAAATCAGTCCCAAAAGATTATGGATTGAGGAAGAGAGCTTTAAGATCTACTTGCGAAAAAGCAAGCACGCAAGAAAAATAATTGACGCCAGCCCAAACAAGAAATCTAGTATGGTATGAATATATCAGATAGAGCACAACATTCAATCCTAAAATGATCGGTAACAATATAGGTCTCCTTACTCTAGGGCTCTTGCAGACTGAAGTGCCAACTGTGTGCGAGTATTCCATGAAAGTTTATTATGGATCTCATCCTCTAGATGTAGTGCTTCATGAAGCGTCCCATTTCTGCAATACTCATATGCAAGTAGCCTTTGTCCGTGCTCCGCACAGTAACCCGCGAGTGGTACTATATTAGCATGTTGAAGTTTAGAGATAATAGAGACCACCTCAAGAAAATCTTCATCAACCTGCTGCCTAGAAGCTGCAAAATCCAGTTTCTTGATAGCCAGTACCTAAAAAACATTATATGAAAGTGAGCAAGGATTCCCACAGATGCAATAGTACAACATCCTCAACATGACGCTGAGGGTGTATGCGCACGCGCGTGAGAGATCGAGAGATGGTCATGGAAGTATGATGTTTTTCTAAGTTGCCCAGATAAGGTACATATGTTGAATATGACAGAGTGATGTATACTTTTAATCCGTAGGTGTAATATACAAATTTTGTCCATATTTGTCCTAGCAATTCGGTCTGCTTCTACATCAGAAAAGGTTACCTTTCCATTAGGAAGCTCAGCTCTATAAACTGTGCCAAGTATGCCTCCTCCGACAAGATTTTCTTGAGAAAAGCTATTTGTATATTGTTGCAGAGATGCGATGGTGAAGGACCTTGCGGAGTTCACACGTTCAGTAGTACGTCTCCTTGTGGTTGTTGGAGGATCAGTTGGTTTTGCAGTAACTCTTTCAACAGGGAGGAGTGATGAAAGTGGAGGTGGTGCTGGCTGAATGTTTGCGTCCATATCCCTCATGTCAATTCCGTGATCCATATTATGCTTTGGTTTTGCAGTTGTTGTCTCAAAGTCTTTGTCCCGTTTAGTCTCTGGCTTTAACATTGAGTTAATTCTTCCATGATCTGTTCCATCTCCAACCGGTGCCCTCACAAGTGTCGCGCTTGGAACTACTCAAAAGTCTTTAATCATCAAGTTCTACTTAAGGAAAAAAAATTCATAACCAACAAAAAGCAGACGAAAACAACAGGTAAACAATAAGTCCAGCGGACAAGCGTTAAACTTACCTTTCTCGTTGTGATTATACCGGTTTAAAGATGGCTGGTGATTCTTAGAGGACTCTTTGGAGCCAGTAAATGCACCTATTTCGTGCCTTCCTTTGCAGCACCGTGACATCAAAAGCGAAAATACCAAGGCAAGTACAACAAAAATTAGAAACACTGCAATAGAAACCCATATGACCCTTTTAGTGGTCAGAAATGCTCGGCCTCTCCTGCCATGCGGTACGTCTGGAGCAGCTGGTCCATTTGCTTCTTTTCTGGGGGCTAGTCCAGGAGGTGGAGCCCCTGATGGAGATGGTGAACGGGGTGAGGACGGTGGTGATGGGATAATACTGGTGTTAAAGGGGTTTCCAGCATGTCTGCATTGTAAATGTAAATGGCCACAAAAGGAGCAAGATATGAAAAATAAAGCAGTGTAAGGCTAGTATAATAAAAACAGCATAAGCAATATAGTCAAGCAACCAATAGAATAGCTACGGCCATTCTACATTTCTACCATTTCGAATGCAAGAACCACTATTCTTATCCTTTTCTTGTTCATTTATATGATTTATTTCAAAAGTGTATTTGAAGGTTGGGTTTGGGGGGGGTGGTAATCTTGAAACTCCTTTGAAAAAAGATTGCCATAAGATCATGTTTATATTTCCGAAGGGGGACAGGCTTGATCATTACAACATATGTTTTGTAAGTACAAGTGTATTCATGGCACCAAAAAGGGAGCAAGCAATCAAATGTGAAAGCTACACAATTCGCAAAATTGCCTAAAAATCCAAAAAAAAGCTATATAGAGCCTGCAACTCATGTTCAGTCCATATAAAATAGATAAGTACCCAACGGAAAAGCGCTTTTTTAAAGGCCAAAAAGGTATCACATCTCAAAGAATCGTCTTGCTTCTCCATTTTAAGTGACAAATTCCAAATCATGTCCAGAACCAACCTTGGCATCAGAAGTAACATAAAGAACCATGCCCTCAATAGCCTTGGCCATTGAGCAAGGTAGGGTCAAGTGGTCAACACTCCTCCCACCCGGTTTGTACATTTGACGCCAAGAGGCAAAGCCACAATCATCAAGATACGTCCAGAAAATGATTGTTGACACACTTTTTTCCCTTTAATTTCCATTTGCAAAGAAAAACTTCAGAACCAGTATGATGGTTTATGTATCAACCCGCAAAACTTTCAATTTCTTTTTCTGCGTGCAGAACTTTTTAGGATTTTTTTGTGGCCATCTCTTAGATTTATTATTCCGCTGTAGAAATGAGATTCAAACACTAACGAAAACAAAGTAAACTAAGGAGAAAAACTCTATTATGTTGCAGTAAGAAAATCCAGGACTACATTCTCTATTAAGAAGATTCCATGCTTTAACATATGCAAGAAAGTAGCGTCTTTCAAATGAATAACAGAAGGCTATTTCTTAGCCCTCACCTGAAAATGCGAACATTCTGCAACTTCGGCGGTATAGGCCCAGAAAACAGGTTATTCTCAACGTTCCTATAGAACAAAAAAAGAAGTCACTAAAATTATTAGTAACAAATCACAGGTCACATACCGGAGAAATATACAAAATAAGATAATAACGGGAAAAAACAGCTTCTACGTTGTTCCGCCATATGCCTACTCTAAGTACGGGAAAGCATTCACTAATTTTCCTCAAAAAAATACAACTCACAGTCATCCTACTACAAGGGGACAATATTCGATCGCCACATAAGATTTGCCTAAACTATCTAAAACAATTGCAATCTTATCCACATAACAATCATTTACTCCAAGAAAGATAAAATCTCATAGAAGTTTGATATCGAAATTCAGGGAAGAGAATTTTACAAATCGTCAAGGTGAAGATCTTGCAAGATATCGAGCGTCCCCACCAAATGATTGTCCTGCAAGTACCTGCAATTGAAAAGTACATCACCAACAAACCACCAGGGATTTATTCACAACAAGAAAAAGCACCACAAGATATCAACTCACAATGTGGTAAGAGATAACAAGTTCGCCATTGAGGGAGGCAGTTGACCATTCAAAGCGTTACCAGACAAATCCCTACATAGTGATAGATAATGACAGGCGATCTTACTAAAGTGAACATAAACAAACACATAACAAGGAATACATACAGACTAGTTAAACCGGTAAGCTGTTGAAAGGCATCTGGTATTACTCCTGTTAACTGGTTGTTGTTCAATGACCTGACAAGAATCAAGGTAAGATGTATATATATATATATATATATATATATATATGAAGAAACAGATAACGAAGATAATAACAGCTCAAGAGCACAAATTCAAAAGAACTTACAATTCTGTTAATTGACCTAATGAGGACAAAGTATCCGGGATGCTTCCAATAAGTTGGTTAGATGCAAGAGAACTACAATAGAAAGAACGGACCATACAGCTTGAATAAGGAAAGAGTCACAATAACAACATGCCAAGTAGTATTGGCAGTAAGCCAAGTCTAATCAGTTTGGCTCAGAAGAAGATGGCTACAAGAAAAAAGTTTCAACATACAAGCTCCGAAGGGTGACTGGCAAACTCAATGGAATGCTGCCTCCTATATGATTGTTGCTCAGATCCCTGCTTCGGGAGAAAATTATAATACCATAATGCTTCCATATGAAAAAATGCTACACAAAATTCATGAGATGAGTAAAGTCAAGATGCATGACAAAGGGTGAGATACATTCTCACTTACATTTGTATAATAGAAGAAAATAGTCCCAAATCCTCGACCAGTGAGCCCCCCAAATGCGTGCCATTTAGAACTCTGCCGACCCAAGAACTTTAAATTTGAAGAAAAAAGTTTCGAGTGAGCGTCAAATCTAGAAAGAGTAAGCTTACAGTCCCGTTATGTTGGCGTTCACACACAATACACCTTGCCAGCCTTCACCACATGGATCTCCTCCAGCAGGAACCCATCCAGAAAGAGGTGGGAATCCCAGGGTACCATATAAACCATTTATTGCGATCACTGAAGTAAAGCCAAAGCCATTAGACACTATGAAAACTATCATAAGCTTCATGAACAGTACTATTTTTGGTTTTCACAGGGGAACAACCACTCGAGAACTAGATTAAGTAAAAGTACGAGATATAGACACAAATCATCTTACGTCAATCAAAAAATAAACTAGATGTAACTATGGTATAGACACAGTTACCAGAGTTCAATAAGAATTTGAGTGAGCCCTGTTTTACCATCACGAGGGTCGGTGATCCCCCAGCAAGGAGGTGCTTCCAGAATCACCATCAAGCACAATAGAATTTCCGCATAAATTTGCCAATTTAGGCACCGCATCATCATTTATGGCCACAGAGGACTTAGCTTTCTTTCTTTTTTCCGAACGTTTCCTTCTATTCTGAGTAACTTTTCTCACAAGAACCTACAAGAAGATCTTCAAAAAAAAATTTAATTTCTACCTAAGCTAAGTGCAATATAAAAATTGCCACAAAATCCAACATCTAAAAAGAAAAAAATAAACTATGCGCTCTTCAGTTGCAGTAAGTAAAATTATATAATCCCTGCCAGATTAAGAAAAAAGAGAGGTTGACTGTTCCGGACGAAAAAACTTGACGAATATCCAAAAAAATCCGAAGTCTACATACATTTCCATGGGCTTGCAAATTGAAAGAGCCAAAACTTTACAAAAGCCTTAATAGAATCAAGTAATCAACAAAAAGATGGATTTTTTCTTACATAAACCTACAAGAAATTCCTTAAATATCTAACTTCCGCATAAGTTTTCATGGGCTTTGGAAGTTGTAACAAAAAAACTGTAAAAGCCCTAAACAAAACTAACTAAACATGGAACTTCTCTAACAAAACCTGCAAGAAAATTTGAACCCTCATGGGCTTACAAAGTTGCAACTAACAGAATACAGAAACCCGTAAAAGGATAAAGAAAAAGATTGAGTTTTTTAAGAAAAACCTACAAGAAAATCCTAAAGAAATCTATATCCCGCGAATTGAGAAGAAAAGTAAAACATACAAGAACACCCAGCATTTTCAAAAGCTGATGCAGCTAACAAGAAGTATACAGCCCTTATCAGAATCAACACAAAAAAAACTTACCTTTTGAGTAGTTAGTGCTGCAAAATCAAATCAATCAGCAGCCCGGTTACTAGTCAGTCCAAAAGGGAAAAAAAAAAAAAAAAATTCACACTTTATCAACTCACAAGAAAAAGAAGAAGAAGAAGAAACAGTATATGCATATAAAGATTGCATGCATAAAATTTAACCATGTAAAAGATAAAGAGAGACTGAAGTGAATTGAGAGCCCTAACCTCTGAGAGACAAAGAGACACAGAGAGAGATGCAAATGGCAAAGCCGCTGAATGCAGAAATTGAGACATAAAAAGTTGGGTTTATGCTCTCACTTAGGAAAGTGACAATAATTAAGGTTGTACATATCTTTTTGAAAAGGATTGTGTATTAATTACTCCAGAGTAACAAATAATTAAATACTTTAATTTTCACACATGAAGAATTTTTGTTTGAACAGAATATGAGCAGACCGTTTGGGTTACTTATGGGCGAAGATCTGGGTTGGGCCTATTACATAAACATCCAGATATGTTCTGCTTTTTCTATGTCCTATGACCCCACAGTATTCTTTCTTTGTCTAAAAAGGAAAATAATATGTTATCTTTGAAAACTTTTGTTGCAATTTTTTTCAATATCATTGTCAGTCACTTCATTGGCCTACTAAGAGATGTTTGATGTTCTGCGTTAGTAGCGTGCTTATGGAGTTCACGCAAATGATTGTGACATTGTAGTTGCTTGAACCGCGAAAGGTCATAGTAATTGCATGACTTGAATTACGCCAAACGTTTGTGTTTCCGATTAATTTTATGCATATTAAGTTCGCAGCTATCTTTTATGGTCGTATACGCAATTCAGGACATGGAAGAACGCGATGGTTAAGAAATTGACTAACAACAAGTAATGATACAATCATGTTCCAAATTTCTAAACTTGGCACTAAATTTAAAGGACACAACGCATTTAGCGGCTTCATTGGAGTTGTCATTTAAAATCTTCAAGAAATGTGATTTGGAGACTACATATCCTCATTTGAAGAGCCACATTTTAGCCTTTTTAACATATGACTGGAAAAATCCTGGCCGGTTGTAAAAAGAGCCTATAATTCCTCCCTCTTCCCGTCCCATATAGCGCAAATGATGGTCGCTAAATATATTTAGTGACATTAAATAAGTACCGCTCAAAATTGTCGCGAAAGGCGTATGCCAAAATGCCAATAACTTTTTTTTAGCAATAATTAATAATAAATAGATGGAATATTATAGACTATTTTTGCTGCTAGGGTTACGTCCGAAGTCTCAAAAATGGAAGTAAAAAATGGAAATGGGATAAAATGGTTGGATTGTCTTTATCTTCTTTTCCCAACTGTGCACTCCCTTAATGATAGCAATCTTCTGGGATTACCATAATTAAGTGTCATACAGCCGGATTACTGCAATCAAAAGACAACTGTTGCAACAAGTAATCCCAAATGTTCTGCCAAAAAGATACAAGTAATCTCAAGTGTAGTTGGAGGCTGGATCTTAAACGTGAAGCCTTAACAGGTGGATTTACTCGAACAGTAATTCGATAAAACGATATTTGAACAGACCAGTCACGTAACTGCAACACGATAACTAATACAGATAAATCTTGCATAAAATCACTAAGTGGAATTGAGATAGCTCATACCCAATATAAAATGTAGCTCGGGGTATATGATAGAATTATCTTCCATACTACGAAGGGCCAGAGCGAGGCGGCCCTCGTCCAACGGACTGTGTTAGTTTAAAAAGAAGAATTCTTAAACTAGTGCAATAAGGGCCTTCCTTAAGAAGCTTTTAGTTCTCTAAGTGTTTTGGTACTCAAGAAGCTGATTATTTCTTGTTAATTTCTCACCCAACATCATATAATGTATTCATCAATCGTGGACCCTTTCTGGTTTGCAAATTGTCGGTGACACCCTAAGATTTTCCTATCTTTTTGATGGCTCTTGTAATTAAGTTTCAGTGTATATTTTTCCTCTTGCACCTTTCAGCCTTTGGGGTTCCTTGCAATGTACTTCTCTTCTTCCCCAAGATTGTTCTGTAGGCATGCATGCTAAAAGTTGGTGATAAGACATGGACCATCAAAATTTCTAAGTTGAATTTCTCCTCTTTTATCGTCCAGAATATACTTTAATGACAAGTGTTGATCTTTTACCGACAAAAAAGAATAGTAAATTAGTATATTAAAAGGTGAAATTTAAACTTCACGTTTTTAAAATGTCCAAGTGCAGTCATGTTCTGTGCAACAAAGGGTGCTATAGTTTGATTATGCAGGAGACTTGGGACAAACTAAAGAATGAATTAACATGCTAGAAGGAGAAAACCGAATCTGTCATATTCAAAATGTCCAACTGGAGTCCTGTTTTATACTACTATTTGAGTAGTGCAAGAAACTTGAGACAGATAAGAGAGTGGATTAGCATATTACGAACTGTAAATATCTCATCCTATTTTCAAAATATCCAATTTCAGTATGCAACAATGGGTACTATTGTTCGAGTAGCTTACGAGAGTTGGGAATGTTTGACACCGAGGAGGCTCATGAATGGACGTTCATACAAAAACACCATAGGTTGGTTTAAAAGCTCGATTTCTGATTGAAGGAGAAGGATGTGTGTGTGTGTGTGTGTGTGTGTGTGTGTGTGTGTGTGCAGTGATTGTTGCTTTTAATGGACTGGTTTCCTTGTCTGGTGACTCTGGTAAAGCTTCTTCCAACCCAATTCAGCGCAGAGCTGAAAGGCTCACCACACGCTGTATTGGCTACCTTGATAAATTGATATTTTCCTCTTGAATTTGACAAATTTTAAAAAGTAACTATCTTAAAGATGTTTTTTTTTTTTTTGTTTGTCTATTTCTTCCAATTTTATTTTGTGCAAATTACACAGTAGTAGGGTTAGCCTAGCCTACCCAATGACACATGATTGGATGACCCAAAAAAAAAACCTCACGACTAATTGTGGTCACCGCAAAAGTTCAAAATCGTCTCTAAATGTGAATAAATACGCCAACAATTTGTTAACATTGACGTCAGTTTTTTAAGTCTACGGTCACTAGAGATCGATAAGTCATACTTTTCTTTTGCAAGAAATAAGTTGTGGATTTGTTTCTTACGTGGCAGACTTATCTTAGTTTCTTATATATTTTGGAGTGTGGGGATGGAGGTTGGGGGAGTCCGTATTTCATTTTAGGCATCATATGTTGACAAGCTAACATAGGTATTGACAACCTCTCCAAAGATTTTAATTACAGGTATTAAGATGAATCTTAACAAAAATCTTACAACAACTCTTCGGGGGGTTGGTCGAGTTGAACAAAAGCTCCGTTTTGATTCGTATCCATGGTGGCAAGGCAACTTGCACATTTTTTGCCTTCACGTAATGTATGTGAGATGGTGGAATTTGTCGCTACGAGCGAAAAACGACAATCCGTGATTAGGTTGCTAAGAGGATGGAAATGCTAGGGTTGAGACAGGAGTTGTTCCGCGGCAAGGTAGTCAGTTTCCACGGTTGTATTTCGGAGATGCTTATCCTTGATTATTAGCTGGAGCGTACCTTCAGTATCCCATGCAATTCAGCTTCGAGGCTGCCAAAACTAGGCCGGTTTCGCAAGGAGCCACCCATCCGTTGTCCTATGTCGTCTCGGATTAGGCCTCCAAACCCGGATTAGGTTGCTGATTTACCTGATCAAATGCTCCACAGCAATTAGCTTTAAAATCTGGGTTGGATCGATGAACCTTGACCAGCTTTAAAACCGTGGATGGTGTGCTGATTTACTTGATCAAATGCTCCACAGCAATCAGCACACTATCCACGGTTCTTTGGCCATTCTAAAATGCCCTTCCATTTCTTTCCATAACTTGGCATTAAAACTCTTGCCTCTCAACTTGTTACAAGCATGCTTAAAGAGTAGAATCCAAGACTGTAGAGACTATTACACCTGCAATTTTTTACACACCGAAGACCAAAGTGACTTAGGTAGTAGTGTTTGAAATCATTTCAAGTTTTGGTTTTCTGTTTTCAAAAAAATAAAAACCAAAACGAGTTTAGTTTTTTATTTTAACAAAATAAATGGGTGTTTGATTATTCAGTTTTTATTTTGATTTTTTTCTTTTGGGTGTTTGATTACCTAATTTTTATTTTGAGTTTTTTCTTTGGTAATTGTTAGCGATGGTGGTAGTGGGGAGTGGCAGTGGCCGGCGACGGTCTCCGGCTGTGGCCCGCCGGTAGTGGCTGCTGGTGGCCGGCTGGTGGCAGTTGTCGACGGTGGCCAAAGGGCAGGCGGTGGCTGTAGCGGTGGGAGGGTTGTCTCAAAATAGAAATCAAAACTCAAAACTTCTAAATGAGAGTTTTCAAAAAATAGCCATGTTTTAAATACTGATTTTCAAAACTGAAAAAATTGTGTGTTAAACTCGTTTTTTTTCTCCAATTTACTAAATTGGAAAAAAAAATTAAAAACTAACAAGTTATCAAACGGAGCTTTGTAAAGATACATTCAATTAATAAATGAGGGGTAGTTTCGTGGCTTTGTCCACAGAGAGAGCAGGTATCATCTAGGATCAAGTGCCACATTTTCAAATTGTTATGACGTATCATCCATATAATTCACTGCACATTTTGGTATATGCTCTAGGAACCAAATCAGTTTCCACCAAACAACATTAGGTTTAGTGGTACAGATAGCATCCCATGCAGACTTGACACTTGTAAACCTTCCATTAGGATATACTCCAATGGGATTAGGAGGAGAAATAGTTTGAAGCAAGGCAGCACATTGAGAAGCAATTAGTAGGTCAACCTCTTTCAGATATACAACATGGATCCAGGATCCTAGCAATGCAATGCAGTTGGACTCTCCCGTCGATTCCAATGAATCATCCTTTCCGCAGAGGTAAAATAGAACCCGTTAGAACAAAGAAAGGTGGATCTTTTCGGTCAACATGTTATCAATATCCTTTCTTAGACAGGGATGAGGTCCGGTGGTAGATGAGGAACATGAGTACTTTGTTTTGACTTGCTTACTTCTAAAGACGAGGGAGAAGAAGATTGAAAAAAATTCCAGGAGGTAGTGAGAGCATGAGACCTTATAAATGGTGGCAACTATCTCCTTAACATTAGCTTAAACAAAGATCAACCATTGTACAATCTCTCTAGAGCAACCTTTTAATTTGCAAGAGGTGAACTACAATCACCTCATAGCAGAGGTCAGTGGCGTTGGCCATGTGTTCAGATCTTCTCGAGATCTAAGCTCAATGTATGCCATGAGCTTGTTATTAGGGTAGTCAAGTGGCTTAAGCCGCTAGCAGTTTGACCTATCAACAAGGAATGAAAATAATGAAGCTTTCTACATGTGGAGAATAGTTGTAAGTTCATATTGTTTCCCCTTTTAGTTCTTTGGGAACTGAAGTTATTATCTCAACCAAACTGTCCAAACTCATTGACAGCACACTGGAAGAGGTGTAATGGCAGCTAACCACACGAGCACATACCCTTTTTATTTTTTCAGAAGGGGGGTCTATTTTTCATCCACGTTAGGGCTCGTGATTTACGAGTTTAGAAAGAAAATCCCTACATCTCATGTAATCATGTTCTAGTAATATACTAACCTGTATGAATTTCGACCCCACAAACCCGACGCGCATAAAAGATAAATAAAAAAAAATTGATATGGAGGCTATGGTTGCAAGATGACTTAGGGTGGTATTCGACGACCTTTGCATGTTGCTTTGTGAGCTCTGAGAGGGTAAAATGCTGTTAATATTGAGCGTCGTAATGCAGAATGTTGTGTAATTGATATTTTCATTTTGCTTTTGAACTAATTTATAGCGCATGCTTTGCGATGATGTGTTATTCAATGACAACACTGAAGCTACTAGCTCAAAAGCATATAGAAACATTATTTTGTTAACGTTGTCATCCTGCTAAAGGGGTTTTAGGTACTAAAATAGCCATCTATGTCGTAGTTATAAATACCGTAGCAGTGACGCTATCGGTTTGCTCCGATCCAAAAAAACTATAGGTACTGGTACCAGAACCATTTCGACAATATCTTAGATTTCAAAGCAATAGTACATTAGCCATGAATAAAAAATGGTATCATTAGTTTTAACTTAAAACCTATGCTGAATAAATGAAATGCATTTCCACTTAGCTTTCAAAATTATTAGGACTTGAGTCTGTTAAACTTTCCCTGCGTCCTTAAAATGGTCCCTGAACTCCTGTTTTTACTACAATAGTTCTTGTACTTTGCTTCAGCTATAAAATAATCCCTTGGTTACCCTTTTCGTTAAATAATAGGGATAGTTTTGTCATTAAAAATGCTCCCCTTTACTCTTTCCATTATTATGAGTTCAATATACCTTGTTTAGCAGAAAGACGGATATTCCTTTATTCATTATCAGACAATCACTTATTCACAAATCTCGTGTGGGGCTAATAGTTTTCATTTCCCATCTCATAGAATGCCTTTTTTGCTCCGATTAGCCTTATCCCCCTCTAAGGTATTTTAGTTGTTAGGATTTGTGGTGGTATGTAGAATACTCATGTTAGTGTTGCTGTGTATAAAGATAGAATGAAAGAGAAGAACCGGAGAACCCAAAGGACTACATTGTATTGAGTTGTGTGAATGATACAAAGTGCCTTAAATAGGCGTACATACATGTGGGAATGCAGTAGGAAATGGTGAGCTATGGCTCACTCTTAGGGACAAGTAGGGTGGCTACATTTACACTACGAGTGATATAGTACTGACTTCAACATTAATGATAGGTTCTATAAGAACCGGACGATCAGGGGCGGATCCAGGAAGTTCAACCGGGGGAGGCCAAAAAGTCTTAAAAAAAATTGGCGGCCAACATAAAAGAATTCGCGTCACGATTGAATATGTTAAATGCAAAATAAATTGCTCAATTTGACTAATAATCATATTATATCACTATTCGTAGTGAATTATTTAACCTGATAAAGTTAGTCAACGTACAACAAACTACTAATCTTGCATAAAAGAAATATAACTCTTATTGTATATATGTATCACTGGTGCGATTACCAATTGTATGATGACAATAGTCACGTATAAGATATTATAAGAATTTAAACTAAAAAATGAAAAAAAAATAACTAACAATGATCTATTAGTATTTTCTTTATGATCTGGAGATTTAGAATTTGAAATAATGAAGATAGACAAAAGAACGAGGAAGATAATTAAAGACTACGACGGCCGGTGTCACAAAAAGTAAAAACATAACAAAATTAAAACTCTAATACATTCATTTATAATATTGTGGCATTTTAGTAAATATTTTAAACATAATTACCCATTATTTAAAATAACAAAAAAAAATCTGAAACTTTGGTGGGGTGGGGTGGGGGGTGCCATGCCCCCCCCCCCCCCCGGTCATGCTTGTGCTCCGCCACTGCGGACGATCCTATTCGGTCAAATATCTACCCTGATCAACTACTATATGAATAGCATTTCCCGCTGCTGTTTGGGCAGCAAACGAAGTCCCATGTCTTCCCCCCACCATCCCAATCCCTTCCCCCTATCTCGTCGTAGATCTAGCCTTTTATTTTTTTTTTGCACTTCCCTTTATTTTGCACAGAAAAAGAAGTGATACAAAGACAACATGGCAGATCTAGGGCAATTAGCGATGGAGACATCGAAGTGGTGGCGACGACGTAGAGATTTGGGTAGCAGATACGACAACTATGGGGTAATGGTGATAGCGGTGGCTTGAGGGTGGTGATGGTTGCGGGTAGTAGTTGTGGATAGGGCAATTGGCGACAGTAGGGAGTAACAGTAGTTAGGTTGTGGTTGAGGCGTTGCTCAGTATAGTTGCGCGGGCCGGGGGAAGAGGAGCTTTGAAATATGGTGGCAGCGCCAATAAGGGGGTTTGATGGATGGGTAACAGATTGCAATTGTAAGGCAATGTGATGATATGGTGGTGGCTTAAGGGTGGTGATGAATACTGGTAGTGGAATGGGCGATTGCCGGACAGTTAGAATTGAGGCAAACAAAACTAAAAGAGTAGATTTTGGTTAACAAAATGGGAGAAAGAAGGAGAATAATCCTACTGACAAAATTACCCCTGACATTTTAACAGAAAACATCACGGAGAGATAAAAACAACAAAAATGAATAGTTAAAGGACTCAAATAGTAAAAATAGGAATGCAAGGACTATTTTAAAAATGCAAGAATAGTTTGAGAGACTAAAGTCCTACTAACCCAAATTAATAAATTTCATTATGCGCTCAATCTGACATTTAATGATCTACGCAGCAAGTAAACTCAAAACACTCTTAACAATTAGCAATACTTTTGTTAATTCTGGAAGGTTTTATTACATCATTTTGGAGTAAATGAGTTGAAATCGTACATCATATACAGTAGAAGACGTCATTAGCTATTTTCGTCATTCTTGTATGCTGGATGCTGAAATCCATGGCCATCGATCTTTATCCCGATCTCTCCCTTTTTTTGTTCTAATAATTGCCGGGCCGATGACGAAAAATTATTATTCAACATTTTGTCGTCGTTAAATTGGTACGTAATAACATGTCATTTCGATGATACATGATTGCTAAGATGGCGACAACGTAAGTAAGGGGGGGACTGGGGGAATAGCGGGGTAGGTGGCGCAACATATGTTAGAAAAGATTTCAATTATTTCTCCCTCCCGTTTTTGTCACTTGCATTGCCAGTAATAAACAAGCCGTTGGCAGGTCTCCTTCCCAATAAATAAACTTCACTGACCCCCCATTTTCATTCATCATCCTCCAATCAACGCCTTCACTCTCATTCTCTCCCCGCCAACCCCCTCGAACCACCGTGTCACCGCCGTAAACAACCACCCTGCGCAACCCAACAATGCAAAGTCAGAATACAAGCCACTGTTAATTAGTTAAGTTTCCTTTCGTACCACCCAGATGGGTTGCTGTGCTTCAGCTCCTCACCACCACCACCTCCGCCGCCATTCTTCCTTCGCCAAATCAAGGGAGCCCCCGCAGCCTGCACCGCCACCGCCGCCGCAACACCCATTATGGGAAGAAGAAACGGTCAAGGAAGTCCTGTCCGAGACACCCGCTTCGAAACCAGACCTCCCGTACGTCAAACACGAAGCCAAGAAGGCCAAAGCACCCTCATTAGCCCTTCGGAGAGTCCAAGAGGAATATTATGAAGTCGACCACGGCGTCAAAAGCCGGCCGGCAGTCAATGCCGGAGAGATCTCCGAGGCTTCCGAGATCTGTAGCGCGATGAGTGAGAGCGTTTCGACGGCCGACGACGGCGAGGTGCGTCAAAGGGTGAACAGATCTCCGTCCAAGTTCAAAAGCCGGCCGTTTCCCGCCGAGGAGAAGAGGGAGCGGGTCGCCGGCAAGTCTCCGGGTCGGGTCAAACCCCTGCCCGGGAGAGAGAGGCGCGGGTCTGTGGTCGTGGGGGATGGTTCCGGTCAACGGTCGGCGTCCCCGGCAGGTAGGACGGACGGCGGAGGGGCTAGGAACGGGTTGGGTCGGAGCCCGTCGGCCCGGAGAACCGGTAAGTCTCCGGGTCGGGTTGGGTCGGTCAGGGCTGACAACACCCGGGAAGTGGGGGGTGCGAAGTTGCCGCCACCGACAGCAAGCGAGTCACTTGAAAATCCACTTGTGTCCTTGGAATGTTTCATTTTTCTTTAGTCCAATAAATGGTTGGCAGTGTAATTTTGGGCAACATCGTGGTCATTCTCTATGTGTCATCTTGTAAATTACATTAGTCAAAGATTAAGTAGGGTTAATTTTTGGACAGAACCTTAAATTTGCCTAATTTGCTGTTAATTTCTTAAGTCATGCTTTGGAAACGACGTGGTTTTAGATTTATCGTAAGTTAGTGCACATTGTGATCTGATCATGATTCACCCTCACCATTTCCAAGTTTAGTATAAAAAAATTAGATTTTCGGGATCAGTAATTTTGACCATCTAGAATCATATAAAAGAACCGGTGATTCCGACCATCTAGGATCATAAGATAGATTATAAATTAGCTTATTTAACCTTTTGCCTTATTTAACTTATTCTATTATTGCATCAGCGCTCCTTGACTCGTCAAATAATAGTAGAAATCACTCAAGATGCATTAGCTAGTCTTATCAATTACTCTAATTGATTACCTCAGGATATGGTTGCGATAACTAATCTTATTTCGTCCATTGACGGTAAAATACAATATACCTACATGTCTTTGCGCATTGATTTTCACATTTGAAAATTTTCTAAAGTATACTATGAATATTTATCTGACGGTCCAAGATACTTGACACCAATAATTTGTGGACCATAAAACATTTATTTACTCTAAATTTAGAGTGATTTTCAATCAATGGATACTTGAATCCACAATGTCGTATCTAATATTGCAGTAATAGACATTGATTGTACTTTCATTTAATTCTTATACATCTGGACATTACAATTGCCAATAACTTCCGCATGATATTTGCTCTTCACATTTTGTCATATTCTCTAGTTGTTGGATTATATGTTAGGATGTGATAATTGAACTACGCGATATCTATTCGAACTTTATGACGATTGTCAAAATTAATGAAATTGTCGCTTAAACTTTTAAAAATGCAAATGAATCTCATATTATTATTATTATTATAAGAAATGTATATAGAGTTGTTGTGGCCGCTCCCATAAAACTGGTAGGTATATATTTATTCCGTGCCAACTGTGAACTGTGTGACATCTGATTCTCATGAATTATTCGCCAACTGTGAGTTGACAGGGAACTATCATGAGGGGACTTGTTTATGAACCCTTTTGGACTTTGTGTGTGACTTGTGGTCAACACAAGAAGGTGTGTTTGCCTAGCATGGTTCTTTGGTGCAAATTCAATCTATGGACTTCATTTGAACTACGAGTAAACAACCTCGTGGTATTTAGAAAATATTGGATGGTATAGAACTAGGAATCTGATCATTTAAGATCGTTAGATGTATAATATGATAATATCTTGTCTCTCTTATCCTATCGCGTCAGTCTCCTTTCTCTTCCGTATCATCAAATAATCTGAAAAGGTCAGTCCAATAATTTGACACCATGTAATATTTATTTTATAGCATTACACTATTCCTATTACTTTCGGTCTACCCCTCACTAGTCATACGCGTGATCTTGCAAAATGCAACTACCAATCTACCATGTATCAAGTAAAAGAAAAAGAGAAATGCACCTATCCATTTTTTTTTAGTTTTGTTGCGTCCTGAAGGTAAGAAATACTTTGAAGTGTTAAGTGTTATGGTAATGCGGTATCTCAACTAGTTTAATTACCAATCTAGCAACAAAAAAGTCAAAGTCAACTCTCAACTTGAGTGTTTGAGATTGATTTTGGAACCGTCAAACTTGTTTGAAACAGCCTTATTAAATGTTTGTCCAAAAAAATAAAAGCTTAAAAAACACTCCCTCGAAAATAAAAAAAAGCGTTCAAAACCATAAACAACACTTTTGGTTTTGATTTTCTAGTTTTAAACACTTTTAAAAAACGTGTTTGACCAAGTAAAGCACTTAATTATCCTCATATAATTTATAAAAAGACGTTGAATGACCTTTTAAGACTATTAATTTTAGGACTCGGGAATCTTTGATGCATGAATCCAGAAAGAAAGGAAGAGAATATACAGGGCTATTTATACATAGTTTTGTATCAACCCTTTGCACTTCTTTCAAACTTATTTGTGGCTAATATATAGATATTTTGAGGGGATACGATCATACAAAGAGTAACACAATTAACCGCAATATATAATTTGTTTATAAATTATAGAGAATCTTGCATACAATAACAAAAAATTTCTCTTTGATATCCTAGTTGGTCACTTTCTCATACTTTTTCCAGTTTTCATCCAAACATTTTTTTTTCAGTTTTTAACAACAATCTTCACGACTTTTACGAACTAGTTACCGATTCCGTTCGAATTCAATCAAAACTGTTTTTATTTTTGATTTATTCTAAAAACTGCTTGTTAGGATCAGATTCAAGACGGGTCCTTATCCCATAAGATTCCGAGGATCCATATTTGCTCTTTGAGGACTTTAAGACTGAGGTCAGATTGATGGTTGTTGAATCCTGAATTAGGTCACAATCAGACAATGCCAGCTTACAGTCACAAGAGAATTGCTGTTGCTCAAAATAGTGGGAAAAGATTTTGGTGGAGCTGAAAGATACACTCCCCACCACATAGAAGAAAAACACGGTTTCTTTTAATACCATTTTAGTTTATGGGCATCATTTGTTAAGTAGTTTTTTGGTAGTATTACACTGTTAGCACGCGTTGGTGCATAAGGTACATGCATTTGAAATGCCGAAAAAGTGGGAATTATGTTTATAAACACTCTGAGTAGGGGCGGATCTGATGTAGGACCGGGGGAGGGGGGCAGTGGCATGGTCATCACCCCCCCCCCCCCCCCAATTCATAAAATGAATAAGATGTGTTCAAACTCTTAAGCATGATAACATTGGTGAGCCCATTCTCTAACAGCTTAAGTTTTTAGAGTTTATGATAACTTAATATGGTATCAGAGCTCTGATTCAGCAAGGTCTTGGATTCGATTCTTCCCGCTTGCATATCTAGTCCCCTTTTATTATAGTGATATTTGAACTCAGTTTATTTCTGACTTGGTCTGTCTCTCCACGTGCAATCGGGGGCTTGCACGTGAGGAAGAGTTTTAAGCATGATAACATTATTGAGCTCATTCTCTAACAGCTTAAGCTTTTAGAGCAGATGGTAACTTAACACAAACCTTTACGTCAAATTAATAGAGTTGCAGAACTGGAGAGGAGAGGAGGAGGTGGCATAGTCACCCCCCAATTCCTGAAATGAATAAGTTGTGTTCAAACCTTTCCGTCAAATTTATGGAGTTGCAGAACTGGAGAGGAGAGGAACAGAGGAAGAAGATGGGCCTTAGTAGAGGAAGTTACCATACAAGCCTCACTTATGACATTAAAAGAACAAAAGTAAGGGCACCTGGGTAAATTTCTACAATCCATCTTTATTCTTAGACTTTATACTATTACAAGAATGCCATTGATGAATGAAATATATATATAAGTTAGTTTGCTTTATTTTTCTTTTTAAAGGTCATTAATAAGTCTCTTTCTAAACTGCTAAAAATATATGCCACTAAACACACTATTTTATGCAAAGTCGAAATATTTTGTTGTTAAAACTGTATTGAAGAGACTTTTTAATTTAATATAGTGATAATTTGCTTTCATATCCAGTTGAAAAGATGAGTAAGATGAATTTCAAATTTGGAATTAGTTATATATTCCATAAAGTACTTAAAAGCTCCGTGCTTTTTGTTTTTCAGTACAATAGGTGAAAAATTCTAATGCTCATGCACTTCATATTTTCCTTGTAATATGCAATATTTTGATGAAGTAGATGATCGTTTCTATGCTATACAAATCAATAACTTTGTGTGCATGTTTAGTCCCCCCGAATGCACATCCTGAATCCGCCCCTGTCTCTGAGTGTACAGGTAAGTATAGTTAAAAGTTTTCACAAATTGAATACTCATACCTGAAATAAGAACAAATTGCATGAGATTCTCTATCGTTAGAGTTATGTGACATAACTAACAACTTTTGATTGACGTAACTATTTCGTACTTAGTTTGAAAATTTCAATACTACCATTAAACCTTTAACTACATATAAATACGTATCTCTTTCTTCTCATCTATCTCCTCCGCTCTCCTCTCCTCTTCTCTCTTGCTCTCTCTCTTCCCCTTTTTTTCATCCCCGCCACATAGCTTCCACCATAAGTCTACAGCATATCTACCCTCCACAACTAACCACCATGGCACCACCCCACATAATCAACCACCCTTACCTTCACCCATCGCACTACCACCATATCCCCCACAACCAACCACAATGGCACCACCGCGGCATGACCCAATGCCACCAACCACCCCTGCCATCACCTAATCGCCAATTGCGCATTATTTCCTCCACCCACCACACCACGGTTGATGTTACCAGACCCATAATCATCAAGAAAAACAAAATCATAATGGTCCAATCTATTATGGTATTCCACCAAAATAAAAATTCAACCGAGACCAGTTAATTTACCTATTCTGAAGCATACTCCAAGGCGGTAATTCACTTAAAAATTGTTCCAATAAGCCATCTCTAACCTAGACTACCTCTTCTACCTTAATTAGTTCAAAGATTACACATAGGAGCTGATGTTGTGACTTTTAAAAATAAGAGATGGCTATGGGCGTGTCATCGACTCAAATATAGAGGTGAGGATGGTATGATGATAACATAGAGTGGCATGTCAGGTCTATGTGCGTGAGTGTTTGTGCGCATACGATTTTCATGTGGTGGCAAATGTGTATGGCGCAATGATGGCAATGTTGATTTTGGTGGGGGGCGCGCTCGCGCGTGCGTGTACTGTGTATGGTTTCATGTGATGACAGCATGCATCGTGCGATGATGGTAATGGTTGTTTTGTTGTAATTGGGGGGGGGGGGGGGGGGATTGGATGAGAGGGGAAGGGTAGGGTGGGATGGTGGTTTGGTTAACGGTGGTGTGGTGTTTTGGGCGGTGCTATGGTAGTTGTTAGTGGTGCAGGGTGGTGGTGGTGATGATCAGAGTATGAGATAGTGAGAAGAAGGGAAGGCAAGTGTGTCTTTTCAAGAAAAATATTAACGCCATCAGCATTCCGCTTGATCAAAGGGCACATGTGTTATTACCATATAACAAGGTTATCGAGTGCATTTTATCTCTAAACTCAAAAAGTTTAGTGATATCATCTCGAAAAAGTATCGTCGTTAGAGATAAAAGTCATTACAGCTAATCTGGAGCAACTTCAAGCGGTCCTTTAGAACCAGCTCTTATAGCCCAGTGGGGGGGGTCCAATTCACAAATCCCACCACCGGTCCAGAAAATAGCCCAACGAGAGGGTCCAATCCTCATAGTCACCGCTGAGGTCCAGTGAGTATTCTAGTAATAATGTAAATTAGAAACTTATAGCATTCAAGCAGTAATATATAGTAGCAGATATAGTCACACACCTAATGAGAAACTTATAGAACTTGCCAAAAAATTTTGTGACACTGTATAATCGTCGGTGTTGTATATTACTTCATCTGTTTCATATATTTTGTACTTGTTTTGTCATATTTAAGCACAATACTTATTTTTTGGAGAATGGGTGATGTGAATCTTAGCTCTGATCATTCAAGTGGTAAATATGGCAGATCATCTGCTTCTACAGTTCAGTTCTATGAAATGGAGGGATTATTAACCAGGAGGTTATAGTAGGATACCAATAGTATGTGCATGGAAGGAGTAATTTACCGCGAACTAAAAGGGGTATGAAGGGTGTGTTCGAAACCCTTGTAGTTTTTAATTTCCAGAAAAAATGGAAACTAAACTCTCTTTAAGTTTCATTTTTCAAAAAAAAATTTAAAAAAAGCAATTTTTTTTTAGGTTACGAGTTTTTGCTTTATTATTTATTTTCCTTCAACTCTTTCATATTTCTTTCATCTCTGACAAAATACCTCCTGACCATCAAAACCCACAACGACGCCACAAACCCGAACTAAGAAAAGAAGGTTAGACGCTTTCAAATTGTAATCAGAGCCGATCGATTCAAGTCAAATAGAAAATTCAAAATTTGATCCACCGTCACCCACTTTAATTCATCAACGTGTTTGGCCCATTCCAAAAGAAGTCTGATCACACATGAAAGAGTGTGTTGAGATAGAAATCCCACTGTTGGAAAATAATTACTAATACTTCAATTTATAAGTCTTGTGAGCCTCTTCACACATTACTTATTGATTTTGAGTTTGATAGCTTTCGCAAATACCGACCATATTTCATGCAAATAGCATAAATGGACCTGAAGTTGAATCCATAACCACAATGTATTCTGTTTGCCGAGGACTACTCACTGCCAATAGTTCTAGGAACCCTCCAAGATGAATTTTGAATAAACTGCTCACAGCAACCATCACGAACGATGGAGAAATCTACTGCAAAAAGCTGCTCACGTGAGGATCGTGCATGGAAAGAAGAAACTGGACTGTGGAGGAAATTATTCAGTCAGGTTGTCACACTGATATATCTGAGGGGATCTTTGTTAATCTGCCTTCAGTTTTTCATGCAAGAATACTGATCTTATCAACTCTGGAACTTGCGTTCTTCAAACTAAATCCAACTCGATATAGTTAGTACTGCGACTCACGTCGCTTTAATGGCCAACTTTGTAGGACAACAGATCTTAGAACCGTGAGGAAACTGATATATCACTAGCCCTTTGTCTCGCTTTGTTGCGCGTAAAATAATACAGCTTAAACGACTTTCAAATCATTCCACGATGCCAATGACAACACTCTACTAAAAACCGTGGGGGTGGGGGAGGGGGAGGGGGAAGGAAGTAGTTGACAAGATAACCCCACCACACGGATATGCTTGTTCACAAACCACATCCAACAGATGAGGATGTTTTCGCCCATAAAATCTGCATTTTTGCTCTCTTTCAGTATCAAACTTCTGTCTCAGGATAACTAGTTATAGATGAGCACTAAACTAGAAGTTAGTCTTGCTCTACTTGAGTACTGAACTCAGCAATCACAATTGCATTAATCCATCATGTAACCATAGAGTCTTCATGTATCTACATAGATCACAACTGGTGGCATTTCAACAATCCGATACAGCCTGTTTCGAAAACTAGTTCGAGCTGTTACTAAGCATGGTATCCAATTACACTTCCTATTAATACTGAAACATAAACGAAGGATAAACTTATAATATTAGGTAATGAAATATGGTCCAACCATAGGCATCTCTGCTGTAAGATCGACCTTGAAATATATGGAACACATTGGGGATATGCATGCTACATATATGTTGATTCCTCAGGACACTCTTGAAGTTCCAAATTGAGCTTGCAAATAACCATTTACTGGTATATATACACAAATTTCAAGAACCTAAGTGAATAGAGGCCACTTTTCATATTTCAGATACCGTCGTGCACCTAAAAAAATTGCATGCCTGTGTTTTCACTCAGACTGGGGGTGTCATTCTGAAATGGATTTGATTTGTGTATGAACAGGTGATGTGGATCCTTCGGAATGTATACGTGAGCTTGTGTTCAAGTTTGAGTCTGGGGTGAGGTTCCCCACGTGCTACACTGATGAGGAGGCCACGGTACGCGTTCTGGAGGGCAAGGCACAGGAGCGGGGTGGGCAATGAAAGTAGGAACATCTTCCCCAGGCATCAACACTGAAACCTCTCTGGCGTTCACAGATATCTGTGAGAGAAAAACATAAATCAAATCAGAACTTCGACAAACAGGAGTCTGGTTTATAAAAGAGCACACGATTAGGCCATGTCAACTATGTACTCTACTCGATGGGAGAGGCCCCATTTAAGATACCATTCATCTGGAAGTAGTTTCAGAACTCGACGTGCTTTGTAGGTCAAGATGTAATGAGAAAATTTTCGTACGAAGCACATACAAAGGAAAGAACATTACAGAAGGGCTAGTCTCATGGAACTGAAAAGAAAACTCATGTTGACACAACAAGGCAAGATGTAGAAAACTTCACAAAGAATCTCAAAATGGTTGTCTTGCTTCTGTAGTTGTCTAGACACACACACCACAAACAATATGCGTCGCATAAAAAATAAAAATAAAAAATCTTTCCGTCGATTTTGCAATAAAAAATAACTATTAGGAAAGCTACTTGAAGCAGCAACAAATGGGTGTCAAGTCTAAAATGAACAAACACTTGTGCCAAGAAGTGGGAATGCCTTGTTTCTGGAAGCAAAAGCATACATTAGAGAGTTCCTCCCTCTGACATTGAATTCCTTAGGAAACCTCAAGTGTATCTTCACTGTCTCCTGGTGCAGAAGGTACCTTTTAAGTCTTCTATCATGTCATTAAGTCATAGACTAGATGTCTGTGTTTTGTTAAGGCAAAACATAAACTGATCAACGTATGTTTATCTAAGTGATAATTCCTTCTGCAGGCAACTGATTCATTATTTATAAGTTATAACAGTTTATGTAATTAATTATGTCAAAATCAGCATATTACACGAACAGTATATCCGCGGGACATATTGAATATCTTAACTGGATGATCAATATGCAATCCCCCTTTTTCTGGCAATCAAGAACAATCATGTATGACACAGACCTTTTTTATAATGTATCGCATGGTACTACGAAATATATTTGACTTTTTTCTTTCAAAGATGTTGGTCAGGATAATGGTGGAGGCTGCATTTCTTTATTAGGATACAAACAGAAATAGTGCTAACCCGATGCAGATGTTACACCCTTACTTGGTGCATTTCCATAAAATAAGGGGATATCTTTATTCATAAAAATTAACATCCACTGATGGATGGAGCAGTTTCTGCTATTACCAAACACTCTTCAAGTATCTTACTTCTGTCTAGAGGTTGTCCTCATGAAGTTTAATTTCCTAGAAAGAACTACCATTTTGAGATCATCAAGTAAAGACCAAAACTACCTTTGGCCCCGTGAACTAATTGAGGTGCCTTAGCACAAAAGCGAAGGTTAACACGGTAGGTGGCCCATTTGGATTTTGCAGACGTTTCGAGTGATTTGTAACCTTGTAGAGCAAAAGCGGCCTCTTTCTCTGATGCTTTGTCCCCACACCATGTTTTCCAAATTGGAACCTAACCCTCTAGTATGGATGACATTTTCTACCATTAACAGACTTCTTATAGACTAAGCATTGCGCTTTTTCCTTTGAAATTCCCAACAGACTACTGCAACATAAAATAAAGCGCAAAGTCTACAGTTTTATACTCGATAACAGACGTAAGCACACAGAAACAAACACACAAACTTCGGGGGATAATTCAACAAGTATGATAGTTTAACGAAGCTACTTGGGTGTGCATTTAAAGCTGGGAAAGAAGACAATAAACTAAGACTTGCCAGCAAAGAAAAGGTTGAAGGCTTGTCCCCAAGCCAGGTGCTGGTCATGCGATGATGCGGGGCATCATAAAGATTGGTAGTGATGGGCAAATGGTACCACGTACACTTGGTGGGGTTAATCACCAAATGCGCAAGAACCAGTACAAACAGACACAAGGGTCCCTAAAGTCTTCAATTGGGAGTTTGGGGACCAATGAACCAGCTAGCAATTACTGAGTTTGGGCCATTCCTTAAGTTTCATAATCAAGTAACACTGTCCCTTTTCTAATGTATCCACATTTGAGGGAACATGCACATGTCTCTAGAGAAAAGAAAACTCTCAATTTTAATTAATGCAATGTTCTGTTCTTCTCCAACCCAGTTTTTTATTACAATATCCCAGAGTTCACAACCATAATCTGAATTCTGGTAACAGAGAATGGAACAGGAACCAACCCATTTAAGTTTTTCTTCTAAATTTGCACCCGTCCACGATTTCTTTTTCAACTAGAGGTACGTTTAGCGACAAAATTTCGTAGTGAACTTGGCAATAAAATAGAAACAGAAGTTTTTTGTAAGACCTGCTTTCTACTACCAAACATGTGTTGTATCTTTCTTTAATTCCTACAGACAGTGAGCATCAAATCCTAGCATCCACTGCAGACCGCCGTACAGGATAGGATAGAAAACGAAAGAACATACACTTTAAGAAGATAGACACATAGGCCATAGCAGGTTCTCAGGATCACCTTCATTATTTTAACAAAATAAAAAGGTCATAACTTGTGCAAAATTACACATTTTGACCTTTATGTGTATTTGGCGCGGGGGTTTGCTAATTTCACTCTATCGTTACAATTTACCCTTCATGTTTATCATCGGAAAAGTTTCGTTAGTGGGCGTCAAAAAGTTGAGTGCGGCTATCAAATCGGTTAGATCCGGCTGCAAGGTTCGTTCTAAAACGACCAAAGTTAGCAAATCACCGTGTTTTCGCAAATCACGGGCGGTTTCGTTGGAGATACTAATGGGGGCAGCATATCGACATATTTACCGGTGCGATTTGATTACAATGGTAAAACCCGAACGAGAAAGGGTAAATTAAGTACGTAATAAGGTAAAACAAGAATGTAGGGTGCATTTCAAGACCAAGCCACTAGCAACATATTAAGAGAGAGAAGACATGGACGCTCACAACCACACACAATATAGGAAAACCATAGCTTTATGTCAGACCAAACAGTCTTCATACAGACCCTGCAAAAACCAAAACTATCACCCAAACTGCCAAACAATCACGGATAGAGAAAAAGAGAAGTGTGGGCAACACTACAGTTACAGTCAACACGAACATTATTTTCACAAGACTACGAACTACGAAGGACACTGTAGCCACACATTCCCGTACTAATTTGCAAGATTATGGTTAACCGAAACATCTCAGATACACCCCCAAACAGTTTAATCTGTGAATGTATATGCATGACAGAGCAAAGATAGATAGTGGTACTAACTTTGGGTGATGGGTGACCAGGCTTCGTGTTAAAGCCCATCTGGGACTCGATATCTTCACGATTCCGGCCACCGGAGGGCGATAAATCCGGCGAGTTGGGTCTGAGGAACCTCTCAAAGATGGCCATGACAAGGAACATGGAGATGAGAATGGCAGTGGCAACAAACCCGAATGAGACTGCATTGACTGAGTTGTCAAAATGCCTCCAGTGCTCCTCTCTCTGCATGTACAATGGAGCTTGACTTGGTGGCACACCCCAACCGTCATCTTCCCCCATTTTTCACTGCCTGAATTTAGCAGGACTTCTCTTGCACCATGAGTTGGAGCAAACCCCCCAGAAATGGAAAGACGGTTAAGAGCAGTTCGGAAAGGAGGAGACAAGTGCTTTTTAATTCTTTCTCACGCCATTGTCAAAGCAGACCAAGTGCTCAAGACCTGCTGTGTGGAACTGTTTGAGGAAATGTGTGTGCTTGAGTGTGTGGGAGAGAGAGGGCATGTGGGTTCACTTTACAGAGATGACCGGAGGTTGAAAAGGAGAGCTTTGGGATTTGGGATGGCTGTGTGTGTGTGTGGAGAGAGCTCTTCTTTTAATCCTTCGAAGTCCAGACAGTCCCAAGTTGGGAAATAGCACCTGCAAATTGACAATGGAAAATGGTACTTCAAGTACACATTTATAAGCAAGGAGTTGGGAGCCAAAGTGCAAAATCCAAAGTTGAGGGTTAAAAAGGTCACACCACCCTAATTTAGCTTTTGGAATACCATTTTATGAGAAATGAGTCTCACCCTTATCTATTTATTAAAAAGAAAATCCAGTAATTGGACTGAAAGTTATCTTATCTAATATCTGTTTAAACTAAAAAAGAGGTTTGTAGATGAACTAGGGTTATCCATTCAGCGATAAATTAAATTTCGTGGATTGTTGTTGTCGGTGTGACGCAAATCATAACAGAGACGTAAGAGTTAAAGGTGATTAGCTTTTTCTTTTTCTTTTTCTTTCCTTATGTTTGATGTTATAGGGTTTTTTTCTCGTACCACAAAAGTATATGAAATTAGATACGAATGTGTTTGAAGAGCTCGATAAATTCGAACATGCATTCATGAAAATGGTTTTAAGTAAATGGGTTTCAACTGAATAGTTTGCAAAATTAAATTCCTTTATATTAAGTTTCATCGAAGGGTGTTTTCTTCCGTTTTTGTTCAGGAGTGATTTGTTTATGAGTAAAATAAAATGTCTTCAATGTTCTTTACCAAACAAGTATGCATAACTTACTTACTACGTAAAAATAAAAAATAAAACATTTACTTGGAGATTATTTGGGCTTGATTTTAAAATTGTGTGTTTGAAACACATTCAAAACTGATTAAATCAGTTTTCAGAAGTCAAAAAAATCGATGAATCATAATCCAAGAAAGTGAAAATTGTGAATTATGCATTTTCAATAATCGGGTTTGACCAAGTACGTGAGTAATTCTATTAATTACAAAGACATTTAGCATATTTTATTGAATCACTAAATTTGTGGTCTTTCCCGAAATTAAACTTTTAATACTTTTAACCAAATATCATCTATAGCTTGAAGCTGATCTTGCTATAAGGAGCTTAAAGCTCATTTTGAAAGTTGAAAAGTCAGTTTGAAAAGTCAGAACATTTTGACAGATAGGGAAAGGATAAGAACAACTTTAGAAAAATCAAGGGCCAAGTACATTACCTTCTCTTTTTAGTGAACAATATCTCCTACTCGTTTCTGTATAATTCTTATGAGAGAACCTTCCATTGTAAATCCTCAGTTAAATAAAGATTAAAGCTGAAATCGGGGGGGAAAAGAAAAAAAATTGGCTACATTTCAGGTTGTCAGAGGAAGAACAACAATCTCCGTACATGGATAACGATTGTCAGCTAAGCATGACTTATGACGCTATAAAGAATTGTTAACATTTGTCGTTTAAATTTTTTACAAAAATGTTTCTAACTGTAATTACCAATTGCTATAGGGATAATGATTGCCCGCCAAGCATGACCTATGACGCAATAAAGAGTCGTTAACATTTGCCGTTGAAGTTTTTTACAAAAATGTCACCAAGTGTAATTACCATTTGTTATCGCTAACGAGGAGTTGTACTAGATTTCTCTTACCGTGTTGCAGCTAAAATCTTTACTATGCAAAATGTTTATGCTACCAAATGAAGTTAAAAAAAAATGAATATAAAATGCTTTCAATTTTATGCAAAAAAGGAAGACAAAATAAGACACCACCTGAAATGCTGAAAGCTCCCCATCCACCCATGCAACATTAAAGAGAAGGACCCGGCCCATTAAATACCCAAATCCAGTCTAGTACCTTTTTAACAACTGTTATTCCATGGGCCCTGAAAGCTCCGTGACCTTGCCTTTTTTGCCTTTCAAACGCCTACCAAGAAGGGCCCAGCCCAATAACTTACGTTAGCCCCTATGTGATAAGAGTCACCACAATTTCCCGAAAAGCCCTTGTTAGAAGGCGAAAAACATTGAGATTGCCACGACAACGTAGATGCTAAGGATCAGGATCCCATGCTGTAACTATGGTTACAGTAGGGTGTTGTCCTTCTGTCTCTTCCCTCTCTCACAGCAACATGGGACAGCACCCCTGTTGTAACCATGGTTACAGCAGGGGATCCTGATCCAGATGCTAATGATCTATCCCTGATGGAAAGGCTTCAAAACGTCATTCCTATTGGGTAAAAGTTAACAACGAGCTGACTCATTAGTATGATCGTGAATCATTGATCCCAATTATTTAGGACCGTCAGATGAAGAAGGATGGTATGATAAACATAAGGCTAAGAGAGGCGGAGATTATTATACGATATATCCAATAGCTGTTGGTTAGCCAGATCGCTAATCTCGAACCATACAATATTTTTGTGGTGCAATCGGACTCAGTTAAGGTTGTAGTTAATCTTAGGTAACCAAATGGCAATCTTGCAATTGAAGCCTCAAATTTGGGTAAAAGGTAACGCGCTAGTTTCCAAGAGCTTTTAATTTGTTTCTTTTCTACTTCTTTTTCTGAAACCATCAGATTTCAAATCAATGTTTCCGATGAAAGACAGCTTGTGGGCCCCACACTTCTTGCGACCAAAAGCAAAAGAAGTGGACCCTACTTGCGCCTTCACTTTCACAGTAGGACAGGATGACCTGTCGTCTGACTTGGCAGCCTGTCACCTTCGTGGCGTACACATCACTATTTGCAATTTAGACTTGATCACTCCCCCCCTTTTTGCAAATTCATCCCTAAAGTTTAGCTCTCACATTATAAAAACCAAAATTCACACTCGTATAAAAGCGCGCCTCTATATGCAAAGCGAAAGTCGTCTAAGCGGAGGGACAATAGTGTTACCTTTGGATAACAGATACTTATTTATAGTTATTTAATGTTGAAAAAAGCAGCGAGTAAGTCCAGCCCGTAAAATTAAGAAAATATGACAAGAAATCGTTTGTCGTATTACTACGCTCCTTGTAGAGTACCGCTGACCAAAGCATAGAGAGAACAAGTAAAATGTTGCTCCCATTAGTCTTTTTTGCTGCATCAGTAAGATAAAATTTAATTTTTTTTGTTTTTACAAACGAGGTTAAAGATAATCTAGTAAACGAACATTTATTTTGCACGTTTTTTAGTTTATATTTTTATTTTCAAGTAAATTATAAACATGGATCCACGTCCACCCAATTAATATTATTGAGAATAAAGAATGTGAGTGGTTCTCAAGTTCTCAATTTCTTTTATAGAGAGCAAAACAAACATGGTTGGCTGTAATTTCATCTCCCAATTTCCATTTAATGTTTCCCTTTTCAAAAAAAAACAAAAATGATGGCCACCCACATGCTTCATGTCGGTCTATGAGCCGCCATGGTTCCCACAACCCCTCTTTTCCCACGTGTCAACCAAGGGTATCCATCTCAGCGCATGACACGTGGCGTGGGCATTATTGGAAACAGGTGTGCACTTTTCTCTCTGTGCCCAAAGGCCCAAACCGGACACATCAAACTCCCAAAGTGTCGGGCTTTTCAGGTCTCAACCAACATTGTGGACAAATCCTATCCTCGACGTCGTCTCCCTTTCAACGGTCCAGATTCTCTTTTCACGAACGTATCTCGGCCGCTAACTTAAGAACGGTGCTTTTGGGAGGCTCATAAGTACTTTTAACATTCAGACGTAAATAATTTTTAGTGTTTAGAAAATCATACGTGCTTGTTGGTTTCGAATTTGGATAGTACAAATAGGATCCTTTGATTCTCTGTTGTGCAGCAGAGGTGGTACCAAAAAAATGCCATTAAACATTTTCTAACCCGACAAAAAAAATGTCACTTTAAACTTTAGTAATAGCAACAAAATATTTTCAGTGGCAATTTTTTATTGCTGAATGTTGTACGGCATCTCTGTTGTACAACATATGATCTTGATCTCACGGATGACTGATTTCGACACAATCACTCTTGCGTAATTTATTATACAAGTGGCTATAACATAAGCAATTTCAATTGGCCGTTACTGCTTGTGAGTGCAAGTTAACCTGCAGTTGTGTTATGAAACAGCAGGATGTCGAGACCGAGCCGTTATACAAAACATCTAGTCCTTAACCTCACATCCCAATAATTCTATCGCCAAAAATACCCCTACCCCCTATATACGTAAACGATTAAATTCAAACAGCATCGAAGAGTTTCAATATTTTCATACGTGGTACTAATTAGATTTCATTAGTTCTATAACTGTGAAATACCATCAAACAAGTTAATCTGCATTTTTATACAAAAGGCATGTTTTTCATGTTTTCAATAGTAATAGGAAAAAAAAAACTAATTTGCCAAAATGGAAGAATGTTGGTGTAATAATAATTTACTCTGGATTCGTTTTGGTCAGCGGTCAAAAAGCCCTGCAGGAAGTCAAAAGAGGGCACCGCGCGTGCTTGAGGGGCCAGGGGGATCGCACGTGAGATTGCGTGCTGGAGTGTAGAAATTATAGCCCTCTTTTGCCTGACATGTGTGTGTGGGTGGGGGGGGGGGGGGGGGGGGTGGGTGTGTCTGTACTGTGTGTGTCAGGGTGCAGTGGACCCGTGGTGAATGGGTCAGGTGGTGCTGTTGGTGGCTCGTGTGAGACTCAGACTCAAAGACTAGGGACTCGGGCTGTGGTTCATATTGGGGGGGGGGTCCACAAAGGGGGCTCACGTGAAAGGATGTCTTTTCCTTTTCTTATCTGGGCTGACCAGTCCTTTTCTCTTCTTTTCATGTCGTGGGAGGATTGAGCTTTTCTTCCTCTCCCTCACTCCCTCTTTCCTTTTTTATCGTTCAGTACAGTATAACGGTGATAGTTATTACGTGATATAAATATCAAACGATAGAGAAAATAAATATATTTTTGCTTCCTTTTCCTGTTATTTGGGCATGTATTTGATTATATTATATCAGTTATACCGTATCGTATTTATCAGCATTACACTAAAGAATTTCTGTGTGACCCATTTTTTTTTATATCCTTAGAGATTGAAATAGTTGTATATATGGTGCAGTACAATTAACTGATAAGAACTTCAAGGGGTTGATAAAGTAGCAAAAACATTACAGAATAACTTCATTGTCTCGAATTCGAATCTCCATACCAACGACTCATATTCAAATTGCAACTCAGACCTAAAGCAAAACATGAACATCAACAAGTCATTATATTACATCCGTTGACGATATTAATTCGTCACCATCGTATACCATCATAAGAAATAGGAGTACCTTATAAAGACAAAATTACTATTGACGGTATTAATTCGTCACCATCGTATACCATCATAAGAAATAGTACATTGTAAAGATAAAGGACTTAGCTTTTATTGCACTTCAATTTGAGCCACGGGGCTCTTCCAATATAAAATTTCACGTCCTATAAAACTTTTATCCCGAGTGACAAGCCTCTGTTAGTATTGCGGAGCGTAAATGCTCTTCGAGAGGATACTTTTAGAAAACCATAATAATGGATTAAGCCTACTACTAATTAACTGTTGTATCCTTTCATTTTCACCCTTTGAGGATACTCTTAGAAAACCATAATAATGGATTAAGCCTATTAATAATTAATTGTTGTATCTTTTCACTTTCACCCTTTTAATCATTGCATGGATACCATTTTTACGTGGATAATTACACATGAGGATCACTCATCACTTGGGTAAGTACATCTCTCTCCATAATCATGGTAAGTCACAAATGAGTCAAGTTTATGGGAAAGTGAGGGAGTGAAGAGCACAACACTTGGGCCCAAATGTGTTGAGTTTATGAGGCACCATGATGAATTCACTAAACAAAGCTGCTCCTAAAATTAGTGGACTGCTTGGAATCAACCAAACATGACATAATTATGATTTAGATTGCCAAAGCTTTCTAATTTCGGACAAATCTTATCTTTGTAGCCACTTTAACAGAGGCCCTCTATGCCTCTACCTTTGTAATTTTTGAGAAAGCAAGTGTAAATGTAATATTTTGGGTGAGTTACATAACTAATGACCAAGACCTTATACAACATGATTAAAGGGTAATCCCTTTGGCGCTACAAAAAGGTCTTCTTCAGCGGTCAAGAAAGTTGAACAACACAACAGTGACTACAAAGTTCCTTCTCTCCCTCCTCTTCCTGTGGCTCAAAGCTCCTCCACCCGTCTCCCGTCATAGACGTGTCAAACGAACGGACCATTGATATCGTTCTCGACGACTCCCCTACCATCCGATAAATAGCTAAAAAGTACAAATGTGACCCGATGGGTGCCATAGTTAAGTAATAAACCCGTTGAATTTGCGACCTGTTTTCTTCGTTGGCATACGATGCTAAAGAAAGAAAATTTTGTTGCGACCCTTCGACTACGTTCCATATATTAAGTTTACCATCGTATGCCTCAATTTGACCCTTCCATGCATTTAAGCAATCTCCAGAGCTAAATAATTTACCGTCTAGAGAGACAATCTGATGAGGTGGCACGTCCAGCTGCCACATGCCTGCCATGAGGTCCCACTTTTCACTCTCTGTATTGTACACCTCAGCAGAGCTCCGGTCCACGTATGGCACAATGATCCGGTCCAGTATTCCTCTCTCTGCAAATCCACCAATTACATGGATCTTCCCTTGCCATGTCACCCCCACACATTTGTATCTTAAGGTGCTCATATTTGGCAAGGGTGTCCACACATCTTGTGCAGGATCATACACCTCTGCAGAAGAGATACCTCTGGCACTTGCTAGCTTGGATTGTCCCCCTACTACAAAGATTTTACCGTCACACACGTCACACGCAAAATTGTATCTCGGTACGTTAAGCGATGCACATCGGGACCAGTGATCAGAGTTGACGTTGTAACGCCAGACTGACGAGAGTACTTTCCTCTCCGCCTCCAAAACGTTGTCGGACTCGCCTGGAAACTGAGGCATTTCCTTGCGACAGAGCCGCCCGCCAATTACGTAGATCGAGTTTGCTATTGAGGTCATGGCGAAGTCCTTTAGCACGTGGTTCTCGCTCAGCTGCGGGACTGAACTCACACGGCTCCAAGTATTGTCACAAGGGTTGTAACACTCTATCCAGTTAGACACGTTTATGTTGGGTGCAGGCTCCCTAAAGCAAAACGAGGCGTAAACCCGATAGCGGGAGATGGAATTTTCGGGCGATTCGGGTGGAGCCAGGGATGGAGGCGGGGAGGGGAGGGAGCCCATCGAAGTGATGATAGAAGGGGTGTCAATTGGGTGAGTATAGTGTGCTACAAAACGATTTCCAAATGAGAAATGTGATAGACATGGGAATGATATTATAGTAGGGGGACGGAGTGCGCAATGGGACTGTTGTTTGGACAATGTGATAGTGTCTAAATTTTTGATGTAAAAATCTAGAGGTTTTCTTGTTATGATGATTGAATTATTGTGAAGGGTTTGTCTTTTGCTATGTCCTTCACATCACAAATTGGTAAGTTCAAAGATGAAAGGATGTTGATTTCAAAGGTTTGAGCCATCCACATCAACTGAGAAGACAACAAACTTTGGCCGTAATTGGCTTCACTAGGCTCTGGTAGAAGTAAGAACAAAGAGAGTTGCATCAATTGAAGAAGTAGATCAACACTTGGGAGAACATAAATTTTAGCAATTAGACATGACAGAATCTAAAAATGACATTTTACCGTTGGTATCGGTGTTTAACTATTTTGGACATTAAATAAATAGTTGTAGCGCAAAGCTGTACAGATGGAATTTGCTTGGGTTATTTCACTTGGTGTCTTGTTCATGTATTTCACTTGGTGTCTTGTTCATGTATGGCGAAGACTACACTTTTCTTTCTAGGCCAAGAATGGAATGGATTCCGCAGCCAAAATGAATTGGAGAAACGATAATGTACAAAGGGCTGATTTTGAGTCGTATAGTTAAATATATGTAAATGATATTATCAGCGAATAAGTCAAGAAATGCTTAAACACAAATAGCTATAAAGCATCCTCAACCAATATGTTTTTTTTTTGTTGGGAGGTGGGGGGTGAGTTAAGCAAATGTATAATATAACTGATTGAAAATTTCATCTCTAAATAACTAGTCTAGACTAATTTTTGCCCCACGGTCTAGCAGTTTTCAAAGGGCATGTGATAATTCCAACCGCTTTTTCTTTAATCTCCTTTGACTACGCTTTCGCCTCTCTTTTTTTATTTTTAATTCTTTTTCTTTTTACTTTTGCTGACGGGTATAATTCAATAATTGTTACAAATATTTTCCCAATGCCCAGAAAGTATTGTGTGTTATCATGGTACTTCTATACATGAATAATTTACACAATACCATGAAAGTCTCGTGATAGAAGTTAATAATTTATAATATAAAGGAACTTAAACGTACGCCAAGTTTTGAAATACTTCATCCAAACAAATTATAAACGAGATTGTCAATTTAAAATTAAGTATTGAGCAGCACAAATCAAAGACAATCAAGTATCACATAGAACATTATGCACAAGCAAAGTGATAATCATGCATGCTTTGAAGAGCAAAATGAGAGACAAGAGGCTCTACAATCATGCTACGCAATCCCCAAGTAAACATCTGCAAAGTGATACTTAAACAAAACCCTAAAGAACATAGTCTATAATCTATTGGGTGGGGGTTGTAAAAGCACCTCAAAAGAAGGGGGAGCAAATCCATATAAGAGATTCTACATGATACAGCACTGTGCTACATGGAATCCCACACACTTTTGGTTTTCAATGAGCCAACATAGAGTTCGGCGATAGACTATAGGTTCTGCTTATGAAGAACTGTGCTTTTTAGACTATAAAGAACCATATATCTTCTGGCTCTGTATGCCCCAAAGATCTCCCTTTGCCTGATTCTTCAAGTTCTTTATAATGCTTTATACTGCCCATTCCTCCATCTTACATGTGCCTGTCACTTGTTAAAGAAATGGAGTTTTGAGGTTAACCTGCCCTTTGATGGAAAGATACGCGACAAATAACGTAATATGGAGTAGCATTTTGTGTATCGAGAAGTGTAAGCGTAGAGTTATGGAGAGCAGATATAAGCTTTACAATGTTATAATTTATTTTTGAACACGATTGTGAACCGCCCATTTAGTTCGGTCAACTAAAGAAAAATTGAAGAGTCAAACATCGATTTGAATACTAAGATAACGGGATAAAAGTGAAATTTAACGTGGTTCGGCAAAAGCAAGCGCATGTCTGCAGAGAAAGTTAGTATCGCTACGGACTTTGCTAATCAAGACCTAAATCCGAAAAAAGAAAGTATTCAATGCCACACTCTTGTGCAATCCATCTCATCCAAGTCACATAGACCACCATTAGTCATGTTAATTTCTAGTCTCATAGACAGCAACCACAGCAATCATAGATGACAAACACACAGGCTCTGATCACATTGTTATGACCCCGGATGGGCAATCTCCATCTTATAATTTCCTTAGGCCTCACCTCGTGGAGAGCACAAGTAGTTGAGATAATTAGCTTAACACACGAGCATAGTCATTAAAGAAGCGCCTAGGCACAAGGTGCAGCCAGACACAAGGGTTAGCGCCTCGTGTAATTTTAGGCGCAGCCCCTTTGAAAAAGCGCGCCTCTTTTGTGCCTAGGCACATGGCACGAAGCCCACTCCAAAGCTTAATCTCAGTTATGTAAAATTCATGGTTTCAATGAGTTCCTTTTGAGTGAACTCTATATATAAGTAGCATTGAGTGATCGCATGTCATCGTGCTTATTACTAACATACTAATATATGCCAATTTAAGTCCATCAATCCACTTTAAGCATATATGACTGTTGAAATTCCAGTAGCATGCAGAACAGTTGAGATTCCTTGAAGGATAATTGAATCATAGAGTTATTGAATTTGGACAAGTGACACTGTTGAAATTTACTATAAGATACCCTGCTTTAGATGCTTATTAATGTTGTTTTTGATGCCATAGAATTGGTTTGTATAGCTTATGCAGGCCTTGCTTCGAATGCGCGCAAGTCAACGCCTTTAAGGCTTTAACAACTATGCAAACAAGTGACTTGCCAAATTATACTTTTCAATACGAGGAGTGGCAATTGAATGGGAGCGATCGAATAAAAGAGGAAAAAAAAGTCTTTCATGAGGTTAATAATAAAAGAAATTGTACAAATTATCAGAGAGAACCGTTAAAAACGCAAGAATAACCTTTAGCGCGGAACTTAGTTACACTACGCGATCGAGTTCACCTTACTTTCCAGCACTCTTATCAAAAATCAAAAACTAAATAAAGGTTTTAAATCGTCATGGCTAGCAGATATATTTCAAATGGTAGCATGGTCAAATTGATGAAATGTGGTAACTGGGTTGTGCTATGCTGGGCCTGATGGGCTCGAATGATGGCCGTAACCCATTTAGTTTACCACCGATTCAGCTGAAAGCTGGAAAGGTGAATGTATTGGGCCTTGACATTGATTTCAAATTTGGGCTCCTTTGAGAAATCTGAACCGAGGTCTATAATCAAGCTAGGTGATTTGCCTAAGTATTACACCTACACAAGGCTGGTCTTGCTTCACGAGCTAAGTATTTGAGAGATGAAATATTTTAAGTAAGGATTTTAATTTGGCTGAGCTTTTGGAACTACTTTAAATAAAATCTACTGTTTAGTAATTACAACTGAGAAGTTGTGAAATTCTAGAAAGGATTTGAAATAGGGATTTGGGTACCAAAATTCTCGTAAAAATACTGTATGTGCGTGTGTGCGCGTGTATTGCTAAGTATGTTACATGTTGATTATTGCTCTAATACACGACGACGGATATGTTATGGCTACCTACATTTTCAAACGGTGTTATGGATATTCACATATATCAAAATCGGTCTGTTGCAGGCCGCATTTTTAAATAAGCCTCATTGTAACTCCAAAATGAGATGGTATCCCGCACCCTCCGCGTGCTACTGTATATTTCTCTTGGCGTTCGAGTAATTTTAAGTTAGAATACCTCGTCTTTGTAACAGTTTACAAGACGTACGTAATTGAAAACTTATCTGTTTAAGTACATAATTTTGGTCTATCAGAGGATGACTAATCAAGCCGTGGTTTGCCTTTTGTCTTTCTAATGTAAAAGATTGGCGAAACTGATAGATCTTTGTACGTCTGTTGCAATTATTGCTACGATGTCAAGAAACTGAGGTCCGTCTGGGACAAGGAATGCAATATACAGCCGAGGATGACAGGTCATATGATATGGGGACCAAAGGGCAAGGAAGCTCCAAGAGGGGCAAAAGGGATTTGAATGATGAGAGAATATGTAAAAGGCTGAAATAGGCTATCTGTAAGAAGACAAAAAGGGTTTGCACAGAAATTCACTAAGAAGGCAAAAAGATAAGCATAGTAACTTATGCAAAATTGGTGACATTGATGTATCAGGTGAATTATTTTTATGTTTTCTGCAAAATTGGCGATATAAAGACGATAATTTAGATTTGGGTTTTAAAAATTGAGAATGTTTATAAGTGTAGATGCGCTTAAGAACTATTTACCGATTAGATGAGAACAATTTTACGTTATGAAATAATATGACACATTAACTCCTATACTTCACTCTTTTCGTTTACATGTTTCAATCTTATATATGCAAATAAGCAATCAAGACTTGGGAATTTGTAAAAAAAAAATATATATTTTGTTTTTTCGTTGTAATATTCTATGATTAAGAAATCAATCGCCGATGATCTGAGACCACACCCTCGATAGTGACCCGACAACTCAGAGGCACACACAGTAGTGTGTGTAGATGATGGAATTTGAGCCTCCCAATGCAAGGAAAAGCACAGGACAGTGGCGCAGTTTCTTCAAAAGACCAAACTGGATTCCCCTATTTCTCTTGAGCGGTTCTTTCCTTTCAATCTTACCACCCTTCAGAAAGTTGAACAATTTTCACTTCTTTATGGCCTATAAAGGCTCTGCCCATCAGCCATGGCTAGTCACTTCCATTTTCTAGTTCATCAAACTCAGAACTCAATTTGTTTTTCTTCTCGTTTCTGTTAAAGAAACAAGAACTGCGTTTCTGGGTTTGGATTAAATTATCAAACTTCAGATGGGTTTGGTTGGAAGATTGGTAGGGGTGGTCAACAGTTACAGCAAGAAGCAGTTCAGAAGCCTAGTTGGGAGAATGAGAGCAGCAGCGAAGAAGTCAGCAAGAAATGGCCGAAAGCTGCAATTTCAGTATGATCCTTTGAACTATGCCCTTAACTTCGACGACCATAGCTGCAACTTGGCATTGGAGAGACAGAGGGCATCTCAGCAGACTAAAGAAACAGCAGCTACTTGGGTCTTTGTTTTCTGGGTGGAGTACTCATAAGCAAATTTCATCGACCAGTCTGCATGATTCACTTTGTTCACATCTCATGCTTTTAGTGAAATTTCAGTATTGATACATTTAGCATGAGCAAGATTTACCAGCAACACAACAACCTGCTGTGCAACTTCTAAGCCATAATGTACAACTTGGTAGATCACATTTTGATCCAGAATGGGAGCATGATACGTTTTTTTTTTTAGTTTTTTGGTTTTTGCTAGAATTTCTTTTATTATTCCTGTAATGTTCAACTGATGCAACCTACGATGGCATATACCGGATATTACGAGAATAACTCTACGAGTATAATACGATTCGTAATAGGTGTATAAGACGATGCCAATGGCACTGCCAACGCAGAAATTAAAAGCTTTTGCTGAAGTAGCATGACATACAATGTTTGAGGCATGGCAGTTCTTGAAACAAAGGCAAAATATTGTAACAACCTTAGAAGTTACATAACAACATAAATAAAATCTACCATCTTACGATTGGGACTGGATCATTTGCTGACACTAGGACGGTGCAAAGATGCTTTGATGCATACGTTAGTTTCGACTCTCAAGTCTAAGACACACAAGTTTCTATCGCCCGACTTGGTGAGTTAGATTCTGCCGCAGAACAAGACCTACCTTCAAGCGGGTCAAGGAAAATAGTTCGTTTGCCTTTCAAAAAGATCTGCTGGCAAAAATTCTAAATCAGAAACCTTAAGAGGACATATATAAGTTCACCACAGTTCTCGATTGATAAGAAAATCTTGGGAGAAGATCGATCTTGGCTTGTAGTACGTTAAGTCGTTAACTAGTCCATCCCCTATCGGTTTCCTAGACTAAATACACAGAAATCAGCAACTACCATAGCATGTCCAGGTAAAGTTACGCCACAAAACCTTTCCTTGTAAGGTTGTAGCGCTTGTCATAACATCCCCGCCAACATCCACCTCGTTTCGTCACCAGCCTTGCAGACCATGGCGGATTCATCGGTGATCTGGAAGAACACGATGCAGCAGTCGGATTACTGCGGGCTCAATCAAGAAAACAGAAACTAAAAGCAAATATATTTATGGTTGGAAGTTGCAGCTTCTCCATCGAGACAAGACTAAAATTGAACCTCTTCCATAATCATTAGTCATGCAGATACAGCAGCAAACATCCATAACTGCAATTGCATACATATTTACTCTGCAGGGCATGTATATTCATTGGGTTGTCATTGCCCAAGCTGTCCATGAGAATTAAGTAGCCAAAGGTTTTAGGTGGAAACCCATATTACAAATCCAGTGCCTTCCGAGCAACAGCACAAACTGATAGCAACACTCCCCATGTAGGCAAATTTCATTTGTGGCATAATAATGGCAAAGGAAACTGGAAACCTGGAAATTTGGTTGGGGGAGAGGTTTATTTTGCTTAGAGGGGCTAAGGTTGTTTGTTTTGTGAAGTTTTGATTAGTTGGTAAGACCTCGAGGGCAACCTTACCATTCTTAACAACATTTCAGATACGATTATATCTCATAGCAATGTGTTTGTTATTATTTGAAGTCCTCTTGTTCTTAGTGCTGTGTATCTCAACTTGGTTATCACGATATAATGTGATTGGTCCTTTAATCATCTTTAAGTCTATGGGATGCCCAATTAGCATCACTATAACATTCCAAACACATGAGTTTTAGACTTATAATATTAACCATAATCTCTAGTATGCTTCAAGTAACTTAATTAATACTCTAATAAGTACATTCATTCCAATGTTTAAGACTTGGATTACTAGTGAATCTACTAAAAAAACCAACAGAACCTGCAATGTCGGGTCTAGTATAATTCGTAACATACATTAGACTACTAGTTACCTTTGCATACTTCTTTTGATTGACAAGTGATCCAGAGTTGGGTACCAACTTAAATTGAGGGTCAATATATAGAAGTTTTAGTAGGTTTGAAGTCAACATAATTAAAAATTTTCAAATCAATTTCTATTTTATGAGATTCGGTTAAAATATATTTGTCATCCGTCTTAATGACTTTACCTCCTAGATTTAGATCCATTTGTCTTATTGATGCAATCTAAAGTAGAACCAAAGATCAATAGAACATGAAGGTGCAAGGTAATTTAATTTGGGCCCGTACTTTTATCATTTTCGTTTCTTATTTTTTGTAATGATGATTAAAAAAGATTCTTTTGTTTTTGTGTACTTTTATCATTTTATGTTTTTATTTTGGGTAAAATTATTCAAACAGCTTTTTTCACCCAAACTTAACCCAATGTAAAAAAAAGTAGCTAATTTTTTTTTGGTGAAATTAATAAAAATACCGGAGCGTATTTTCTAACAGAATACGAAAATCATGAAAATAAAAATACAAAACAAAAATGCTAAACATATAGCCCCGGCACTACGGTCTTTACTACTCCTACTCCTTTTAAAGCCAAATATCTTATCTCTTCTTAAGTTTTATATATATCATTATGTAGGTGGTTGTTTAAGATCATAAAAAGATTTGCTTAGATTGCATATCTTATTTTCTTCACCTTGAAAAACATACCCTTCGGGTTACTGAATATAAATCTCCTCATTAAGATCTTCATTGACAAACAATGTTTGACATGCATCTGGTGTAGCTAAAGTTTATATCTAAAGGCTACAAATAACATATATCTAATAGAAATTAGTTAAAACAAGCGAGAAAGTTTCTAAATAATCAAAACCTTATTTTTTACTATAACCTTTAACTTGGCTACTAATACATTCGGTAACAATATCATAGAATCCATTGACTTGATCCATTTTATGTTTATTATCATGCTTCTCGAAATCAATAAACTAATTAACAAGGAAAGACTCACTACCAACGTTTAAATTCACATACCTTATTTGAATCGCATTCCACATCTTTCATGTCGTAGTAACCGGGAAATGCGCTGAAACCGTCATGGAATTGAAAGGTGTAGCGGCACAAATAGTAGTCGTCTAGCCATTTCTTTTAATTCTTAGTTTGTTCGATTTATTGCGAATTGCTTGCAAAAGCAATGTTAGAAACATCACCAAATGTTGCTCCATTGGGTGAATCAACAAGAGTAGCTTTAACATCGGTCTAAGAAAGGAATAACTATTAGAGATAGGTTCTTGGGTAGTGAATGCACTCAATAAGATTTTCCCTATACCCCTGAGAGTTACATACATGGGAACGATCCAAGGCCCATTCACAGCCTCTAGCGAATGCTCTTTCCTCAGCGGCTTTTCCTTAATCCGATGTGTACTACTGATCTCCTTTAGTAATCTGTACAACGTCTCATTCATTCCTTTGTTTAGAACTCTTTCCATCCTCATTATGAAATGCCAGGATCCCCGGTTCTTTGTTTTGCGTTCTCCCCTTTACTAGGAGTTTATTTAGGTTATACGCTAAATCTCCCCTATTCAATGTATCTTAGTGATGCGGCTGATTCTTCCATCAACCGGTTATTAAAAAGAGAAATCCGCTGCTCGATCAACTTCGTGTGCCATATACCCCATCGAAAGTACGTAAGCCAATTTGTGACATTGAAAAAAATCTACGTGCTCCATCTTTTGTAATTCGACACATTGAACCTCTCAAGTCTTACCACTTCTTGAAGTTGTGTAACCTTCAGGATTGTTGCAGCATCAATGTTGAGATAATTACTATCTTTGAATTATTTTATGGTGAAGGTGAATGGACTTAGAAAACTCAAAGAAGCAACAAATTTAGAACAAGATTATGTTAGGCAATGCACTTTCAGAAAGCTATCTTATAAGGAAAAATTTTGGCTGCTACCCCGGTTGGAATAATCTTCCTTCTACCCTTTATATAACGACAATCAATCGTCTCTAAATATTTTTAGTGACATTTATTTAGTGACGCTAAAAAAATGCTGCTAATAATTGTCGCTGATAGTGTTAAAAAAAAGTCATTAAAAATATTTAGCGACTGTTAATTATCACTATACACGGAGTTGGAAGAAAATTTCTACAGCCCGGGTAGGAGCCAAAGTTTGTTCATCTTATATTGTTCATCTTATAAATAATATTTATCCTATTATGGTGCAAATATACTCAAGGAAAATCTATCCTCAAGATACAGTGCCCAGTAACTTAGAGAAGTAAATATTGCACTTCTTTAATTTTCTCACGTTACCAAGAGCTCATTCAGGATAAGGATTCAATTGACACTTAGAAAGAATTTTAAAAAGTTAAAGAGAAAGTGAAAAAAATTTAGATTGCAATTAGTTACAAAGGAAGTTCAAGACTTCAGGCAACCTGTTGGTGCTTGAGCACCATTAATTAAGAGTCACGGATCTTAAGAAGTATGATTGTGAGTCTGGAAAAAGCCCAGGAAAAATTCAAAAATTTTTAAGTCATAAGGATCATAAACTGTCGGATAGGTGCCACTGATCCAAGGAAGCGACGTTGATCTTATGGTCACAGGCCAATGAATTGCACTTATGGGTGCCACCGATCTTCTATACGTGTTCTCGAGCTAAACGATATATCTTAGTTGAGACACACTTTACGTAAGACAGATTTTACGGATTCATTGGATTGGTAGTAATCTTATAGTTACATTCTTCTAAATTTGAACCATATTTCCTTTTTATTTCTTATTTGCTATTCTTTTCTTTCTTTGATACTAGATATATAGTTAGAGGTATAGGCAATACGTTAAGACTTAAAAATCATAAATGCAATTATCACAAAAAAGACATTACGATAAAAAATACATTTAGTATACTCTAAAACAATATATACAGCACACCACACGTCCATCCTCACCATTAGTGTCGTTACACCACCGCTTACACATCGACTACAGTTCCTCGACCACCGCCACCACATACTCTCACGAGAACATTTTAAACCACGTAATATACAATTGTCTAAAAATTAGTCACATTTTCATTATCACTATTACCCAACACGAAACATTACTAAAAAAATTCAAACCCCCTTCTGTTTCAAACAAAGAAACATAAATTAAATTCCTAATCCAAGTTCAATTCTAAAATCGAATCCTTAAAAGACTCAATATCGAGAAGACCTTAAAATCAACGACAATAAAATCCTTAACCTACACACTGATTCCCATTTTTAGCAACACGCTACGCTACTTTGACGACTGCCCCCCCCCCCCCCCCTCTCTCTCTCTATCTAAATCTCTCCGATTCTCAGTTGAGTTGGAGCAGCGAAAGTCGTAACGAATTTTCGCCGTAAATTCCCCCCCGCCCACGCTCTCTTTCTCTCGAAAATAACAACAAAGACTCTCTCTCTCTCTAGACTATATTGTATTATATAGCCTTCTCTTTTGACAATTGACAATCCCGTCTCTTTCCGGGATTGAAGTTCCTTTTGAGCGCTTCGACGCATTGCACAGGCCAAGATTTTCCTTCTAGGGTTTGGTGATTACTTGCATGGTCGGATCGCGATGTTGATGGCCGACGATAATTACTGGCCGCCGAATCAGTTCTCGGCCAGCGACGATGCAGACGATCAGCTCTCCATCGACCTCGATTCGCTCTGGCAGATTCTCGACGATCCTCCCGATTCCGCCGCGCAGGTAGATTCCTCAATTCCCCCGTATTGTTTGGTTTTGCTAGTCTCGAAATTTGTATGTTTTAGGGCGATTTAATCGCAACTATAGCGTAGCCGAGTGGGATCGAATTCGACTTTTTGAGGTTTGTCTAGGTGAACTACGGCGTGTGATGACTTCAGTGGAGTTTTGGAGTTTTGAATGCTGAGTTGTTGTAAGTAATTGGTGAAATTGAGAGGTGATTTAATCGCGATTACTGCGTAACAGAGTGGGATTGAGTTGGACTTTTGGCGTGGGATGTTGATTTGGTTTGCACGGGAAGGTTGACCGATTGCTTTGTGCATCCGGGAGTTTCGTGTTGTGATTACTTTTTGAACGATGTGTTCTTGTGGTATAGTCCTGAAATTTAAGTGACGGCAGTTTAATCGCGATTAGCTCGTAGTCGAGTGGGATTGAGTTTTATTTTCGGCGCGTGATCCACGATTTGGTTATCATGAGTGGTTGCTTTGCCTGTTGGGGAATTTTGGAGTTATGTAAGACTTGTGTTAGTGCATAGTGAATGCTGCGGTGTTGTGATAGTCTCGATGTGACGACCGAGGTCGCCAATCATATAATTCAATATCTTCCACACAAATACAACACAGTCCCAATCAGATAACAAGTCCTAAAAATAGGTTAGAGCATTTCTAAAATTGCAAAACAACAAGTCCCGCTTAGATCCCGCATGTATGTGCGCACCAAAATGATCATCTGTACTAGAAAGGTAAAAGGTGGGAGGTGAGCCGGGTAGCCCAGTAAGTGAGATAATCATAGCACCATAGCATTTGAATCAAATACGCTAAACAATTCAGGATTAGTCAAAATATTCGGTAGTCAAACCGTCAGCACAATTGTGGCTTAGTACTCCGAACAATTAGTAAATCAATTCAACATTCAAGTTGCAAACTTCAGCATCTTGCTTCCGGTATCCTCAAAGGGATCCGTCAAAGCTCAGCTATATTATAACATACCATCGATAGATCAGTGGAGCAATGCCATTGGTCAAAAGTACTTAAGTCATGTCACCCAAACGTATTTCAAAACTAATATATTTGTCAATATTCAAGACAAACATCTGAGCAAGATTTCAGAATAATAGTATTTAGGAGTACGAGAAACATTAAGAAATTAGCACGTGGTATAAAAGAATAGTGATATAGTATTCCTCTTACTTAAATCATGAAGAAACTACAATTTCTCTAGACCAATCCTTATGATCCTTCTTTATCATCGCAACTAATTCTTCTCTCACTCATTGTCTATAGATGATAGTCAAAGATAGCTTCAGATAGTTTGAAAGAGATCAAAGGGCTATTTATAGAATTTCTAGGAAGCACGACATGGAAAGAAATACGAGGTGGCGAGACAAGGCTATGCCAACTAGCAAGCACAACAGTGCTAGCCAAATCACGACAAGGCTCAAAGCACAGCACGAGGTGGCAAGATAAGGTTGTGCAACCTAGTAAGAATGACAGGGCTAAGCAAAGCACTAAGAGGCTCGAAGCACGACGTGTCGCGATAGTATGTTGACACGTCACAAGCACGCGATGATAGGTTCAACGAGGTGTCGATCAGAGAAGTAATTAACACTGACTCCTTAATAAGAACGAGGTGTCACGATAGCATGATGACACCTAACAGGCATGGCAATGCCTCACTAAAAATCACCATCATCATTTTTCTCTCAACCAATCAGTAATATTTTGAGCACCTCAAAAATTTTGGGGTGTTACATTCTTCCTTCCTTAAAAATTTGGTCCCGCAAAATTCACCAATTTAAAATCTGAATCCACAAGTTCAAAATTCGGCTCATAATTATCCTAAGGCCAATGAACCTATCTTGGCTTTAGCTAACCTAAGCAATTCAAGCCTATGTGTCGCTCTGATACCAACTGTGATGACACAGGTCGCCAATCAATCATCTAATTCAATATCTTCAACACAATTCTATCAGATTACAAGTCTTAAAAATAGGTTAGAACATTTCTAAAATTCCAAAACGGCGAGTCTTGCTCAGATCCTTGCTTGCATGTGCTCATCAAAATAATCATCTGTACTGGAAAGGTAAATGGTGGGGGGCGAGCCGGGTAGCCTAGTAAGTAAATTTATCATAGCACCATAACATCAGAATCGAACACTCTAAACAATTCAGGATCAATCAAAATATTCGGTAGTCAAATTACCAGCACAGCCGTGGCTTAGTACCCCGGCTAATTAGTTAACCAATTCAGTATTCAAGTTGCACAATTCAGCATCTTGCTTTCGGTATTCTCAAAGGGATCCGCCAAAGCTCAGTTGTATTATAACACATCATAGACAAATCACTTGAGTACTGTCATTGATCAAAAGTACTTAACCCACATTTCAGATACGTATTTCAAAACTAATATATTTGTCAATATTCAAGAGAAGCATCGGAGCAAGATTTCAGAATAACAGTGTCTAGGAGTACGAGAAACGTTAAGAAATTACCACTTGACATAAACGAATAGTGATATGATATTTCCCTTACCTAAATCATGAAGAAACTACTCATACAATTTCTCTAGACCAGTCCTTATGATCCTTCTTTTATCATCGCGGCTAATTCTTCTCTCACTCATTGTCTATATATAAAAGTCAAAGATAATTTCAGATAGTTTGAAAGAGATCAAAGGGCTATTTATAGAATTTCTAGGAAACACGAGGTGGAAAGAAATACGAGGTGGCGAGACAAGGTTACGCCACCTAGCAAGCACGACAATGCTAATCATAGCACGGCAATGTTCGAAGCTCGAGGTGGTAAGACAATACTGTGCCACGTAGTAAGCACGGCACGGCTAAGCAAAGCACAATGAGGTTCGAAGCACGACGTGTCATGATAATATGTTGACACATCACAAGCACAGCGATGATAGGTTGCACGAGGTGTCGATCAGAGAAGTAATCAACACTGACTCCTTAATAAGCACGAGGTGTCACGATAGCATGATGACACCTAACAAGTATGACAATGCCAATCCCAGTTGTCACTAAAAATCACCATCATCATTTTTCTCTCAACCAACCAGTAATATTTTGAGCACCTCTATAATTTCAGGGTGTTACACTCGAAGTTGGGGTATCATGGCAATTCAATTGTGACGCCGTGTGATCGAGTGGAATCGGAGTTAAATTTGTGCTTGTGATTGGGGTTAGTGGTTGCGTTGTGTATCGGGGATTTGGTGCATGATGACTTGAATTATTAGGGTAAGAATGCTATATTACCGTGATAGTCTCGGAATTAAACTATCAGGGCAGACTTGATTGTGATAGCGTATGATGGAGTGGAATTCTGTTGAACTTTGTGTGTGTGATTGCGGTTCAGTGCTTGCTTTATGCATTGGCGGTTTGGTGTACGAGTTGATGTGAAAAATTGCAATTGTCTCACGATTGAAGTGTTATGGCACTTCAATGGCGATACGATGTTGTGGAGTGGAATGGTTGCTTTCCCAATGTAAGATATGGTTTGATGACTTGAATTTTTAGGATTTTGACTGTGGCTGTATTACTGTATGCATTCAAGTAGAAAACTGGAGTATTTATTGTCCTATCTAAAGTTGCTAATTCTTGTGGATGATACTTATAAGATGCCATCTCTTTTAGTAATTCTTGTTCACTTGAATATGTGTAAACATATATATATGGAAAGTTGAAAGACTCATGATTCATCATTTACTTTGCATGGCAGAATGTGTAAATTTTGAGCACAAACTGATTACTTTGTTTCCCCTTTTTAGAAAAATATCTAGATAGACGTCCTCGTCTCTAGTTTTTTGTATTTCCCATTAACTCGGTATTCATACAAACATATAAAAAAGGCGGGTTGAAGGAGAAACGTGGTTTTTAACGAGTTCAATAATTGATGATGGTTTTCGCCGTCAAATATTTATGTAATTGAACGTGAACCTATTGTGCTTACTTATACGAATATGAATTGGTATTGAGTTTGAAGAAAATTAGTTGAAGGAGCTTAACATATCCTTTATAGTTCGTGGATGTAGTAATGATTAGCTCTTTTAGGAATATTAATCCCATTTCTTCTTCTACAAGTTTATTCCTGTGGGTACTTACTAGGTGATCTTTCTTTTGCAGAATAGGCCAGATGATTCTTCATTGAAATCCATGGGTGCAGGTGAGTCAGCTTCTAACCTGGCAGTAATCAGTAATGGGCCGGTACTTGTTCTGAGATGGTTATAATTGTTTTGATAATCTGGCCTCTTTTTTTCTTTTTCTTTTTTTTTGCGAAGAGAGTAAGCTTTTTACTTTGAGAAGTATTACTTTGAAGGACAATTTAATAGGGGGCATACCTCCCTAACCCACCAAACAGGATCTTAAAACAAAGCACTTCCCAAATAGATGATCCTATAATTTATTGATGTAAAAATGTCTTTAGTCGTCCTCTTAATGTTTTCAGACACAACTCTCTTTCTCTCCCTCTGTTCTAATAGACCACAGCTGCAAACCTTAATATTCTGGCAATCTTCGGGAAAGGATTGCCTTTGTTATTGCTATTGCCATGGAAGGCATCCTCTTTATAAGATGTGCAGCCCAATGACATTTTTTCAAGTCAAGCGAGCAAATGTTCAGTTGAAAGACACTTTTGCCTCATTTCCAAGCTTGATTGAGTGATGGGACATAAAGCAGCATTCTCCACCCCCCATTGCAACAGTATACTCCTGGTTCGTATTCGATGTTTAAGAGCAAGCCATAGCAAAAAAGAGTGCGGGGATTCGAGAACCACACAAATTGAGACGTCGGCTGGAACTCAACAATGGAATTGACTTTTTCGTCGAAAGACTACATCATCTTACATGATGTGATCCTAAATTGTCAAAGAAGTAGACCAAAAGGATGCAAAGATTGATCTGCGATTCTCAATTTTGGGTTGAAAATAGCGACGAACCTCTTGTTTAATAAGAGAATATCTACCCAAGTCCATGAGCAGTCATGGGAATTGCAAGGTCCCAAAAGCAGTGCTCTGCAAGCAAATAAAGTTGGACCCATTATGTCCATTAGCACAATTTGTTTGATAGGAAGTTCATGTATGCCGAAACATAATGGCAGTAATCCAATCAACCAAAGCTCTAAAACCCAGACCTCCTTTTGGGGCAAACAAAAGTCGGTTTAAACAACCTTACCAGTAGAGTTCCTTGAGAAGAAACTTCTCATAATAGATTCAACTAAAAAAAAATACAGGTGTTGGAATAGCAAAAGTGATGACCAGTAAACTTAGAAGGACTGCATGATGTTAATGTTACTTTTTTCTTGTTTGGGTTGCCAGTGTCAGAAGAAGCATCTTCAGTTGTGACTAAGTTACCAGGAACTGTTAGATTATCGGCTTCATTTAACTCAGAAGCTTCAGATTCTATGACCAGGGGATCAGATGGTTCAGTTGAGTCTTCAGGGAATTCTGTCATCTTTGACTGTGCAAACCTGGAACCTTCAATACAAAACGGGTCTCCAGTGCATAGCTCCTCTGGGAGTCTCACGGACTGGGTTTTGCAGGTTTCTAGCCGTGAAACTTCTGCTGCAGACAGGGATGTAATTTCTCAGATTGCTTCATCTTGTAGTCGAGAGGAAACTAAAGAAACTCAATCAGAAGTACCCCACCGTAGTACGACATTTAGTTTTGCTTCTGGAGATTCTATTCATGTTTCCGACGTCGGAGGGGCTTGGGATTCTAAATACCTGAGGAATGATGCTGAATTTGAGTTCAGGTGTTTGGGAGATAGCACTATTTCTAGATGTATGTGATTAATCTACTTAAAGTTGTAGGATTAGAGTATTTACATTTATGCTCTGCTTGTGCATAGCTTGCTCTGTGTTTCTTACTTATTGCATCTTCGTTATATTTGCTTTTGACTGAGATTCTATGATGTTTCAGATTCGTCTTTCAACCAATCGAGGGAGAATTCAGGTATTAGCCATGGAACATATTGCGACTCTGGTGAAGCCGCTATCGGTGAAACATCTTTTATGGATGTTGACATAGGTTACAACAGTGCATCTTACACGCAGTCTAGTAGTTGTGAATTTCCTGGCGCTATATCTCAAGCTAGTGGTCAATATTCAGCTATGCAGTATAGCATGAGTCCGGAAGATTCCTTTTATTTTTCTCCAATGAGGGACTATCTTCCTGGAAATTTTATTCTTGAATCTGTGTCAACTGATGATGAAATCGTGGGCAATATAAAGGAAGAAAGAGATGGGCTTGTAACTCATAATGCAGGGTCAAGTGATTTGAGGTTTTTTGACAGTCAGATGGGCAGAGGAGGTGGAGCAGTCTCTGAGGCTTCATTGACTGGGTACTCTGGTGTCAGGGGGTTAAGTGTCAAATCTGAAGATGGTAATCTTGCTTGGAACACATCAAAACATAGTCAACCAAAGGTATCCTGCAAAAATGAAGCAGTTAGCGCTAAGGAAGAAAAAGATGGTGAACTATCACAAGGAGCTTCTCTTCAATCCTTTAAAACCTTCGATGGAGTGGTTAGGAGAAAGTCTTCTGATCTTGCTGAGCTGTCTGTCAACAAAAGTCTGTTGCAGTCACTTTCCAGTAAGAGCGCTGTGGCTGCAAAGTATGAAAGAGAAGACGTATTCCTCTCATCTGAAGGAGCTCATCATGCTTTTGATAAAACTGAGGATGAGAGTTGTAGAAAGCTCATTCCAGAGTTCTGCAAAAAGGAAGAAACAGATAAGCTGACTCAATTTAAGAACAGGGCTTCTGTCAGCCACCAATCTGTCCAGGGGAAAGCATTAGTTTATGGATCCGATCATGATGATGACTCTGATATTTGTATTCTTGAAGACTTGAGTGAACCTGCATGCCAAAGTTTCTCTTCATCGAATGGGCGGTCCCTTGTTACTCCAGTACTTTCTTCAGTTGGTGACCCCCTTAATCACATGGGAGTTGGTGGCGTGAGGCTTAAGTCAAATGACGAGCGTCTTGTTTATCGAGTTGCATTGCAGGTCAGTACTGGTATTTACATAATTGCACTTGACTAGTTACTATATTGTTTAAGAGATGTACAATACCTTCGTTTTCGTTTCTAATGCTTCCAAGCTTTTAAACTTGATTAATACAAATGGGTTCCTCAAAGCGTAATAGGAAATAATACGTTGGATTGTTAGAGGGACCCTTTTGGCCGGTTAAGTGTGCATATCACCTTAATGTGTGAAAGGCATACCATACAACAGACCAAAGTCCGTGCCCCACTGCGGAGAAGACACGACTTAGTTAAGTCAACGATCCTAGAATCATAACGAATAGGAAAACCCATAGCTGTAACGGTAGGTTCATACGCTTTTTCAAAACACACTTATGGATTCTAACACTGTTTAATATATCAGGTAAAGTATTCATAATACTGAACTCGTTATTGTCCAATGCAATCGTCGCGCTTCTCTTGATCGGCTGATTTCCTTTTTGCTGAAAAGACGTTTGCTATGTTACAAATATTGAATTGACGTGGCTTGGGTTGTGGCCTTGCAGGATCTTTCTCAGCCAAGATCAGAAGCTACTCCACCAGATGGTCTTGTGGCAGTCCCTCTTTTGAGACACCAGGTTTGTACTGGTTACTTGAGCTTATAAGGATCATGAAGTTAAGTTTGTTATGAACTACTTCACTGCCATTTTAATGCTCTGTCCTTTTGATGCCTGTTATATGCCCATCGTTTTCTTTGGCATTTTTGGTTTTTTGATGTGGGTAGCCCAATGAGCACTCTCTAAATGGCCATTGAGTTAGCCTGTACTACTACTTTATGCTCGTAATTGTACAACGTACACTAAAACATTGTGTGCAGTGAGTGCCAATAGCCGTTTAGGGTTTGCGAATAGGGATACCCTTCTTACATATATTATTTATTCTTCTACTCATTAAGGAAGTCTTTTGATGACGGGCAAACTGACATTGCTTGAAGTTCTGGACAGAGAATTGCTTTAGCATGGATGATTCAAAAGGAGATAGCCAGCCTGAACTGCCGTGGAGGAATTCTTGCAGATGATCAGGTTACATTTTGGACCCCCCGCCAATACTAGACTTAGTTGATAGTACTGTGCAAGGAACTGCTCTTTAATCTCTTCATGATTCTATATAATAACTCTGGCAGGGGCTGGGCAAAACTATATCAACCATTGCACTTTTACTTACGGAAAGATCTCCATCTTCTGTATTGTGTACAATGAACAACCAAAAAAGAGAGACGGAGACATTGAATCTGGAAGATGACGAGGAGGGCGAGCTTCAGCTTGATGGATCAACTCATAATGTTGAATCTTGCCAAGTTAATACAAGTAGAAGTTCAACTAATATGAGAAACCCTTCCGTGAAGACAAAAGGTAGGCCGGCTGCTGGAACCCTTGTGGTATGTCCTACGAGTGTTCTTCGCCAATGGTCAGAGGAGTTGCATAATAAGGTAACCAGCAAAGCTAATCTCTCCATCTTAATATACCACGGAAGCAACAGAACTAAGGATCCTGTTGAGCTGGCAAAGTTTGATGTTGTCCTTACCACATATGCAATTGTAAGCATGGAGGTCCCAAAGCAACCTCTTGCAGATGAAATTAATAATGAGACGGAAAAACAAAATCATGGTCTGTCTATGGGACTCTCTTCCAGTAAGAAGAGGAAGTATCCTCCAAGCTCTACTAGCAGATCATATAAGGGTAAGAAAGGAATGGACAGTGAATTGTTTGAAGCTGTTGCTCGTCCTCTTGCTAAAGTTGAATGGTTCAGAGTTGTACTGGATGAGGCCCAGAGCATTAAAAATCACAGAACTCAAACAGCTAGGGCTTGTTGGGGTCTCCGTGCTAAACGTAGGTGGTGCTTATCAGGGACCCCTGTTCAGAATTCCATTGATGATCTTTATAGCTACTTCAGATTTCTCAAATATGAACCTTATGCCGCATATAAATCATTCTGCTCTACAATTAAGGCTCCAATTCAGAAGAGCCCAACAAAGGGATACAGAAAGCTACAAGCTGTCTTGAAGACATTTATGTTGCGCCGTACCAAAGGTGAGGCGATAGAAAAAAGCGATATGCTTTTTCTTAATCATCTAAATTTAATGGAATAGGCGAATAGCTCAATATAATGGTTTCTCTTTTGTTCTCACTACTTCCTTTATCTGTGCGTTTCTTATGACTCAGTGTAGTGAATTCATTTGAAAGACAGTTGTTTGTGAGGGTTTTTAATATGGTTGCTCGCTTTTTAGTTTAAGAAGCCAATTTATCAAGAGTTTTATATGAATGAATGGGACTGTTATAATAGGCCCTTAGTTGCACGGAGCGGGGGCGGGTAAGCACCTTGAAGAATCTAAGGTTGGGAGCAACTTGAAAAATAAACGTGTAAAGAGTAGTATCATTTGTTTAATATACCTTATACTTGATTATTTTGTACACACTTTTTTCCTTGAAAATATCATAAGCGACAATGAATTGTTACTTTGTACTCGTCACATCTAGTGGTTGCCTACAACTTGCCTTTGAAAATAATTAAGGTAAAAGTAGTTCGCTGCTGCTGTTCACTTCTCGAGACGTTTCTAGTGGCACATCTCTCATCGGACAAGCAATTAGACATGGGGCCAAAAAATTGAAGAGAGAGAGCGCGCTGATTGACAAGCTCTATTCTCTCGACGGGGGTATTCAGCAACATGCAAGGAGGCTTTAAGGACTTAAAGGAAGAGGGGAAAGGGAATTGAGTTGAAAAGGACTTGATTTTCAGGTACTCTAAAACTTGTTCCATGTATCTCTGTCCAGCTGATGGGACCTAGTTCCCATGTTAGCTTGGGACGGGATCCATCGAGGTCCTGACTTGGGATCACAAAAGCGAGTTTCTGAGAGAGAAGCGACACCATATGAGGAGCTTCCTGCTTCTAAGATCTGACCCCTTCAAGTTTTTTATGAGACGTATACGTTGAGCTTATTGTTGTTGGCTCAAGTGTTCTGGACTACTTGAAATCTATTGTTAGCCTTTTTAATTCCCTTAAAACTTTCATCAATGAGTTGTTTTTATGAAATTTTGGTGTGCTAGTGTTTGCTTGTGTCTTTACGTACAGTTAGTAATTGACCTGTGCCGTTTTGATTTGCTATTGCATCATCTATAGATTATTAAAGTTACGACTACTAATTGACTAATGATTTTTGGTGATTAATGTTTGTTGTAGGCACACTTCTTGATGGAGAACCAATCATTTGCCTACCACCTAAAACCATAGAGTTGAAGAAAGTGGATTTTACAGTTGAGGAACGGGATTTCTACTGCAGATTAGAGGCTGATTCACGTGCTCAGTTTGCAGTATGTTTTACTTTTTCGTGTAATTTGGAGTGTTTGTTGGTTTTTTAAGTTTCCACCTGGCCAGCTGTATGTATTACTATTGTTTGGGTTGCTAAATAATCTTTATTTCATTTTCACACCACTGCTTGTAACTCCCGGATTTGGCATTTGTGCCAGGTTTACACTTGTTAAATCATTTTTTAAGTGTTTTTTTTTTCTTTTTTTCTTCTCCTGGTATCTTACTAAGATTGGTATGTTGTGTCAGGAATATGCAGCTGCTGGAACCGTCAAGCAAAATTATGTTAACATTTTGTTGTTGCTCCTGCGCCTCCGACAAGCTTGTGATCATCCTCTTCTTGTTGGGGGATGTGGTTCCAATTCAGTGTGGAGGACCTCTGCTGAGACAGCTAAGAAACTTCCTAGGGAGAAACAAGTTCATCTTCTGCATTGTCTGGAAGCTTCATTAGCAATCTGTGGCATCTGTAACGTATGATTTTTTTACTGGGAACTCTGGAAGTTCAGTTTTTTGTTTTACTTTTTGTAGTTATTGTTGTTACCTGTCAATATTGTTATGGTTGCTAATTGTCGCTGCTTTCTTCTTTGAGTTGGGTTAATGTTGTAGTGAAGGATTGTTTTTTATGTGTGATTTTTTAGCTTTACCTAAATCCACATGCAGAACTTTTACATGTACATGCATACTCTGCTGTGTTCTTAAGCCCTTGATTTATATATCTTTGAATTATGCACGTCTTTTTGGTGGGAAACTTTTGAAGCATTTGGGTCGTTACAGCAATTTGATTGAACTTTCTATTTTTCACATAGTTGGATGTAGTATTAGGGATTTCCGTTTTATCATATGCTTTTTCACCCCCTTTTTGTCACTAAAGATGCATTTTTTTTTATAATTGTTAACATACTTGTGGGGTTGAAATAGCCTTTCTATATTATTATATTCTCTATATTACAGATCTCTTTTTGTTCGGTTGATTACGAGATAATTAATTAAAATCCTAGGAGAAGTTAGTGGTTTGTCAGCTGCCAATTCTAATCCTTAGCCCCATTTACCGCTGCCACCTATCGATATTAGAAGCATGATGTCTTGCTCCAACCAGGCGGCTGCATGTCTTACTTGAGAACAATGGAGAACAGGGAGATCGAGGGGAGGGGTATCAAGGTCTCATAAGACGTGGTTAACGCCAAATACAAGGGAAGAAGTTAAAAATGAAGATTTCGAAACAAAGCCTGTAGGGAAAAGGATCTAGAGGGCATGAGTGCCTTTTAAGACATGGTTAACACCAAATTCAAGGGAAGAAGTCAAAGTTGAAAGGATGTGGAGAAAACGATGATATCTAGGAACCCCTGATTGAATGCTGATTTTTACTAGGATCTTGAGTTTTTATAATACGTTGAAGTATCCTCGTGATGATATGGTACACGTTCAGATACTGCCACATCAAATACTTCATGTCTGGATGCTATAATTTTGCATCATCTCTTTTTCTTGGTTGGTAAGCTGTCTAATAATTGGCCATATTATCACGGTGTAAGAGTGTATACTAGTTTTGTACAAGAGAGATCATGTGATTGTGATGCTTGTGGTCCTAATTCTATCTTCTACTAGTAAAGATGAATTCTCTTAAGGTGATATATGCTCTTATCTGTTAAGAGCATGATCTCATGTTTTGCCTTTGAGTTAAATGAAGCTTCTTGTTTATTGACGTATCCTTGCTGACAATATTATAGGACCCACCTGAAGATGCTGCTGTTACAACCTGTGGGCATGTTTTTTGCAATCAGTGCATCTGTGAACATTTAACAGGTGATGAAAAACAGTGCCCAACTGCAGATTGCAAAGCTCGCCTTTGTGTATCTTCCGTATTTTCTAGAGCAACTCTGAAAAGCACTCTAGACCATACTGGTCAGGAAAGTAACACTGAATGTTCTGGTGCTGAATCTGGGTCTTCCGGGACTATTTCATCAGTTGGCTCATTTGATTCCTCCAAAATCAAGGCTGCCCTTGAGTTCTTGCAATCTCTGTCTAAACCGTGCAAAGTTACGTCAAGTAGTAGTTCGTTGATATCTTTGGAGGAGAGTTCCAGTTGTCGTAGAGTGGCTTCTGATCCTCTTCCAGGGAAGTTATATGAGGATACGACTTCTAACCAAAAAATGGATTCCTGTCGAGGTTCAAATGATCTGGTTTCGGTGGTGGGAGAGAAAGCAATTGTCTTATCCAGTAGTTCCTTAATTTCAGTTGATGAGAGTTCCAGTTGTCCTAAAAAGTCCTCTGATCCGCAGATTGCTAACAAAAAAATGGATTTGGATCGAGGTTCGAATGATGTGGTTTCAGTAGTGGGAGAGAAAGCGATAGTCTTTTCCCAGTGGACTAGGATGTTGGATTTGCTTGAGAACGGTCTTAAAATTTCTGCCATCAATTACAGAAGACTTGATGGAACAATGTCTGTTGCGGCTCGAGACAAAGCCGTGAAGGATTTCAACAATCTTCCAGAGGTTTGTGGGAATCTTGCTATAGTCTTCTTGGTATAGTTCTTTTCTTCTTATTAACATGATACATTCTACTTCTCTTGTAGGTGTCTGTTATGATAATGTCTTTGAAAGCTGCAAGTTTGGGATTGAACATGGTTGCAGCTTGTCATGTCCTCCTCCTGGACCTGTGGTGGAATCCCACAACCGAAGATCAGGCAATTGACAGAGCGCATCGGATTGGGCAGACTCGTCCGGTTAAAGTTTTACGATTGACAGTGAAAGATACAGTTGAAGATCGTATTTTAGCTCTTCAGGTACTTCATTTGTATTTTGTTGCTTGGGCTAGTTGTAGAATGGACCTTGAACTTTACCGCAGTTGGTTTCAATTTTTTAACTGCTGGAATCAAGCATGGGAATTGGGTTTTGACTCATCACTGTGTTGAACTTTTACCTGATTAGATTAGGGCAAAATATTGTTATTACAACCATCAGTATAGAGTGCTGCAATGCCCCCAAAGTGCAAGTATTAACATGGATCCAGGTTCAATCTACAAGTTTGGAAGATCTGATCTCGAATACAAGAAGACCCTTTCTATTCGACATCCATTTTACTGTTGGTTTTTATTTTCCACATTCTTAGGATAGAACGATCAGGGCCCTCTAGATATTGAGCTCCGGCAGCCAAATTTTTTTTTCGCTGGAAGTCCACTTCATTGACCAGTTTGGTAGCAACAAAAAAGTACGAACCTAAATACTGTGCAAAGTTAAGATTTGCCACTTTCTTTCTAATATTTCTACTTCACTGGCATTGTATTAAAGATCCGCTACTGTTGGTCTCCGTTATTCTTGAGTTTATGATATTGGGTTCACAAGAGTTGTACTCATTAAATGCTTGTGCTCTGCAGCAAAAGAAGAGAGAAATGGTATCATCTGCCTTTGGAGAGGATGAGACTGGTAGCGGTCAAACTAGCCTTACAGTAGAGGACTTGAACTATCTATTCAGCTTTAACGAGTGATGTTTACTGAAGCTTTACTAGGTGGCTTTTCACATTGATTCTTTGTTAGCAGCAGCGGCAGCATTTGAAGATTTTATGAGCATAGATTCCTAGGAGTAACAGGTAAAGAGGGCCTTCAATCTACACATGCATGGTCATGGGAATCGGGATTTAGACGGATTCGCATGATAAATATATAATTTTTTTTGTTTAAACACACAGCCTCTGGTGCTCTCCCTTTGTATAGAATTAGGAGTCGAGTTACACCTAGTGCAGATAGACATTCCTTGGAGATTTTTTTTCATCCGAAGTGTATATGATAGATTTTTCCCCAATTTTTACAGATACCAAATAGTTTGGCTGGTAACAGGATCATGCACTGGACTTCAGCTTTTGGTTGTTATATTTCTTCCTACAGCCTTGCAGCGTGCTTCAATTATTTATTTTCAATTCCTTCCAAGTTGTTTTCATTTTTTAATTTTTGGGTAAAAGGTCCCAAGTATTATTTCAATCAAAATCATATGTCCATGATATGAAAATGTTTCACCTCTATACTCCTCATTCCAATCTACTTCCCCAGTTATCTACTACTAAACAAGCAAGTATACATTAATTACAGAAGAATTTGTCTATCAATTTCCCAAGCCTCACATAATGCAACTAGCAGGGGCTTTCCTCCAGCTGTACACTCTATGCTTGACTCATTGTTGAATCACAGCCCGATAATCTTGAACTGAAGCTGCTTGTTTCTTGAATACCCAATTGTTTCTCTCTTGCCAAAGTCCATAAACAGCTAGGGCCATTATCAGTTTACACAGTCTAGCCTTGAAACTTTTGCCTCTGAAATGATGGTAAGCATACTGCAATGCTTGGTGCCATGATACAAAACTGACCTTGCAGTTTCCTCAAGATCAACTCCCATAATTCTTGTGAATAAGGGCATTGTACTAATAAATGATTCATGGTTTCAGGTTGAGCATGGCAAAGCTCACAAGTCTCCTCCTGTATCATATTCCAAGCCTTCAATTTATCTTTAGTTCTTAGCCCATGATGACATACCCCTATTAAGAAAATCTAGGGGGCAGAACCGTAATTGGAGAGAAAATGGAAAGTGAAGATTTTACAAGTAAATAACACAAAATGTTGAGAGCAGTTATGTCTTTTCATAAATCCGTAAAGGATTTTGTTAATGTGCATAATTTTCGTGAGTAGGGGTCGATTTATACGCATCGTTGTTAATAACATCATTTTTAACATTTAGTGACAAAAATAAAGCGAGGGTGTTCAAATTTGCTAAGCCTTTTACCAGCATTTCTTTAGGAGTTCAAATTAACATCTTCCTTCGGAATTAGTATATAACTTAGCCATCTTTAAAGGAAAAAAAGAGAGGTTAAGTTCGCTAATATTCCATATCTTTTAAATAAGACTACTCAAATAACCCCAACTCCACAGGCCTCTGCATTAGCATTTTACATAGCGCACCAAATATTTATTGGTATGCTGGAGTTATTACATAGCCATCCAAGCCAAGCTTGAACTAGATGATTTCCCATATTTTATAGGGATGATATACGAATGTTTGAGCAACGTATCAATTTGAACCTACATGATTGTTGTTGTTGCCACCCTTGTGCGATGCCTTAGGCTTGTCGAAACCTACATGATTCTGAAGAGCTGCACTGCACCTCTTGTCCATTTTTACTGGAATCTCATCATCGGATGAAGAGGAATTCCATGCCTCTCTGTAAACGAACTTCTGCTCGGTTTTCATCTTCCGCTATCGCTGTATGCAGTGTCCCTCGTAGCCTGCACAACATCCGTTAAGCATTGCTTTTCGTTTCTTTTTCTTCTCTCCACCTTTTGGTATGCTTCCATTACTACGCGTGTGGTTTGTCTTTGTGAACGAAACTTCTGTTTGGTTTTCATCTTCTGCTATCACCTTATACTCTGTCCCTCGTAGCCTGCACAGCATCCGCTAAGCATTGCTTTCAGTTTCTTTTTCTTCTCTCCAATTTTCGGTATGCTTCCTTTTCAAGTAGCTAGTTTGGCTTGGCTTATAGCCCACACACATCAATAAGTCGAGCAGGATATTTCGGTGATGAAACCCAAAGCAGTTGACAAGGTGACCACCTGAAAAAAAATAAAAAAATAAAACGATTCAACAATTTCAGATACTACTACATATTGAGCAATCATGCTGTTCTATTGTCCATACTGAAAAAGGTATAATAGGATTTTACAAATTATATATTATTTTGCTAGATTACCATGTACTTTTCAGTGCAAGGGTAACCATGCCAAAGGTGGGGGAGACAAGCCTAAGGCATCGCCTTTCCTACTCTTTCTTTTTTGGTAGCTTCATGAACTTTTACGCAGAAAAGTCCTACAAACGCATTGAGTTTGAACAAATCCCCAGTCAACAGTGCTCTCCATTATAATTTTATGCAGTGCACCAAATACATTGAATTTGAACAAATCCCAAGTCAACAGTGCTCTCCATTATCATTTTATACAGTGCACCAAATATCTGAAGCTTAACATGGTATTGATACGCCCAAAGTACTACGTTACCAAACAAGCCAAGCTTCCCTGACCTAGATGATTTCCGATAGTTAACTGGGATGAAATATGAATGTTTGAGCCAAGTATCAATTGGAAATTCTGTGAAAATACGTTATCACTTTCATCTTCCAAAAACAAGCGTGATTCTGCAGATGCTTGAAACAGAATTGACCATCGTAGATTGTCTATCAATGGATTTAAGCTATAATAATGCTGGATGTTTGAAGGACTAAAACAAGCACCCTCTTGAATTATTAACCCCAGCTTTTGGCTGCAGCAGCTAGTTTGATGGTTAATCTGGAAACAATCCCCTTGGTAGAATGTTACTCCCAGATACCAAGTAATCACACAGAAACGAACGCAACCTGGTGTTGGTAGTAATGATCATGGGACGAAGGGAACGGAAGGGCTTGCTCTAGATTGGACCCGAAACCTAATCGTATCCTACATTTCTGCCTTAAACCTCCTACGAACGAGTCCTAGTGACAGTTTTTAAAGGCAGCGACGTCTTTGCAACTTTTTGTAGACTATGCTATATCCTGACTTACACCTCCTATAAACGAGCCCGAGGTTGCAACTTCTGGTAGACCAGATAATCTAAAGTCTTGCAAATTTTCCTAGTCGGCTCTGCTCTTCCCAGGCGTACTGTTACAATAGTCTGGACTTTGGAAGCTCAAGTGACGCTCTTCCTAGAGTGCCTAGAGGTCTACAGTCTACTACCAATCTGTTCTAACAGCTTTAGGGATCCATTGATTGAATCGAGTGAACTAGAAACAAACAATTAGCTTCACATAACCTCATTCAATAACCAAATGATTGATAAAGCGAATTTTTGAATTGCTAAAACTTTCATTTCTGACGACAACAATCATAACCAACAGAGAAAATTCAACAAGAAACGAACCACATTTTCATCAGCAATGATCATTCAACCAAGCCAGTATATCACCGCGAACAATCTCAACATTCTCATCAGTCTCCCCAAACAGCAAAGAATGCATCATCCCATCGTAAATCTTGATACTCTTATCATCGCTCTTCGCCTTTTCAAACAATTCCCTACTGACATCCGGATCAGTAACAACATCAGCGCTCCCATGTAACACAATGAACGGCAAACTGACTTCGCACAATCGGTTGCTAACATAATCAGTAACCCGTAATAATTCTACAACAGTACCCAATCGTGGTTTCCCCCTATATCTCATCGGGTTCATCCCAGCAATAAGTTTCTTTTGATGAACCTTAACAGACTTGTCCACCAAATCTGCCGTAGGAACAATAGGCAAAGTGGGCGCAAATCTTGACACAAACGTTAAAATCTCAGGAATTGGCCATCTGGGTTTTACTTTATCTGAGATTTTACACATGGGTGCAATCAAAATTGCTCCACTGAACAATCTCGGGTTTTGGAAATGGATCAGAAGGCAAATGGCACCACCCATTGACTCGCCAAACAGGAATTTGGGTAGGTTTTGGTAATCAGGGTTTTGAGTGAGGATGGAATTGAAGAAAGACACGATGTCCGATATAACGTCGTTGACATTTGGGACATAGGCTTTGAGGCCTTGGGATTGGCCATGGCCTTGGAGGTCAAGAGCAAAGCAGGCGAACCCATGTTGGGCTAGGAAGATCGGGGTGGCCTGGAATGTCCAGCTGATGTCATTCCCGTAGCCGTGGACCATGCAGATCAGGCCACGTGGAGGGATGGTGGTGGGTAGGGGTAGCCATGACCTTGTGAAGAGTGATAGGCCTCTGGGTGAGGTGTAGAAGGACTTTGTGGATCTGATGTTTTGGGTTTTGTAATAGTCCTCTTCTGTGGTGTTTCCCCAGTAATGGAGGCGGTTTTGGGGGTCTTGCTTCTGTTCTTCCCCCATTTTTTGGAAGAGAATTTCAGAATGTCTTTGGTTTTGGGTAAATGTGGGGGAAGACGGGGAGTGGGGTGGTTTGTTCGCCTTTGGTTTCCAGCTTGGGTTTTGGACTCTTGTGTTTGAGTGAACTTGGGCTCGGGGCTGGGTTAAGTGACTCGGTGGGTAGATGAAGGGATTTTGACCTTCTGCAATCCTAGTGGAACTGAAGATCAGCAACCTTTGCCTACAGCTGCTTGCTAAGACCACCGGATTAACAAGTTTGATACTTTCTTGAGGTAATTTTTAATTTCCTTGTTAAGAAGTTGATTCCTTCACTATTGTGTCACTTTTGTGAGCATCAATCCGAGTTTGGGATGTGAAGATTGTGAACAAACGTGTAGGAAGACTTGATAAAATGCTTCGAATCCCTTTTCTCTTAGTGAAGGCCAATTTTTGGTACAGTGATTCGTCATTGGGTTATCACCAGCAGTGTACTACCCCACGACACCATATGTAGATCTGCATAAGTGTTCTTTGCTTTTTCTTACCTTTTTTTTTCTCTTTTCTCACACCACTCTAAGAGTGACAAACAAAGGGGGCTGGTAAATTTTCTACCTCCTCCATTGGGAACTTGAGCATTTGAAAAAGCATTCGTGATCATAGTTCCTAGTGACACCGAAAAACAACTCGCAGTGGGGGATACAATGTTTTTATTTGGATTGTTTCTAGTGCTTCCTTTTTTATGATGTTCTCATCTATGAGAAGATTGAAGCAGGAAATCAATATAACGATACGATGAACAACAACTCCCAAATAACTTGATAATTTGTTAATAGAAGTAGCCCTTCTTATCATTTGCTAGTATAATAGTACATACAATGAACGGTAAAAGGAACCTACGTGGATTATCTTCTGATTTTATATCTTTATATACGGTGATGATGTGAAACATTTGATACTCGATTGATTCGTACCGTCTCATGACTGTCATCAAAATTGGGACCATTTAGCAATGTTCATCCTTTACCTTCAAGCTCAGTAGAATTAGATGCATTCTCTATACAAGAAAATGAATAAGGTGAAGAAAGCCTTGTAGAAGGAATTAACATCAAATAGAGGAATGTTGGTCGGTATATGGGAGTCAGAACTGGAAAATATAAATGACAATGTAACTAAAGGATAAAATTACTTACCTAAATGAAGCAGATAAAGTTGGTCAAGAAAGAGAGAGCATGTACCTGAAAAGTACGACAAGAATACCTTCCCACTAGTGACTCTACCAATAAGGCCAATTGGAGGAAGTTCAATGATGCTTCAATATTGTTGTGCGAGTCTTATTATCATTCTCGCTAGTCAGCATGTGTATGGGTTGTTGGATCTATACCCTAGGAGAAATTATGTTGGACAGATAAAATTAATGCAAAATGACCAATGTTGTGCAATTCTATTTTTCTTGGCGGTAGTGGGGGAGAACTAGGGACAGATAGCACTTTTGGTTGGCATGATGCTTATCTTCTTCGCGGTATTTGATAGATTTTGCCTACATAGACGGTCAAGGAAGGTTGCCTGCAAGATGGAACCAATGGTGGCACTAATAAAGTATCACCATACTGCTTTACAAAAGGTGGCCCATCAGAGAATAGCTTTACTGTATTTGTTTTGCAGATATGCTTCATTCCACTGGAAGCACAAAATCATGTAATGAACTTTAGTTGACCTTGGTTAGTGACTCTTGGCAGAACAATATTTGCCTTAACAAACCGATAATGGCTTTCTTTGCACCAAGGAAAATCTCCATAAACAGATGGAAACTTATGTGTTGCTAAACTTATGATATCAACTTGTGCCAACCACATTCAGATAGCCATGAAACGCCCAAATTCCATACTGAAAACAGCCCTTCTGCTTGTCATCATGAACTAGATGACTTTATTGTTGAGCATGATCCAATTTACGAATAGAAAACAAGGGAAACAGTTGAACCTAATCCATCATAATGCCCGACCTTCCAAGAAAGAAGTGGAATTCGTAAAGCATGTGCTTCTTAATTAATGTATCTAAAAGTTAATCTCAAGCTTCAGAATTATCACGCGACTACTCTGGTGTAATAAATCAAATTTAGGCACGTAACACGTGAAAGATTGAATAGGATAAGATGATTGACCTGGGCATTTACTATTGTTCTGTATATTTTATTTTAAGAGCACTTCTTGTAGATTCACCTCTTGCAATAGCATATCAAAGACTTCTTTTTTGCAACTGTTTGGTAAATTTTGGGAGATAAGGAACCATAATGCTCGGTAAAGGAAGCACTATATAAGCACTTATCTTTCGGATGGCCCTATTGGCACTCCCTTACTTGCTGATGGCACTCTCGTATTGTTGCATAATGTACAGCCATGATAATTTGCATCTTGTGCTTAAATAATGTAATATATGTTAATGCCATTAGCAAAAAAGGGAGTGCAAATTGGTTTTTCCTTAATTTCCTTGTAGCAATCCAAGAAATGTTTCATCTTTCTCGGCTAGACCTTTGAGTGAACAATATTGAATATGTACTTGGCATGGGATTATATTTCAGCTGGTGCTGCCTTATCATGAACATGTCAAAGGAATTGTTAGGTGTCATTTCATAATAAGGTGGCGAGTAAAGTCCGGAACGAGAATTTAGCATTCCAAAGTGGAAAGTAGGGCGGCAACCCTGTATCGCATGAAAGCCGACTGTAAGAACCCATTGTTTTTTTTTACGCATGCTAAATATGTAGTCAATCAGAGACTCAAATACTTCCGACTTAGTTCAAACTATATGTTAAGAGTTTGATGTATTGATAGGTTAGCTACAGATAAAGTAACGTGATATTTGTTACATGAAATAATTTTCTTATCCAACAGATAGTAAGCTTGCATTAGTATGACTTTGTTAATGCAATGGAAGGTGAAAAAATTTCCAAGTCTTATACTACTTGTATATTTTGCGAGTCCTACAACGGGTCAATCTCTCTCTCTCTCTCTGTCTAAAAGGAACCCTCAGTGCCATGATCAATGTTGCAAAATTTCTCTTAGGTATATTCTATACATGTATGGATGAGGATGCAAATTGCTCATCAATGCTTTTACTTTTGGATTACCATGTATGAACGAACATCACTGTGAAAGATAGAAAACATGAACATGTATATGGATTTGACATATATAGCATCAGATGCTTTTGTTGAATTTTTTTTTCTATCAGAATTTATGTACCCTACAGTCATCACTCCAAGAGATATCCTCTTATTAATTCTTTTGGTTTTGGAGTTGCCTACATAAAGAAGATGCAACGAACCAAAGATGGTATTATAAATATCCAGAAATGTTCTTATGGGAGGCTGTATGATTACCATAACTGGGCCCATGCACTTTCTCTGGTTACTGAACATGGAAAGAAACGCTAGGTTATTGTGTTTTATACACAATGTCTTGATACATTCGGTTCAACCATTTAAGAAAGTAGAACTACTTTTGAGCCTTGTTTTGGTTCAGTACAAAAAAATATAGGTTGCATTTTTTGCCTGACTGAGTTAAAGTCTTTTAGTGGCTCCTCTCAGGGTTTCACTAACGGGTGATGTTCAAGATTTGCCTCTCTTTCAGTGCAAGAGGCTTGGTTGTTTTTTACACACACTAACAGGAGAAAAGATGGGCCGGAGAGTTTTCAGTTTTATCATTTCTTTCCTTGATACTTACATTGGTTAGGAACAGAAAAATGTTCTGAATGGTGACGTGAACTTTTAGGCAGCTGACCACAAGGTGCTGGCATCAAAGATATGAAAATTGTCTGTTGAATTGGAGTTTTAGGATCTGATGTTCCTCAGTTGTTTAATACTTCGATCCCTGGAAAAACTAATGCAATAAAATTATCATGTGGCAGCTAGATAATTTCAATGGCACTTGAATCAGCTATTGGTTGTTCTGGATTGGCACCTGCATCGGCGTAGGTATGTGGTTATCCCGTATTGTCAAACAGTGCGTTTTATCTCAACTTTGAGCTCGTAGAGTGTACTTGCTATTTATTTAGCTTTGCACACATATGCACCTTTCTTTCTTTACATTGATTTGATTGTGGTGGTGGTGGTTTATCCACGTGCAAGAGAACACACCGTCTGTCAAGAATTGACCAAGATCAGGTTAGCGATGTCATGCCGGGTACAGGAGGCACAAATGGCAAACCCCATGATGGGGACCATAGCTGTGCTGCTAAAATGATGGTCTGTGTCTTCAGATGCAATTCTCATTTTCATCTTACTGTTTTAAATACAAGTCTTTGACAATAAATGTTCATGCATAAATGCTATAGAAGTTTGTCATAATAAACATCTAAAAATTTGAGGTATCAAGCAGTGGAGATCCAAACAAAACGACAGGAACGCGTAAATGACCGGAATGCCTAAATGAGAAGAATGCATGAGAATAGATCTTGACAAGGAGAAAGTGCCGATATCTAGAGTGAGACCATATGTAGGGTAATCTGCTAATATAGTTTGCAATCAATAACTCCTAGCGGTTCAGATCAAAGTCAATTGAGTTCTTTATGAACATATGTCAAAATCCACTTTTTACATCTTTAAAGCAGTGTGAAGAGAACATTTTTGACGTTCCAATGGAGGTATGATAACAGATTCACATTCATAGGAGAAAAAACCTGTGGTAACCCTACGGAAACATCAAAACTTTTTCAAAGATTATCTCTGAGACCTAAGAACTTGATGACAAGATTGCCAGACTGACATACATCGTGAGTAGGGAATTGCTAATACTGTTGAATAAGATAATAATAAAAAAATCAAGAGATGATTTCCATCTCCTTACTCCAAGTCATGATTCAACAACCAACTTGGTTGTTAGTGTCATCTCTTCATCTCACCTTGACTTTAGATCACAAGCGTCACAACCCACAAGGTTCGCCACAAAACTCCTCCTTTCTACACTTTGATGATGAGATTCGATATCTTAAGCTTTCCTCTATATGTTAAGCCACCACTGCTTTGGAATATATACCACATTTTCTCTTTCCACTTGGCACTGCTATGACATGAAACTGACCAGCAAGAACCTGGTCAATTGCATAAACAAATCATGATGAGCTGCAACACAGTTGAGCCTTTTTTTTTTTCTGCATATTTCAGTTGGTGTTGTGGACTTTGCCACCGTAGATTTGACATTCACATCTTAGCTTCGGATAGTGATGCCATAGCCCCACTGTGGGTTGGTATTATGGTTTCCTAGACAGCTGATTGGGGGGTACATTCATAAACCTATCGGCTTGCTGACTTCTTCATTGGCACGTGAAGTCTAAAATGCCTTCGCTTTATAACCTTTTCCTTTACATGTAATCACATTAAGCAACTGTTTTGATACTACTGGTAAATTCCTATTGTGCGCTTAAGTAATCAATTTGTATAATCTTGTAAATTAAGTCTTTCTTTCCACTAACTCTCTACGGTGACACAAATAATCTGATTTTGTCGCACAATTTTTCATTGTCAGAATATTTTCGTTACATGCTCTTCCCCCCTAACCTTTCCATGCTTATGTATCCTTCCTCTAGCTTGAACAGAACCAACCGTTCCATAACTCCTATTTAAGTAGTGTAGCTGCTTTTGCTAGATGAAAGTAGTGCGACAGGTTGTATAGCGCGTACAGTTTCTGCAATCTTACATCGTAAAGCTTGGAGATGACATCGTTTGGAACCAATTTTTTTAGGATTTGGATTTCAGATTTGAAATTGGATTTGGAATTCAATTCACTTTTTTTTGTTTGGAACGAAAGGGAATTCAAATCACGGAATTCCAATTTTGTGTTTGGAGAACAGATGAAATGGAAAGGTAATAAATTTTTAGACAATTATATCCTTAACTTACGATGAAAAATAAATTACGATAAATGATTTCAAGTGTGCTAGTACCACCACATGGTGGTGGTGGTGGTGGCAGCACTGCACGGGGTAGCAACATCGACGGTGGAAGTGGTGGGGTGGTCAAGTGATGGTAATGATGGTAGTGATGGTCATCCATTGACGCCAATAGTGATGCCGGTGGCAGTAGTGGTGGCGGTGGTGGCAACAGTGGTGACGGCGACGGTGACAGTAGTGATGTTGACGGGGGTGGTGGCAATAGTGGTGGCGGCGGTGGTGATGGTGGTGTTGGCAGCAGTAGTGGCGGTGGCAATAGTGGTGATGAAATGGTGGTGGCAGTAGTGGTGGCGATGATGGTGGTGGCGACATTATTGATGGCTATGGTGACAGTGGCTGTGGCGGCGACAGTGGTGGTGATGGTTGTGGTGGCAGTGGTGGTGGTGGCGGCGGTGGCAATAGTGGTGGCGGTGGTGGCAGTACTGGCGGCGATGGCGGTGGCGATGGCGGTGGCTGTAGTGGTGGGGGATGCAGAGGCATTGGTGATGGCAGTAGTGGGGGATGCAGAGGCATTGGTGATGGCAGTAGTGGTGGCGACGGTGGTAGTACTGGCCGTAGTGGCGGCGGCGGCGGTGGTGGTGGCGGTAGTGTTAGCGGAGGTTGTGGCAGCAGCGATAGTTGTAGTAGTGGTGGCGGTGGCGTGGTGGTAGTGGTGGCGGCGACGACGGTGGTGGTGGCGACAGTAGTGGCAGCTGTGGTGGTGGCAGTAGTGGTGCCGGTGGTGGTGGTAGTGACAGTAGTGGTGCCGGTGGTGGTAGTAAAAGTGGTGTGGCGGTAGCGGCAATGAAAATGGGGTGGTGGGTTCATTGTTAGAGAAATCCAGAAAAAGGGTAAGATAGGTAAATAATTAGTTTTAATTCAAGTAAATCGAAATCCCATGAAATCCGACCATTTTTCATCGGATTTCACACTATAGAAACAAATCCAGTCAAATCCCATCAAATCCAATTCCAATTCCTTTTTTTAATGTTCCAAACAACAAAATTTGAGGATTTGAAATGAAATTTCATCAATTCCATAGTTCCAAACACACTAAGGAAGAATTGGTTTTTGTTACTGTAAAATTAGGAGGAAATTCTAAAACAGGCCTTTAAGGGAAAGGTAATCTTTCATATTCAAAAGCATATAATGTTTCAAGTCAACGTAAACAGCATTCGCATTATTATATAGAAATGTCGTTCACGTGACTGTGATCCAACAACCCATACCCAAGAATGGAGGCTCCATAAACCCTTGCTTATAAAAGTTAGGCTCCAGAACCTGCCTAAAACCTACGTCAGAAGCCACACAGTTGCTGACCGAAAATAAAAGAGAGACTGCCACGTATTAGAGAATTACATCTTGATCATCAAGTAGTGGAGGCAAGTATAACCTACCAAGTATATATAGACATGTGGGGCTTTATGTCTTTCATCCTTAAATGCGAAACCTGTCTCTAGGTTGGTGGTGTTCCTTATGGATTTCGTATTAGAGGTGATGTTTTCCCTCACTTTCACTCTTGTTGCCTTGTTGTGTCTCGAGCCTGTTGTTGATGCTAGGCACGGGCAATGGTCTACTGAAAGAAAGTTGAATTCATTGGGTAGTGAGGATCTTGTGACTAACTTGCCTGGCCAGCCTAACATAGACTTTCGACACTACGCTGGGTATGTAACTGTGAATGAGAAAAATGGAAGGGCACTCTTCTACTGGTTCTATGAAGCCTTAACCCTCCCTAACGAGAAACCTTTGGTGCTGTGGCTTAATGGAGGTAAAAATTTGTGGAGTTAAAATTTGCTTCTTTCTTGTAATTCATATGACACATCACCTCTGAAAGTGCCAAAAAGTTGCTTTCTATATCTCTTGGAGATGTTGGTCAGATGATAGTTGACCGAGTCTAAGAAAAATATTTGTGATCAAAGTGTTGCAGATTCCTAAACTTCTTACGTCTAATGAAGAACAAAATCACCTTTCATCAATTTTCGTATGATTCCAATCACAGTCTTTTTGACCAAGATCTATTTGTGTAGCCGTATGCTTATCTCTTGCTACCTGGTGTATTGGCACTTCCACACATCAAATTAGTGGAGCCTTTTTATTTGTAAAGTTCATAAAGGTTATGCTCTCTTTATTCCCTTTCTTATCACCTAGGGACATCATTCTTTGTTTCCATCCCAAGTCAGCCGAGGGATCATAAGTACATTACTTCATTTAGTCCTTGCTATTTTCTGTTTGTCAGTAAGATGACAAGAGGCTACATTGTTCAGGTCCTGGGTGTTCTTCTGTGGGATACGGAGCAACCCAAGAGATTGGACCTTTCGTTGTGGACACAAATGGAGGTGGGCTTAAACTTAATCCTTACTCCTGGAATAAAGGTATAATTTCTACAATCCCTTTTAAAAGTGTACTTATGCATTCAGATCTTGTACATAAGCATCGATTCACTATATAAGTACCAATGTATAGATATAAAGTTTTCTTTTGTTGTCACGATTTTGGATTTCCTCATAGTATAATACTTCGTGAAAGAGCATATCATCAATTTAATATTCTCTCTTTGTCTGGTGTGATGCAGAAGCCAACATGTTGTTTTTGGAATCTCCAGTTGGTGTTGGCTTTTCATACTCCAATACAACTAGTGATTATGATGAGCTAGGAGATGACTTCACAGGTGAATATTACGTAAATCATTAGTACATATGCTGATATCCACAATATTATTCTATAGCCCAAACCACACATCTCCCTCTCTCCCCCCCTTTATCTTCATTTGACTGCTTCATTTATTTCTGGGTGGGTGTGTAGAAAGAAGGCTTGTTAATGTACTTGAAGAAGATATCTGCTCTTTCTTTGGAACAGTTCTACTGTAGTATCTTTTGTTTGGACAGCCATAAGTTTGTGAACTAACTATTTGGCATCTGTATGTGTTATTATGGACTATCGTATCAGCGAACGATGCTTATGCCTTCCTGTATAACTGGTTCGTGAAGTTCCCATCTTACAAAAACCGAAGTTTTTACGTTGCTGGGGAAAGTTATGCAGGTGCTTCACCTTGATAACCCTTTTCCAGAGTCATCTTAATTGAGTCTTGATGTACACTCAACAGATATGTCCTAATATTATACAGGAAAGTACGTTCCCGAGCTGGCAGGGCTCATCCTCGATAAGAACAGTGACCGTTCCCTCTTTATTGATCTCCGCGGCATTTTGGTATGGCCCTTTTGCCAGACAATGAAAATTTTAAAACCCTATCACCCGTCCTTTCGATTCTGGTTTCATAACCAGAATTATCAAATCACAAAATGGCTATCTGTGCAATTGCAGTTGGGTAATCCTGAAACATGTGATGCTGAAGACTGGAAGGGTCTAGTGGATTATGCTTGGAGCCACGCCGTGGTATCAGATGAAACTCACAAAACTATTGGAGAATCCTGTAATTTCAACAGCAAAGATACATGGAGCAACGATGACTGCAGTCAAGCAGTGGACGAAGTCCTCAAACAGTACAAGGAGATAGATATCTACAGCCTCTATACCTCGGTCTGTATTGGCAATTCATCAGGTTCAGATGAAAATTTGATGCAAGTCTTGTTCAAGAGCACATCAAAGATGGTGGGTGACAATTTGATTATTATTTTGTTTTATGGAAGTGTTAGTCACTGTGAGGGCCACTTATGAGTGGAAGTGATTAATCTAGAAAAAACAGGAAAAAAGGGAGGTAAAAGAAGAAAAGAAGTGAAACTGACTTCTTTAAATACCATTTTTTCTATTATAATGGGATTCCCACTTACTTCTGTACTAATGAGACACAAGACCAAGATCTCTGAAAATTTGGAGAAATAGCTTAGTATGATAGATCACTTGAGTTATAATTGTGCATCTTAAGATCTGATTCTTGAGGTACAGCAAAATGATAACAATCAAGAGTTTATTGGTCTTCCCTTTTTTAGTGTGGCGGGTTGGGAGGGAGGTGGCGGGGCGCAGATTTTGCTTACCTAAATTGAACCGTCTGTATTTGATTTTGTCTACTAGATGCCACGCATTTTGGGTGGGTACGACCCATGCCTCGATGATTATGCGAAAAGATATTACAACAGAGCTGATGTTCAGAAGGCACTCCATGCTAGTGATGGATACCACCTCAAGACTTGGAGCATCTGCAAGTAATAAATATTTTTTCTTCTCACTTTCTGATGCTGTCATTTTGTAATGACTATGTGTGGGAAGTGTAAAGTTATGGAGTTAACTCTGTATGCCATAACAAGGACAATACAAGGATAAGAGGTCTTCATGATACTAACTGAGCCATATTCAATGCAGTATGGATATTTTCAATGGCTGGTCAGAATCAAAGGAAACTGTTCTCCCTATATACAAGAAACTTATTGCTGCAGGACTTAGAATATGGGTCTACAGGTACCTGTTTCCCAACTCAAATCTGTTAATGAACAAAGACGTGAAACATTAACTTCCTATTTATGATACTCCTTTTGGTCGCTCAGTGGGGATACTGATGGAAGAGTTCCCGTCCTGTCCACAAGATACAGCTTAAGCTCGCTCGGTCTGCCCATCACTAGGACATGGAGGCCCTGGTACCACCAGAAGCAGGTAATTGCCTACCAAAGCATAATCGGTACCAAAATATGTCTTATTAGATACTGAGGATACTACCTTACCAGTCTTACCTGGTTCTTGGTACAGGTATGGGTAAATGGGTAGGCTTAGTTGTTTCTTGGATTAAGGTCGTGGTTCACTTGAAATCGCTTCTTGAATTCCCTTTCGCATTCATAATAGTTATATGCTTGGAACTTAAGGAAAAGATATATGCAAGGATCCCATTGCTTGCCAAAAAAAGATCAGGCGTAGAAAGGAAGGAGAATTTACAAGTCTCCTAGCATACGGCAATTATATGCATGTTGGAAACTTTTCCGTAGAAGTATACTGTAGAAGCTCAATTTGGAAGCCTGTAGTAAGGGCAAGAAATTTTGCAGCAGCTTTTTGGACGGGTTAGCTTCATATTGAATAGAATGAAACTAGTATGAAAAAAACTCAGAACTCTTTGGATGGTGAATGATATCTTGAAAGTGTTCTTAGAGTGAGGTTCGACTTTGATTGGTAAAACGTCACAAATGCGATCTAAAATTTAGTAGTATTTATATGCTAGCAAATGGAACCAATAAGTTGATTGATCTAGTTGTTTCTGACTCTATTCATTAACATGGAATCGGCATCACCGTCATAAAAAGTTTGGCTGCCAAATCGCAAGGGACATATATACACAAGTCATTTGCATAGAGGAAAACCGTGTTGCTTTTACTAACGGATTCATGCCTGCCCTTCTTCTTCTTCCTTTGTGGATCAGGTTGGTGGTTGGCTTCAAGAGTATGAAGGGCTCACATTTGCAACATTTAGAGGAGCTGGCCATGCAGTGCCCATTTTCAAACCAAGCGAGTCGCTTGCTTTCTTCTCTTCTTTTCTTCTTGGGGAGTCTCCACCTTTCCAGCGATGGTAACCCTGATGGCAGGTTGTCTTTGTACTTTGCTCGCATACATACGTACGCACCTAAATCTACTATGTAGTTTCATACATGTAGCATAAAACAACCTTACCCGTGGTCTTCGCCCTTTGGGGCATGTACCAAATGTGGAAAGAGAATAAATGGAATCTTTTATACCAGATAGTTCATGTTTGATGTTCCCATTGTTAACAGGTATGCAAACTGTATCAAAGAAATGTATGGCTTATCACTAAAGATAGAAAAACATGGCTAGTTTGAATTTGTTGCAGTTTCACAGTGAGAGTGATATACATATATATACCACCAAGCGCGTAGGTCAGCTGGTAAGGGGTTGTCCTAACTTAACTAGAGGTCTCGTGTTCGAGCCCTGGGAATGCAGCTGCGTTAAAACTTGGTAGGGAGAGCTTTTCCGCCCATGTGGTCCTGCACGGCTCGAACCCGGATTAGTCGGCTCTCAATGTGGTGTCCGGAAACCGGGTGGTCTAACCAAAAAAAAAAAAGATATACATATGTTCCCAACCTATTCTGGTCGTACCCAAGGGCCCAATAGGGGTCCCATTTCACGCGAACACGTCGACATTGTCAACGGTCAATTTTCCAACGCATCAAACCTGTCAGCGCCCGCGCGCCCAAGACACGTGTTTTTCTCGTTCCGCGCGCTTCGTGCGTGACTTAGTCATTTTATTTCGCGTCGACGTCACTAACGCTAGCGCGATCGTCACACCGAGACCATCTGAACACCTTTTCATCAAAAATATCGGCCGACGGCGAATTTGGAGAAACGGGGTCAAGGGGGAAAATGGCCTTGGCCAACCCCAGGGGGTCGGCCTCGGCCTTCCCCAGGCCATAGGGGTCGGCCTCGGCCTCCTGGGGGGCTTGGCCTTGGCCACTTTCCCCCGGTGGTTCACCCCTTTCCCGCATACCCCTTTTTCGTACTTCTTTCCCCTCGTACGCTTTGTACGTAACCTTGACACCTTGATCGCTATGTGGGTATGATTCTTGGCAACGTGCTCGTCGTAACGCAACTTCCGGATTCGTCATTGCTTATCAAACCACCTACCGACGGCGCACCTGAAGTTCGCAAAAGGAGAAGTGGCCTCGGGCTCCAAAAAATGGAAGATGGCCAAATGACCTTGGCCAACCCCAGGGGGTCGGCCTCGGCCTTCCCCAGGCCATGGGGGTCGGCCTCGGCCTCCTGGAGGGCTTGGCCTCGGCCATTTTCCCCCGGTGGTTCACCCCTCCGCGCAACCCCTCTTTCCGCACTTTTCTCGCTTTGTACGCTTTGCACGTGACTTTGACATTTCGTTCCTCATGTAGGTATGATTCGCGTCGACACACTCGTCGTGATGCAACTTTCGGATTTGTATTTGCCCATCAAAACACCTACCGTCGGCGTGCCCGAAGTTCACCAAGAGAGGGGAGTGGCCTTGGGCTCCTTCAGGAGAGTTGGCCATTTGGCCTTGGCCAACCCCAGGGGGTCGGCCTCGGCCTTCCCCAGGCCATAGGGGTCGGCCTCGGCCTCCTGGGGGGCTTGGCCTTGGCCACTTTCCCCCGATGGTTCACCCCTTTTTCCACATACTTGTTTTCTCGAGTCTTTGCACCTCCGCGATGTTCACGGACGTTCGTACATCAACCTCGCGACGTTCGTCGTGCATCAACCTCATGACGTCCGTCGTGCATCAACCTCGGGACATCCGTCGTTCATGACCGCACATCGCTCCCGCGATGCCCATCGCCCAAAGTCGCGCACTATCACCGAATGACCCGTCGCCGACGACCGCATACCATAACTACCAACTTTGTCATTACTATAGGTTGCATTCATTATCTTGTTATGACAGGCACACTTAGCTCACATCTCGTCTTTGGGACACCCGATGCGCGCCCGAGCGCCATCGTCATGATACGTGCCCCCGGCACCAACTGTTGCTCCGCGACGTTCGTCGCCGCGCCCTTGCGCCATCGTCATGATACGTGCCCACCGCACCAAGTATTGTCTCCGCGACGATCATCGCCGCGCCTACGTGCATTCTCATGATACATGCACCGACACCAAGTATTGCTCCGCGACGTTCGTCGCCGCGCCCGTGCGCCAATCTCATCATACGTGCCCCGGCACCAAATATTGCTCCGCGACGTTCGTCGCCGCACCACTTTCACAACACGTGCCCCAGGCATCGGGTATTGTCTCGTGCTATAGGCACCGCGCTCATGCGCCACAATCATGTTGCATACTACCGGGATGGGCTCACAACCTTATAGCCATCGCCATCTCAATCAAAATGGGGGCTTCGGCCTCGTACCGGGATGGGCTCACAACCTTATAGCCATCGCCGTCTCAATCAAAATGGGGGCTTCGGCCTCGTATCGGGATGAGCTCACAACCTTATAGCCATCGCCATCTCAATCAAAATGGGGGCTTCGGCCTCGTACCGGGATGGGCTCACAACCTTATAGCCATCGCCGTCTCAATCAAAAGAGGGGCTTCGGCCTCGTACCGGGATGGGCTCACAACCTTATAGCCATCGCCGTCTCAATCAAAAGGGGGGCTTCGGCCTCGTACCGGGATGGGCTCACAACCTTATAGCCATCGCCGTCTCAATCACAAGGGGGCTTCGGCCTCGTACCGGGATGGGCTCACAACCTTATAGCCATCGCCGTCTCAATCACAAGGGGGCTTCGACCCTCGTACCGGGATGGGCTCACAACCTCATGGCCATCGCCGTCACAGTCACAGGGGGCTCCGACACAAGGACCCCTCGCCAAAGACTCGGAGCACTGAGCCGCGACCATGTCCGCTCATGTTACTATCGATCTTCGACACCACCAGGGCAATGACCCCCGGGTCACTCCGGGACGGGAGCAGGTCCTTGGAGGGCATCGCGCCTAGTCCGCCTGGCAGTTGGCTACAGGGGTAACCCTCACCACTGTCAGGTTATCTGCGCGTCTCTTGACGCACCTCATGGGATTCAGTAAGGGCTTGGATTGGTGGCTGGGGCAACGGGTTTACTCTGACCATGCCGTCATGGTATGGTCAGTCTTCTCAGACAGGCAGAGCGACGCTGTGCGAGGCAGGCAACGCGAATTTGGGAACCGGCAGTCCAACGGAGAACCGGTATTTTGGGACCCCCTGGTGACGTGTCACTCCCGGGGGACGACATGTGGCACTTTATGACATAAGCACATTGTTTTCTATAAATAGTGAACTTTACAACTCAAAAAGGGACTTCTTCTTCATTCTCACAAAAATCACTTTCTCACTCTAGAATTGGAGAGCTCTTGGATTCTAGAGAGAGAAACACAAAATTGGGCATAACTTAAGATCGTGACATCGGACCCTGACTTGGACTATCGACTGCCGGCCCTGTTCGTCGTGGCTTTGCCTCCGCTGCACTGCCATTCCTCACGGCCTGTCTGGGAAGCCTTGCTCTCAGCCCTTACTCCGTCCTTGCTGTCTCTCACTTTACATACTTGGCAGCTGACACAGACTGCAGCCTTTGTTGCACCTCCACGTAACTTTGCCTCCGCTGCACTGCCATTCCTCACGGCCCGTCTGGGAAGCCTTGCTCTCAGCCCTTACTCCGTCCTTGCTGTCTCTCACTTTACATACTTGGCAGCTGACATAGACTGCAGCCTTTGTGGCACCTCCACGTAAGTAAGAACCCACTTTCCTTGGCATCAACATATATATTGATGTGAGATTAATTTAGGCGAGAAAGATGTACTGAATAATTAACGCATATATTTCGAGATCTAGGAATCTAATATTTGGTTATGCAACTATTTGGAGTATTAATGCTTGGATGTGATACCATCTAGTGACACCATTGGAGTTAACTAAAAACTAATATCGACTCTGTTCATGGTTTTCTGGTTGCAGCATTGTATTGTATGTGACTAAGGCCTTGACTTGAATTGCAAAACATAGTAAAGAATGTGCAGTTCTGGTAAAAAAGTAGGGTAGATATCCAGTGGCACTAAGCTTGATGAACCGGTGTATAACTTTTGAGTTGGATCGTTATAAAATTTATCTTCACATACACGAGTGTATGAAATGGTGTGGGTCACTGTACTCACGTGGAATAGTCATCGAATATTTTCTCCAAGACAATATACTAATTAAGATCACGCATGTTCATGGATAAAATCTTGCCTCTAGTTCGTGTTCTTTTGAAACGAAAGATATGTAGCTTGGTAAACGTAGTTTTTACATTATCTGAGATCCAACAAAAACACCCTGCAATTGCAAAAACATGGAAAGTTAGTATACTCAATTCCAGAGTAACTTGTTGAGAAAAGCCCCCATGCTATAGCTTTACATCATATCCATGTATCCGCAGCAGCTGCAAAATTAATTAGCACCTTGTATATCTTTGCTGCCACAAAATTGACTTCTCTGCATCGCATTTCTTGGTTCTTGAAGCCCCATACCTTTTAGTGACATGCACAAGAAAAATGGTCATCATATAATTGCTTGTCAGTTCACAAGAGACCTCCTTTCCCTTTTGGTATGCCCCTCCATAATAGACCATTTTCAAATAGAGAGTAACAGCTTTATCTTTGTCATTATAGTTATGTTGAGGAGGGCTTTACATGAAAATCAAAGCATTCCCCATGGAATTGCAATTTTGAAACAACTTCTCTTCAAAGTGATAGAAGAGTCTAATCAATCATGGTAATCCTAACCAGCTACTCACAGGATGTTCTACTCTAAACCTCTTCCAACTTAGACATTTTCTCTAGAGAACGTCACAGATCAAGAGAAAGTTCGATCATCCTAACCATGATTCCTTTTAGGGGTTGTTTTGGTAGTTCTGACTGATTTCTGTTGTCCTGAACAAGAAACGAAAAGAGAAAGTTTTCAGAAGTATATAGCGTTTGGCTTGTAAACAAGCTGAGAAGGTTACATAATTTACAAATAAATGTTAGTGTTTTCCAAAATATAGTGTCAAGTTTGGTTCATTTTCTTTGTCAAAATAATGAAAGGAATGTGAAGAGGCAAAGAGGGAGGAATTCCACGTAGAAGGGAATTGAATAAGTAAGTGGGTATATAATAAAGAACTCCATTTACTTTAATACTTATGAGGTATGCTAAGGTGTAAGCATGTGCACCGAAGCACCATACGAAGAATGTTCGCGCTCGCGCACGTGGCAGTGGGCTGTGAGGCACAATGTGGCGCTTTGATGGCGTACTTAGCACGCGATTAGACGCTTTTAAGTTTTCGTGACTAAAACTAGGCTGCCGGTGCAACGGATCGGGTCGGATCCGACCGTTAGCAGGTGGGTGGTTACACTTGCACCGGTTCGGGTTATGCCCGAACGGTTGCACCTGCTGGGTGGTTCCAGTTCGGGGCAGACCTAACTGTTGGGAGCTGGTTAGTTACCAGCCCAGATCTGGACCATTAATCTTAATGGTTTATGATCTAACGATCCAGATTGCTTGGGTGCATGATGAAAGGGTGTGACCATTGATTAGCAACCACTAGTGCTTTATAAATAGAGCACAATGGTCAGATATTCGGACCTAGTAATTAGCCTCTGCTCTCTTCATTTATTTTCTTTCTGCAGATCTTTTACAACAAATTTTTTTTGCAGAATTTCTTACTTGTAAAATCATTATCCAGAATTTCATACACATATTTGTGGGGTGAATATCGTGTGTGCAAACGCTATTCACTAAAGTGCTTCGTTGTATCTTGGAGGATATTTGCCTGCAACCCGCTGCATATCGTTTTTGGTGGGGACAAATATAAACTTAAGGAAAGCGTTTTACAACGTGCCTCGAAACCGATTCTTCTTTCAGTCACAAAGCCATACCATATTACCACCAACAATAAACATCGAATTAGTTGTAGAACGAAGTCCCTCCCGCCATAAGCATACTCGGACGACAAGAGAACGCCAAGAGGAGAGCATATAAATTGATGTAACAAATTGGGGAACGAAATGAAGTAAAAAGAGTTTTCTCGGCCCTGCTCAAAGAAAATACGAGGGGGTGGGCCTCTGAAGAGTAGGGTGAGGTTAAGGGTCTATTTTAAAATAATAGGAAACCTACTATCTCAAAATGAAAATTAGCGTATTAACTTAATGAAAATTGAGCAAGTTGAGGCTGGTGATTGACTGTTCTTGAGTAGTTTCGCACCCTCCAGGATTCAACAGTCCCTTCTTCACTAAGGAGCACTCAAAATAGTCTTTTGCTTGTTTTTATCACCAAAAAGTGAAACTTCTAGATGGTGAAGATAGTGAAGAAAGGAGCTGTGAGTTTGTAAAACGAGACAATAGTGAAGAAAGGAGCAAAAGTTAAACCTGCGTGCAAATCAATCGTTCTGGATAGATTTCTGGTGGATTTTTGAGCTCTCCTGCACATGGCAGTCCACCTTTACTAGCTTGTTACCAAGCCCAACATGCCAACCAACTTATAAACCCATGTGACTTTTCTAATCTCTCCAATCTGAAAATATGAGTTTTGCACAACTTATACAAGTTCAAGCAAGCAAGTTTGAGAGTAAATTCAAGGATGAAATCAATTTTTGACTTTGATGTAATTGTAAGTTTGTGCACCAAATACAACAAGGTCTGGCGCATCTAGCCACATATAGTGACCTGACACTAACATGTTATTTCAGTTTGAACTTGAGACAAACCATAGTATCATAAATGTACGTAGTTTGCAGCAGTTGTATTGCTGGAAGACCAATAATTAGTGCTAGCCTGGCCATAACTTTGAAGCCATGAGGAGAATTCCACCTAGGCTACTTTAGCGTCTGTTTATGGTTAAAACGCTCTGACAGTTTTTTTTCTGTATTTTACTCCGTATAATGTTGTTGTCGCGCGAACGTGTTTTGGCTAAACCAGCTTCAAACACAATTCTCGATGCAAACTTTCTGGAGGTTTCGAGAGTGTCTTCTTTCTCAAACGACCTAAGACTTGGAAATATCCTCTGAGGTGCAAATAGTGTCCCATTTCTGGAAACAATAGCGATTTTATGGCTGTTTTATTACATGGTTTCAAGAACTTTCTTCTGAACTCATTAGTTTTGCTTCCAACTGTTGTATGTTTTTTGGTTTTGAGGTACAACCAAGTTGTTTGTGTCCTAGTTTGATTAGGGCTGTCTGTACCTTCTGGAAAAGATCGGTCAATATCAAGATACCTGGTGAACAATATCAGGGCTACACGCTTTCCTGCCAACGTACCATCCAACTTTGATCAGAAAAAGCAAAAGAGAAACAAAAATCCAACCACCTGACCAGGAATGATAGCGGAACTAATCTAACCAAGTAGAGAACTTTGCTTCAATCTTAGTTCACAGGCTCAACTCACACACCTGATTGGGATAGCATAATTTCACAGATATCAGGCACATTGCCTTATTCACACACACTCGCATTACAGAAATCTGTTTATTGTGGAAGCTAAGACACGCGATGTAGCTGACAAGCCGAATCAAATGAAGCAGAAGTTAAACCTTGGTGGAATAAGCGGTTTCCTGCAGTCATCTATTGTAGCAAAAATTTTGGGACTTTTGCTGCCGCGAGTTGTGAAGGTTCGATTGAAATGAGCATGCACCGTTGAACTTTCTTGGGTGGTTACTCCACGAGAACAACGCTGAGGCGTTATCGGCTTGAGGATCCGGTATTCAGGAGGATCATAAATTGCCTTCTTTATTTCCTGAAGTAGTTCAGTGTTGGAGTCAAAACGGTTGCTGGAGTCGAAGAACATCTGAAACACTTTCAGACATGATAGGTGGAGATGCTTGCATGGTTTCGGCAAATCACTTAGCTCGTCCATCAGAACATGCTGGAGTAACTCTTTTCTCTTCTCATCTAATATGTTCTTCACATAACCAATTGAATCTTCAATGTCTCCGTCTGGATTTTCTTTCAAGTGGAGCAGCACAAGGTTCATTTTCCCCTCCTCTTGTTCCTTCTGTGAGTACACGACAGGAAACATATAATTGTTTTAGAGTAGGGTAGAGAATGAGCAAATGTTGCTGCTACCCGGAGACTGAAAAGGAGACATCGTCGCCTTTCAATGGCTTTTTCGTTATTAGAGCAGCGATACTTCTACTAGTAGTTTCAGTGTCAACTTTTTTTCTAAAATTTGCACCTACATTTTCTTGAAAGACACTTGATAGTATAGGCATTAGTTGTGGTTACAAATAAAATGCCTACATCAGTAGCAAAATATTTTCTCAGGATACAGAAACTTTGCATTTCCCTGGTCCTTTACAAATGGAGCACATTTCAAAACCTCACCCACACCGATAAAAAAAGCATGAAAGCATGATGAGTCCTACCAAATTTCATCCCATTGGAAAAGAGGGCCCTTCATCAAAACTCAAACTCTTCAAGATAGCCAGATGGTCTCATGCTTGTTAATTTGTAGTAAATTACAAAGATGAAGGGATTCATTTTGTCACGCTTTTTTACTTGTTCGGTTAAGTTTTTTGAAGTCGCATGGCAACGGCCTAGAAGCAGCAAAGAACTTAACCGCTTGGTTCCTTTAACTCTAGAGCATTTCAATTTCTGAGACATTATGAAAAAGGCTGATAACATACCTGATAGCTTTGGATGTCATTCAACAAGCGAGCCGTAGCCATGAGCAACTTTGTGATAGTTTCGTAGACATTGGTTTTGAGTTTGTCATCTGGCAGCCTTGGGCTCAAGAAACATGAAGATGGAAGAACTATGGTGTGTGTTGCGATGGACGTCATGCCAACCGTAAGGTACTCATCTGCGGATGGTAGGTATCCAGTATTGCTCCAAGTAGTTTCCAGCAGCCATGAGGAAAATGTTTCGCGCCACTTTTGTACAAGAACCACATTTAGTACATAAATCTTAAGTTTTTACCGATAACATGGATCAATTATGCAGCATTTGCTCACTCAAGTATGCATCAATACTTACTATATCTTGCATGTATCTTGTTATATCACTTCCTTGTTGATGGAGGAACTCTGTTGCAATTTCAGTCACAAAATCAACAAGGGCAGCAAAGATGACCTTACTAGGGCCCCTTAAACCTTTACCATCCCATCTACCATATTCATAAACATTAGTAGTAAGTAACATTTTGGGGCAAGATGAGGATAAAAAACAAATGTGCATAGAAAAACAAAAGGGAATCTAAAAATTGATGAAAAGGAAGCCCTGCAATCTGTCTGGTTCTTTTGGTACTTCAGACACTGAACCGCACACTCCTTATCCTGATTTTCATAGACTATGGGTTGATTTTTAGTGGCATTTTGCACCATGTATCGCTGAAAGCCTATAAGGACACTTATCACAACACTCAGTTGGTGTGAGAGTATTACTAAAGCTATAAATTTGCTTGGCATGATGCCTCCTTTTGCCAAACTGATAAAATTTTGCCATTATAATGTACCTAAAGAAGAAGTTTAATTACCTTTGTACTGCCTCAGTCAATTCTTGCAATTCATCGAGAGCACCTTTCATATCAAAAAAATCATCCGCGACTGTAATAAGTATTGCGCTCTTGGCAACTATCATCCGAACAAGAGAATCATGAGCCAAACAACTGCTGGCGGCAACAGCAAAGTAGCAATAGGTAGTCTTTTCCCGTCCAAATCCCATGTCGCTAAGGCCAGTGTCCTTTGACCACCTGCCATATCCGTAAGGCGCGCCATGACTCATCAATTTTCACAAAGTTATTCGACGAATTCGTTGTGTTTGAGGACACATTCTAGTGGAAGTAAATCTTGTACCTATTCAGTTCCTCCAATTCGTTCCTATAAATTAGTTGACGAAACTTGTAATTTTCCATGGCAAGTTGCATGATACTCTCATTCTGGAGACATGTTAACCTAGTAGGAAAATGTTTGATTGGTTAAATTCTTCCAACCATGCTTAAATTGAATAAAGCAGAACTGTAAACATAATAGGAATTTAAGTGCAATACAACTCATAGGAGCTTCTACCTGTAAAGGGAGGCCTTCCCAGTCCACAGAGGACTGACCCTATTTTCTTCAATCCACATTCTATGGTCAAGATGATCCAGTCTAGCAATCCACGGAAGACTCAGCTCTTGCTCAATCTTTTAGAAACATAACAGTCTCTGCTTAGCATGACTTACATGCACGATACAGTTTCAACATTGTAGAGAGAACAAAATGGAACGAGAAAGAAAAAAAAATGGTTTTTTTTAACCAGTTCTCTTATGTTTTTGTGATAATCTTTGGGCATAAGAATTGCATCCAAATTCATCAGACTGGGATTGTCTTCTTTTGTTGCTATCTCTCTCTCTCTGTCTCTCTCGGCTGACTTCCATCTGGAGTTTGGTAGGGTGACTTCACGGGGGAGCCCATTTCCCCTCCAACGCCCAGACACTTCAACTAATCATCATCCCTAAAGCCCATTTGTGACACTTCTTGTAACACTTTAACCTACAGTTTGTTGATACTAAGTTACAATACTGTTGGTAGAGTAATACAAAAATGCCACAAAAAGATCTCTAGCCACAATTTTGTTCCAAACATGGGGTTGGAGGAAACTTTGCTTCACACAGGACTTAAAGGAGCCAACGTATTACCAAATTTAATTTTGGCCGCCACCTTGAAGCCAAAAACTTAGTGAGATTATGTTGGCAACCAGACATTCAAATGCATCATTTAACTATGAAAAGCCACTACAGTGGCTAATTTCTCCTCATCGACTTCCCATCGGTTGAATAGAGTGAAGAGTATAAACGTGACTTACCACTCCACGGAAACTTGGGAGTGTGACAAAATTATCACATGCCATTCTTGATTTCATAGTTTTCTCGAGCAATTTTCTTGAAAACATTCTTGCCTCCTCTAGTTCGTATTCTCCAGCAAATATAACATCTGTGGCTCTATAGACATTATATATCAAGCTTCTGAAATGTTCACAGTTTTGTTCTAGATGATCTAGGATGTCTTCGTGATTTAGAAACCAACAAAAACTCCCTGCACATGCAAAATCAGTTTCAGTTAATGCAAAAGTCATTTACCACAAGACTTTGAAAAACTTGTGTGTGTGTGAGAGAGAGAGAGAAGGGGGGGGGGGGGGGGGGGGTAGGTTTTGAAGCTGTACATGGAGTTATGTTATATCCATGCATCCGCAGTAGCCGAAATGCTAATGAGTCCTTGTATATCTTTGCCAATGCATCATTGGTTCCCCTTGGTTCCGTTAGTTGTTTCTTGCGATTCCTATATGTTCTAGTTACAGAAACGAAGATGGTTGAGTGAGCTATTGTCAAGAACCTAAATTTGGGCAACAGTGCTTTGTTACCTGAAGAACTGTTCTAGAATTTCATCAATGTCTTCATGGAAGTGTTCAGCCAACCCTAGTTTTTGAATATGATCTACCATGCTGAGTGTAATACCCCATATTTTTTTAATTTTTTCTATCACTTTAAAATGAATAAATAAGTAAATAACTAATTAAACAAATTTGTGGTCTTTTTCTAATATTAGGAAAGTTTTGGTGCCTTTTGAATAAGTGGATAAAGTTTAAAGGGGTTTTGTGTAATTTGCCAATTAGGGCTTTGATATAAATAGTTCTTTTTTCTCTTCCAGCCTCCCCTTTTCTTCCCTGTTCGCTGCCTCTTCCATTGTCTCCTCCATTTCAGCCCTAAATTTCTTGCGTTTTGGAGAAATTCGTTGTAAATTGAGTGGCGTAGAGCCGGAGGATTGAGCTTTCGCTGATTTGCGTTTAAGGTAAGGGATTTTAACGCTTTTTGCTGTGGCTTGGGTTTCCTTCTTTCAATCTGAAAAATTATTGGATCTCGATCAAGCTTGTTGTGTAAGAGATTTCTTTTATTTTTGCTATGGTAAGGGAATCTGATTTTGTTATTGTAAGGGTTTTCTAGTTTCACCGATGATGAGGGTTTCCACTATTATTTCCTATCGCTCAAATTCCTACGTTAATTGCCTTTGAAAAGGGTATCCATCTTGTGTCAGATTCATGTTTCCACGATCATTGATATAGTCTGCTTCTTGTTTCTCCTGTTTGAATCTGCTGAAGTGTGGTAAATATGATACTCCCTTACGGGCCACGTGCGGAATTTCCATACCCATTAAACCAATGCAAACCCACTGTTTATTTAGCTACCATTTTACCTCAAATTTCATTAGGCAGCTTGTGATTTGGAAGCCTATGAAATGCCTTCTATGTTTGGTTAGGTTTATAGTATCATTGTTACAGTATTCATCATGCAGTTGCATGAATCAGTTGCATCCCAAATGTCATTGTCGTTTGCTAATCACCAACAGAAGCCCTAGTCTTATTATTTCTTTCTTTCATTGCTGGGTTGGCAGAAGGCATGGTCAATGCCTTTCTTCTTTATGGATGGCATCATCTTTTGTCCTTAATCACTTCTTCAGGCTTTAATTTATTCATAGACATTACATTACATCACAGTTCCTTTCATGTTTTCTAATGCATGTATATGCCTTGAATTCAAGTCACCTTAGGGAATTCTTTTGAAATCATTGGACAAACTTCCAAGTTCACGTTACATATTCACGACCAAGAAGTACTGGATTCTCTTTCGGATAGGCCCTGAAAGGCGAAGGAAGGCTGGAATGCCAACAGGCGTCTATTATTGAATTCACCCGACCCGACAGTACCCATTTTGGGAACGGCCAGTGCCAAAGTCACTGAATGGGTAAGTCGCCAATCCCTAAAACGGACTATGTAATGTACTTTATCTGCTGGGTTACGGGCGACATTGATCATTAAAAATAAACAGTTCTTGTGCTGTTTTCTTTTTCTAAGTTTAAGCTTGAATTTGGTTCCTATTTCCTTGTTTAATCATTTTGCCATCAATTATTTGATTTCATGTCATATTGAGCTCAAAGGAACCCGGAGTTGAGTTGTTTCAGTTCCATTGAATTTGTATTTTTGTACTCGTCAATCTACGACTAATTGATCGACTATGTTTGAACAACTCTCAAATTGAGAGGGTCCTTTTGGACACACGTTTGATTATATGCTGGCGATTAATAGATGCTTAGCATGCTACCGGTAGCACACGTTTGATGTTTGTACGTTTGGTTCGACGTTTGGGTCTTATGACCAACATAGTCATCGTATATTTTTGTTGTGTAGCATTCCCGGCATATTATATATATGTTTAGGGTTAATGCTTAATCACGTTTGTTTCGGCATTTGATATAAGAATTTGGTTTACCCATTCTGTCAAGTATTGATGTTTGACTCTGTTAGTTGTTGCTTTGATATCATGTCGTTTTTGTACCTTACTGAGCTATTTGAGCTCACCCTTTCACTCTACCTTGCCCCTTGCCACAGGTCATGAAAGTGACTAAGGATCCGTGTGACGGCGTTGGAGCTTTGAGATTCCTTTTTAGTTAATTAGATTGCAGTTTGTTTTGAGAACTTTACCCGAAAGTGGGTAATTTGATATAATTGATTTTGTAATTTGTTTAGCCGCTGCGTTTAGTAGATGGTTTTGTATGGGATTATTCAGAGAATGGATTGTATTAGATTTTTGTTTTATGGAGATATTTTATTTTAAAGGGTTTAGTTGCTCTGTTTATACCGTTGTCACTAGAATTATATCGGTATATTAGGAAATTTGATTTCAGTCACGGCTTCCGTTTCGGGGGCGTGACACTGAGCTTGATGAGTCCTCCATCCATAGGTTACATTGATGGAACTGCATGGAGAATAGCGTTCAGTGAAAACTTTGAAAGTGCATGGCAATACACGGTCTGTCCCATAAGAAGAGATCATCTCCCAAAAGTCAGCATTTTTTTTTTTACAATTTCTTTTGTTTTGAAAAACCCTTAAAATTGAGTGTCACACGGTTTATTAGTATAATTTTGAGGGTGGTATCTGTTGAGATGTAAATCCGACATCAGGATAATAATAGTTAATAACATATCTCCATATAAGACTTGCATGCCTTTCTCCTCGCTGCCGGTTGATTTTGAATCGGGTGCTTTTGGATGATATATATCATGGTATCAGAACTGATCTCTCTGGGTCCAGCTAAAAAATTTAAAATAGATCTACATCTACAGAGTTTAATTTATCCACGTGTTTGGCGATGCGATGGAGAGTTGGATGCTTTCAAAGTAACTTTTTCAGGGAGGAAATTATTCCTCTGTTAAAGGGACAGAAAAAGCATATGGTCATACCACCGTAAGGACATCTTTGAACAAGAGACTCCAAGTAATCCATGTACTTCTGGTTTCCGGTAGTCATATATGCACAAGCAGTGGCAGAGGGCGAGTTGAAGATTGAGCCGTTTTCACTGAGATGGGTCACAATGGCTTGTTCATAAATCTCATATGTTGATGGCAGGGCCTCCAGATATGAGAAGATTGGGGGATACTGGAACTTATCCACAAGTTTTTCCCTGTAATTCATTCTCTTGAATAACGTTAGATCAGTCACAAAGCTTAACAACATATCTACGATAGAAGAGAAGAAACAGAAGCTTTTTACGTTTCAAGAATCCTTTGCCTCTCCTTGAAAATGCTGAAAATGACCCCTTTCAGCTCATCTTGCATAAAAAGGTCTAGACCTGTTGCCGCGCAAGCTCAACCATTCCTGGGAAAACGATAACAAACCATCGAGGAAGGTGCTGATAGTTTACGTCGACAAGCATCTTCGTGTTGGCATGAATAAATGCCAACCCTGACATATGAAAAAAAAAATCGTTAATACGATTCTTTTATGAAGGAAATATCATCCGCTACAAAATTTACTTTGCGAGTGCTAGCCCATCACAATGAAATGGAAGAAATAATTTTTTTTTTTTTTTTTGGGATACTTGAAGGAGGAAGATTCTAAAGGGAAGAACAAACAAAATATAAGTTGCAAATACCTAACGGCCTTGGCGAACAAGAATATAAGTGGAAGTTGTGAACTAAGTATTCGGTGACATAATACTTTGAAGGTACATTGGTCCCACGAAATTTAGCAAGCTATACCTTGTCCGGTGTTGCATGTGGGTGCAATTATGACAGCCTAATGTACCTTTTTCTACGCCTTTGTCCGAAGCATTCCAGGTTTTCAGGGCAACCAAGCAAGCAAGAGTTGCAGGAAGAGTATCAATGGTGGGAAGACCATCAGCGGACACTCCCCAATACCCCTCTCCCTTTTGGTTGCTCATCACCCAGTCCAAGCAACCCTTGAACAATGGACGACCACGTTCTTTAGGATCTTGAACCATGGCTAACCACGCGGTGTCATAAGCAGATGGTGAAACGAACGAGTACAGATCATTTTTGGGTGAGAAAGTTTCAAGCTTGATTTTGGTGACTAGAGCTTGAATGGAGAGAAGTGAGGATTCCATGAATGTAGTGCAGAAGGATCTCAACACTTCCTATTTTTCAAGAACTTGTGATCGAGCGGGGAAAGAATCAGAACCCTCGCAACGCTATTTATCGTGATATTCTTAGCAGTAGACTGGCCAAAATGTCCTTGAATTTCGAAGGAATCTCATGCATGCAGAATGTTGAACTTTCGTCGACATGATTACTGTTCCCATTTCTGTGTTCACTCCCAGCATTTAGGCAGGCCAATGAGAACTTGCGGCGTTGCATGATAATTTGTGTGCGCTTTTTGTTCACACGGTGGTGCTTCAGTGCCAATTGACTTAAGTTAATGAAATTGGCTCTTATGTTCATCTCACATTATTATTTGTCTGTTCTATGATTGGTTACGAAAGCGTTGCCTGAGAGTGAAGTATCTGCCTTCTGTGTGGTGGTGCTTCAGTGCCCTTGTTGTTCACACGGTGGTGCTTCAGTGCCAATTGAGTTAGGTTAATGAAGTTGGCTCTTATGTTCATCTCACATTATTTGTGTGTTCTATGATTTGGCTACGAAAGCGTTGCCTGAGAGTGAAGTATCTGGCTTCTGGGAAACAGAGGTTGGTTCCATCGTGCATGATAAACATGTACATGGACCAGGACTAATAACTAAACGAAAAAAAATTGACTGCTATCCGGGTCGAAGGAATTTTCCTCTCAACACTCATGCATGCATACCTACTGCAAACAATACCGCTCATTGCTGTCTAACTAGACTAGTAGCTAACCCCAAGGTGTGGTCGAGATGACATATGGCTTCGAGGTCGAGTTCGAATCCCGTTACCGATAGAATCATATAAATTACAGTTCTGATTATATCAACGACCAAAAAAAAAAAACTATCCTAGTAGCTACAAATAATAAAAAGTCCGTACAAAAAGTTCTTGAACCCTAAAAAGTCCCTACAAAAAAGAGGGTCCGGAAGTGACATACCTCAAACCAGAAAGCCCAAGCGTTTTAGTCACGTGTGGAGGTGTTAGTCACGTATCGGTAAAAACTAAGTTTGGAATGAACTCCATTGTGGAGTGGCTGTGTTTCATCCTTAACCCTCCTGGCCATCCTGAAGACCAAATCAGGTACACCATTTATGCTGCCACCTTTTTTGACTTGGTTTGGTATGGGAGGAACCAACTGGTGCATTCGGGCACTCCTTTTAATCACGAGAAGCTTGCAGACTCCATCAACTCAACTAGTAAATTTCTCATGGAGATATCCCTGAACTCATCAAAGAAACAACCAGAGCAAATCACTTGGTTACCCCCCATGTCCTGGCTGGTCCAAATTAAATTTTGATGCAGCGGTCAGAGGTCAAAGTGCTTGTGCGGCAATGGTAAGCAGGAATTCTGAAGGTATCTTTGAATTTGGGTGCTCGAAACTGATAGCAACCAACTCCCCTGAAGAAGCCGAAGCATGTGCAGCCCTGTTGGCTATATCCACTGCTCTCGAGCAAGGAAAAAGTCATGTTATTCTGGTTGGAGATGCTTCAGAAGTGACAGATCTACTTCAGGATCATTCACTGGCCCCTAACTGGAGGATAAGGACATGCATTGCTCAAGCTAGAATTCTCCTAAATAGTTTCATTTGTTGGGAAGTTGAAAAATCCCCTAGATTGGCAAACTGTGCTGCTCACAACCTTGCAGCAGATGCCATCTTTTGTAACTCTTTTGGTTTTGTTCCATCCTCATCCAGACTGTTGGCAAACCTGGAAGAGGATAGGAACAATATTGTACTTTCTTCTTCTAGTTTATTATAAGTTCGTCTCTTTCACCAAAAAAAAAAAAGGATGGACAAAGCATAGTATCATAGCTCCATGTGGACAAGCCACTTCCTTTTGGACAAGCTCCATGTTGTTATCATAGCATAGTATCATAGCTCCATGTGGACAAGCTCCATGTTGTTTTTTTTTTTTGATTAAACCATGTTGTTATCTTCAATAACAATTCTCTTTCGTACACACACACACACACACACACACACGTGTGTACGAATCAAAACCGAATAATACATATATAGTTGTACTGAGCTAACTAATTAAAAATCCCTACCAAGAACAAAAAGAAAAAAAGGGTCTGGATGTTACTTCAAACCAGAAATTAAGCCCTAGGGTTTTATTTTTCCTCAACTCCATCCGAAAGAATAAAGAATTGACGTAACGTTAGTTGGAGTGTACATGTAGAGGGGTGTTAGTCATACATTTAATAAGCGTAAAAAGTAGGTTGGAACATATACATAAATGGAGAAAGAATAATAGCAAAGCTCCATAATGTGCTAGTAGGGGTTTCAACTTTCAATCAAATCTCAAGCAAACGTTTCAACTTTGGGTCGAACATAACCTAAGGATAACTTTTTCCAAGAAATAAAATATAATGCCTTTAGGTAAAGATTGAACGGATGGACCTTGTGGAATTGAAAGTTCACGTTTCAAGCTTGTTTATTAAGTAAACGTTTACTTGCGGTTCCTACATTTTTGAAATTTTACGAGGGCTTTTAGGTAAATTTTCCTTCACCGCGTAATTGGAAGTTGTCGATTCAAGTGATGACTACCATAATTCGACTCTTTTCAAATTCAAAACAAACTCATGGCCATTTGTGTTCGTATCTGGGCTTGGCTTGTGCTACCAAACATAATAGGTCTGCGTTTACAGATAATCAAGAAAATGATGTAAATTTATTCCGGGTTCCATGGGGAAGAGTAAGCAAACAAGTAGACAAGGACACCCCGACCCCCCATCTCATGTGCAAACCCAACCAACTACGCCTGCGTATATGTGAGCGTCCGTGTGCTAGTGAGTATTTGTGTTACAAGAGTTTATAATGGGAATAAATATTGCATGATCTTAGACCATTATTTTGAACCGTTTAGGGCAGTTGGGAAAGGTTAATGTCATTAGTAAAAATTGCAAAGAAATTAGCATCACAATGTCGCTTAATTAAGGCTAGAGTCATCTGTTAGCTTAAAAGTCGGTTTTGCCTTGCTTGAAAAAGAGAGTGGTAGTAAAAACTACTAGAATTGCATGACCACCGGACCGCGTAAAAGAATATTGCCCACAGAATAGGTCACGAGTGGACTGTGGTGATAGGTCGTTCCTATTATCAATAGTTGTACACGCTGCAATACTAAAAAAAAAATAACCATATTAAGCAAGTCTTTATGATTCTTTAACAAACTGCAGATGTGGAGCACCATATTAGCAAAATATAGAGAAAAAAAGATTGAGTATGTCTTCGAGATGTCTACTACTATACTGGCAAGCACTTGGCTTTGAACACAAAAAAAATTTCGAGTTTGTTTAAACCATAACATGCAGGGGCGGAGATATGTCATGACCAGGGGAGGGGGCAACGGCACCCCCCAACTTTTTGGAATTTCTTTTTTTATTTTTCAGATAATAGATACTCATATTTTACATATTTATGAAAATACCATTATATCGTAACATTAATCAATTAAGGTCATATTTGTTGTTTTTTTTACTCTTTGTATCACCGACCGTCATAATCTTCTTCTTTCTTATTTTTTATTCCATCTTCATTCTTCCAATTTTAGATTTCAAATCTCTAGATTACAACAAAAAAAAAAAAAACACGATTTGATCAAGGTTAATTCTATTTTTTAGTTAAAATTTTTATAGTATGTGTTAACTTATACGTAATAATCATATTAATCAAATTGAACAATTTATTCTGCATTTAGCATATTCAATAATGACGCTAATTATAAAATGTTAACGTCAAATTGTGACGTCAGTATCAGCCAGATTGTTTTCCATTGGAGGCCAATTAAAGTCATACAAAGGGAAAAATCTGCATACTGAATTAGTTCTATTTCTCCGTACGTTAGCAAGACTTGATACATAAGGCCGTGTTTGCCTGAAAGGACAGGACAGGCGCCGTTTTGGCAAAGAAAAACTGGCCGGCCAAAAGACTTCGTAATGATTTTACGCATTCGCTGCTGGTTGGTAAAGTGGTGCAATCTATGTGACAGAATCATAACCTCGTGAATGATTATAGGCTCCGGTTGATCTATATCTATATAATTTATATAATATATAATAAACGAAGCGAGAAAGACATTGATAACATCTTTGTGCGACATATCACCGCTACTTTATTTGACACGTCATCATATTCTTATTTTAAGATTAATTATCTTCTATATTATTAAGTCTTATTTAATTTCAAAACTAACTCTAATCATTCTAAAATTCTACCTAATCAATATACTAATCTATTAGGACTTCTTTTTTACAATTATGTTCTTAAAATTCAAAAACTAATTCTAATCACTCTCAAATTCAACTTTATCGTTATATTAACTTATTAGGACTTAATATTCACTATTGTATCTTTAAAATTACTCTCTAATATGAATATAAAACACACACACACACACACACACACACACACACACACACACACATAATTCTTTTAATTTAGAAGAAAAAATTAATTTAAAAATCAATTATAATCATTCTAAAACTCTATCTAATCGATATACTAATTTATTAAAACTTTATTTTGACAATTATGTTCTTGAAAGTGTTTTCTAATATGAAAATTAAAATCCATAGACCCAAAAAATTACTTATGAGATATAGAATAAAAACGTAATCTAATCATTAATTTAAATTTTGATAGGATCCTTATTTTTATACCTAAATAATTTTGCAACAGTAATGAGGGTTTTTTGTAAGCCCTATAAAATTTGAAAACTAATTCTAATCATTCTAAAACTCAATCTAATCATTATACTAACTTACTAGAACTTAATATTGACTATTGTATCTTCAAAATCACTCTTTAATATGAATATAAAAACTCTGAGACACACACACACAACTTATGAGATTTAGAATAAAAACAAGATCTAATAATTAATTTAAATTATGATAGGATCCTTATTTTTATATCTAATTAATTTTACAGGAGTAATAAGGGTTTTTTGTAAACCCTACGTAAGTCGAAAACTGATTCTACTCATTCTAAAACTCAATCTAATCATTATATTAACTTATTAATGCTTAATATTGGCTATTGTATGCATGTATGTATGTGTGTGTGTGTGTGTGTGTGTGTGTGTGTGTGTGTATTATACTAACAATTGATTTGAATTTTGATTGGTACCTTATTTTTAAATTTGATTAATTTCACAAGAGTAATGAGGGTTGTATAATTTAAAAATTAATTCTCAGTATTTTGGAACTGAATACCCTAACTTATTATGACTATATCTTTAAAATCACTTTTTAATGTAAATATAACAATTCATAGATCAAGACAATGAAAATAACATATTAGATTTAGAAGGAAAAAAAAATGACATTCTAATTGAGTTAAATATTTTGATTAAAAAAATTTCCTTACTCTAAAGTTTTGAATTTGAAATAGTATATTTGAGTTCAAGCCAAAAATTAAAGTAATAAAATTAGAAGAAAGTGAAAGGTTAGTTTATTTTATAACAAGAAAGTTATAGCCAAAAATTAAAGTAACTATCTTTCATGAAATAACCATAAAATTATAAATTTGTGCAAGATATTTTAGTATGCATTTCAAAACAATTAAAATAATTTACTGGTAATAAACTGTCCCGTGCTTGGCACGGAATTCTGGGCTAGTTTACTAATAAAAGCGAAAGCAGGTTTCATGAAAAAATATCGGCCTAATCTTGCACATTTACGTCGTGTGAAAATTTACTTTAAATGTGTCCATGATAATATGAAAACTCAATTTTAAAAAGGATCGGGCAAAACATACGGTTATAACTTTTGAATTTTTGTTTCCTCCTATTCGGTACACATTCCTAACTTTTGGAATTTCAAACCTCACACTCGATGCTTTCACGGTCATACTGTGAACAAGTTAGGTCAAATTTGATTTTCGCGAATTTTGATTGTTCTTGAGTGACAGGATGACGTCGCGTGGCATGACAAGTACCCAAAGGATGTCGAGTGGCATGAATGCAATTATTCCTTGTTGTAAAGTAAACTTCGCTTACGAAAACCATGATTTGCTGAATTTTAAACCTAGATCTCTGGATTCAGGAACTGAGCACTCTTCCACCCTGCCAATCTCATTCGTGTTCTATAGATGCAAGTATATGTTCTTTATTGACTTTGGCCGGGAGGATTAACATAAATACAAATACAAAAATTTCCGTAATATTCACATTGACATATTTGTATATATTTGAGATCATGTTTCAATAACAGAGACGATCTGGAGTCATTTCTGCCCTCGTGACTTTTTCAAAATCGACGCTTTCATGCACTAACGTTTGTACCTGTACTGCGAATTTGTCGCTTAGAGAGGCAAACTCTGTTAGCGTTACTACACAACACCAAACTTGCACTCAAACGGTTCTTCTTCCCATTTGAGAGGAACGCAAAAATGTTCTATTGGTCCCGGTATGACCATGCAATCATGAATTCATCTGGTGGATGAGGTGCATATTATCCAATTCTTATTATTGACTATACGGGGCTAAAAAGCATACTCACTCTTCTTGCCTTTCCTTGCTTTACAAGCATTGTCAATATTGGAAAGGGATATGCCTCTTGAAGTGGTTTTTGTTGCTTGGAAACGTGATGTTTAGGGATGAACAACTACTAGTGCCTCCAAACAACAAGGGAAGAAGGAAGTAATATAAGGGAGAACCTTCAAAGCACATAATTTTACGTAACACGATCCGATTCATCAAGCAATGGGATTCACGTCTTTTAGGATGGACGACATATCAAATATCAAGGCTCATTTTCTATCTATGACGAACTAAGTTACAAATATGAAGTTTGTCACATAAGCTAAAACTCTAAATGATTCTTTGAGTATCACAAATGTTAGTACCAATTAGAGAATTATCATGCCCTCTCTATTTTTTTAGTGCTGCCATGATGTTGGAAGTGTCACATGCATTTTTCAATTGGATATATTACAATATCAAGCTTCACGGGTAAAATCAACTCTGCTTTACTACTATCAATTGCCTCTAGTGGATGAACCAACAGTCATTCTTAAGGTGGACACAAAATATATTATTAAGGGAGAATTGTCAAAAAAAATCGCCATTGGTCATCATCAGAGGAGGGAGAGAGAAAACATGTGAGGTGTGAGGGGTACCCATGTCATTTTCTCGCTATGTGCACTGTGTAAATCGTTACTTTATTTGTTTGGACTTTAATTTGTTCTTTTGTGTTTTTTGTTAAATATAGTATTTAAAATGACTAAAAAGACATTTCTTTTTACTATTTCCGACCAAAAAGATATCTCCTTTAAACATTTTTAAAAACTTTCAGGTGCGCATTTTTGTCGGGGTGAGCTAAACATACCATATAAATGGGAAAAATGTTGGAGCAAAAGGTGGGCACCGGCCACTGGTGCCACCCTCCGGCTCCACCTCTAATTGCCTTCGCAATTTCCAGATGTCACCAATTCTTTTTGACGAACTCGCATGGAAGACAACGTGATCATGCCCTAGTCTCATCCAGGGGCGGACCTATGTTGTGGCAAGGGGGGGCTGAAGCACCCCCTCACTTCTGGGAAAAAAATTGGTTTTCGGGAATCGCACCCCCCGTTCCCGAGACACCGTCCCCCCATCCCCGATACCCCGTTCCCCAGGGGCGGATCCAGAAAATTTAATCGGGGGGTGCCAAAAAAATAAACTCATAGCTAACATCAAAGAATTCAAAAGCTTTAAGTTCATATAAAATATGACTAATCAAAAACACATTATAATAACGTCACTATTGAATACATTAAATGCAAAATAATTTATTCAATTTGACTACTAATAATATATTTTGGTTATGGATAGTGATTTATTTAATGGATAGTCAACAATAAATTACTAATTTCGCATGAAAAAAAAACTTAACTTACTCTATAGATATATTACTAATAAGATTATCAATTGTATGAGTACGTTAATCACGTATAAGTTAACAAATTATAAGAATTTAAAATAATAAAAATAACTAACCTTATTTTATTGTTGTCCTTTTGTAATACAGAGATTTAGAATTTATGATAGAGGAAGAAAATCACAATTACAAAGATAAAGATAAAGACTATGACAAGGTACAAAGAATAAAGAACAAAACAAAACGAAATCTTAACAAATTAATGCTACAATATAGTAGTTTTTCCATAAATATTTTATATGTTTTAAATATATTTATTCATTACTCAAAAAACTAAAAGGGATTACCAAAAAATGAGGGGTGCCGTGGTCCCCCCCGGTCATGGGGGAGGTCCGCCCCTGCCGTTCCCTGAGACCACAAATCGGCGCTCTCTCTCTCTCCGGTGGACAGTGGACGTAACGACCGGCGATTAGATTTGGCATATTGCCGGCGACACCACGCGACTGAACGGTCTAAATCCACCTTGTAGATCTCCGACCGGCGACCAGATCTTGAAAAAACGGCACTCCGCCGGCGACCAGATCTCCGAGTCTTTGTTCGGCATCCGACCACGCGACCAGTCACCAGATCTGCTTGACGAAGTGCCACTGCTTGACGTCGTCCGACCACGCGACCAGATCTGCTTGACGGAGTGCCTCACCCAGTCACCCTGCAGGCTGCCGCGAGCTGCTGCACGGACGATTGCTGGGATTTGCTGCTGGGAATTTATCTGTTGTATGTTGCTTCATCCCAATTCGTGGTGGAGCTGCATCCAGCCATGGTGAATTTGTCTGTTGTCTACTTGAGACTTGAGTGTTTGACGGAATGGCCCACTGTTTTGGTAAATTATCGTTAATTTATTGTTATTATTTATTTTATATTTGTATGTCGATACTTATGCTACAGAGTTATTTTACATGTATATAGATGTCAATACAAATATATTTGTACATTAAAAGTATCGTAAACCTAAAGTTTAATTCTAAAATTTTGAGTATCGAAACATTGGTGTAGTTTAATTTCAGTGATTATATAGAGATTTAGTAAAGTTCTTAAATTGCGTTTAATTCAGTGATTACATAGAGATTTTTTTAAATCTCTATATAATATTATTTTATTATAATTTTTTTTTTTGATGCATTCGATAGAATTTTTGCATTCCCTGAAAAAAATTTCTGGTTCCGTACATGGTGTCATCCTCTTATAAGAGAGCTAGTGGCATCAAAATTCACCTTGAAAATTCTCGAGTTGATAAATCATGTCACATCAGGTCCGCAGAATTACGCTTTGATTTTTCCGTTACAACTAATATGTGACCATCACATCTTTCAAATCTTTCCCCCGGCTAAGGACGGAACCCCCATAATTCAGTTCGGATGTATTCATACTGTGTATAGATGGTGCCAAGAGCCCAAACTTGTCTTGCAAGTTCGCACCAATAAACACATGACAAGCTGATTCCAACTTTCTCCACAAACACAACACACGTCTTCCACTCCAATTGTTTACTGGGAGAAAAGTATTTGATAGAGGTACGTAAGGAAAATAGTTGTACCAGAGTATGAGCTTTCTTAGCAGAGTAGTTGTCTTCGAGGATTGACGAGGGTAATATCGATCAATAATATTGAAGGCATTGTGCTTATACAAATATCTTATGGTTGAATTAGGGCTTTTATATGGATCAACAGAAAAACATAACAAAAAGTAATTATCGAAGGAGATGAAGATCAGTTGATGGAGCGTATAGCAACTAGGGGTAAGCACGTCATAGAGAGTAAAAAGGGATTGAGAGAAGCTATTTCCACCTCGTGATACGCTATTGCACCTCTTATTTATAGCAACGATGGGCGAGGTCTTGGCCAAAAAGGTCTAAAATTGACACCAGAAGAAGGAGATGGGAGATTGTTTGATGATCCGAGTCCTAAATGTTGTGAACGGAGGACTTTAAAAGGAAACTCACACAGAAAGTAACTTAAATTTTTTTTACTGCAACCTTACTTGTAACAATAGACTAGAATTTCTCCATAAAATGATAATTAATAATTGCTAAATATAATTTTTTTTAGTGATATTAAAATATTGTTGTTGAGATTCCTCGCCAAATGGTTCTGCAAAATTTAGCAAACATTAATTGTAACTATATGATGGGGTTGCAGAGCCAAAACGTATCTCACTTAGTTGTGGAATTAAATTAGGCCCAGTTACTTCTTGAGGTATTCAATGTTTTTGAATTGCGTTATTCTACAAATTTCACTTTCTTTGGTTTATCAAAGAGATAAAATTCAGAATTTTACTTCAATGAGCTTTGTGAGAGACAAGGTTTGTTGGCATTAGAATTGTCGATGAGGATCCTCGATTTGCTGTACAGCTGCTGTAATATTTTTAGTGACACTATAAATGTTTTGATGCTGATACTGAAATTTATATTGATTGTCGATACTGAAACTTATTTTTTGTCACTAAAATACATTTAGCAAATTATTTATTACAGCATATGGAGAAATTTTAGGAGCTTGTCTATGAATTAGAAAACAGGAAAGGGAACGTCATTCGTCACTAAATGAATTATATTTTGTTGCTACTGCACTTTTAGCAACGCAATAAATGTGTGAAATGCTTTATTAAGGAAGAAGTTAAATGAGAGTTTTGCCACCCCTTCTCTTTCTCTTTTTTCCATGCCTCTTCTTCCTTGTAGAGTGGGATATTAGAAGATGGTTCGATTTTATTTCAATTCAAGTATTGTCAAGAAAAAGATAGTTTGATTAGCCTAAATATGGTTCATTTTTTTCGAGAGGGGGTTATTTTGATAGTTCGAACTGACTTTGGTTATCCAAAAGAAGAAACGGAAAGAGACAATTTTCAGATGCATATCGCATTTGGTTGTAAATGGGCTAAAGAAGGCTACAAAATCTATTACTGAACATTGAATCGCATAGAAGTAGAACGGAATCTCTCCCTCAGTCACCATACTCAGATGACTAGAAACACCAACATGAGATCATATAAATTGGGGTAAAAATTCGAGTAAAAGAATTTTGTCTGCTCTGCCCGGATAAAAATATGAGGAGGTAGGCTTCTGAAGAGTTTGGTGGGGGATGGGTTAAGGGTCTGGGGCCATGGCCACCCTAATCTTGCATCTGTTCATGGTGAAAATGCTACTTTAGCATCTGTTCATGGTGAAAATGCTTTTTAACAGTTCTCTTTTGATTTCACAATATTATTCTATTGAGGTTTGTGGTTCTAACCGAACCAACTTTAAATACAATTTCTAATGCAAACTGCCTGGCGTTTTGAGAGTGCGTCTTCTGACTTCTTTCTCAAACAACCTAAGAGGACTTGGGAAATATCCTCTGAGGTGAAAGATTTTATGGCTGTTTTATTAGATGGTTTCAAGAACCTTCTTCTGAACTCGTTAGTTTTGTTTCCAACTGTTGTATGTTTTTTGGTTTTAAGGTATAACCAAGTTGTTTGTGTCCTAGTTTGATTAGGGCTGTACCTTCTTGAAAAGATAGGTCAATATCAAGATACCTGGTGAACAATATCAGGGCTACACGCTTTCGTCCTGCCAACGTACCACCCAACTTAGATCAGAAAAAGCAAAAGAGAAACAAAAATCCAACCACCTAAGCAAGAAAGATAACGGAACAAATCTAACCCACTAGAGAACTTCACTTCAATCTTAGTCCACAGGCTCAACTCGTCACAACTGATTGGGATAGCATAATTTGACACATCTTGGGCACATTGCCTTATTCACACACACACGCATTATTGAAATCTGTTTACTGTGGAAGCTACGACAGGCGATATAGTTGACAAGCCGAATCAAATGTAGCAGAAGTTAAACCTTGGTGGAATAAGCAGTTTCCTGCCGTCATCTACTGTAGCAAAAATTTTGGGACTTTTGCTGCCATAAGATGTGAAGGTTCGGTTGAAATGAGCATGCACCGTGGAACCTTTTTGGGTGGTTACTCCACGAGAACAACGTTGAGGCCTTATCGGCTTGAGGATCCGGTATTCAGGAGGATCATAAATTGCCTTCTTTATGTCCTGAAGTAGTTCAGTGTTGGAGTCAAAACGGTTGCTGGAGTCGAAGAACATCTGAAACACTTTCAGACATGATAGGTGGAGATGCTTGCATGGTTTCGGCAAATCACTTAGCTCGTCCATCAGAACATGCTGGAGTAACTCTTTCCTCTTCTCATCTAATATGTTCTTCACATAACCAATTGAATCTTCAATGTCTCCGTCTGGATTTGCTTTCAAGTGGAGCAGCACAAGGTTCATTTTCCCCTCCTCTTGTTCCTTCTGTGAGTACACGACAGGATACATATAATTGTTTTAGAGTAGGGTAGAGAATAAGCAAATGTTGCTGCTACCCGGAGACTGAAAATGAGACATCGTCGCCTTTCAATGGCTTTTTCGTTAATAGAGCAGCGATACTCATATACTAATAGTTTCACTGTCAACTTTTTTTCTAAAATTTGCACCTAGATTTTCTTGAAAGACACTTGATAGTATAGGCATTAGTTGTGGTTACAAATAGAATGCCTACATCAATAGCAAAATATTTTCTCAGGATACAGAAACTTTGCATTTCCCTGGTCCTTTACAAATGGAGCACATTTCAAAACCTCACCCACACCGATAAAAACAGCATAAAAGCATGATGAGTCCTACCAAATTTCATCCCATTGGAAAAGAGGGCCCTTCATCAAAACTCGAACTCTTCAAGATAGCCAGCTGGTCTCATGCTTGTTAATTTGTAGTAAATTATAAAAATGAAGGGGTTAATTTTGTCACGCTTTTTTGCTGGTTCGGTTAAGTTTTTTGAAGTCGCATGGCAACGGCCTAGAAGCAGCAAAGAACTTAACCGCTTGGTTCCTTTAACTCTAGAGGATTTCAATTTCAGAGACATTATGAAAAAGGCTGATAACATACCTGATAGCTTTGGATGTCATTCAACAAGCGAGCCATAGCCATGAGCAACTTTGTGATAGTTTCATAGTGGTTGGTTTTGAGTTTGTCATCTGGCAGCCTTGGGCTCAAGAAACATGAAGATGGAAGAACTATGGTGTGTGTTGCGATGGACGTCATGCCAACCCTAAGGTACTCGTCTGCGGATGGTATGTATCCAGTATTGCTCCAAGTAGTTTCCAGCAGCCACGAGGAAAATGTTTCGCGCCACTTTTGTACCAGAACCACATTTAGGACATAAATCTTAAGTTTTTACTGATAACATGGATCAATTATGCATCATTTGCTCACTCAAGTTTGCATGAATACTTACTATATCTTGCAGGTATCTTGTTATATCACTTCCTTGTTGATGGAGGAACTCTGTTGCAATCTCAGTCACAAAATCAACAAGGGCAGCAAAGATGACCTTACTAGGGCCCCTTAAACCTTTGCCATCCCATCTGCCATTCATAAACATTAGTAAAGTAACATTTTGGGGGCAAGATTAGCAAAAAAACAAATGTGCATTGGAAAACAAAAGGAAATCTAAAAGTTGAAGAAAAGGAAATCCTGCAATGTAAAGCTATAAATTTGCTTGGCACGTATCGCTGAAAGCCTATAAGGATGCTTATCACAACCTTCAATTGGTGTGAGAGTATTACTAAAGCTATAAATTTGCTTGGCACGATGCCTCACTTTGCCAAACTGATAAAAAATTTCCATTATAATGTACCTAATAAAGAAACAGTTTAATTACCTTTGTACTGCCTCAGTCAATTCTTGTAATTCATCAAGAGCACCTTTCATATCAAAAAAATCATCCGCGACTGTAATAAGTATTGCACTCTTGGCAACTATCATCCGAACAAGAGAATCACGAGGCAAACAACTGCTAGCGGCAACAGCAAAGTAGCAATAGGTAGTTTTTTCCCTGCCAAATCCCATGTCGCAAAGGCCAGTGACCTTTGACCACCTGCCATGTCCATAAGGCGCGCCATGAGTCATGAATTATCACAAAGTTATTCGATGAATTCGTTGTCTTTGATGACACATTCTATTGGAAGTAAATCTTGTACCTTTTCAGTTCCTCCAATTCGTTCCTATAAATTAGTTGTCGAAACTTGAAATTTTCCATGGCAAGTTGCATGATATTCTCATCCTGGAGACATGTTAACCTAGTAGGAAAATGTTTGATTGGTTAAATTCCTTAGGTAATTCACTTCCAACCATGCTTAAATTGAATAAAGCAGGACAGTAAACAGATCAGGAATTTAAGTGCAATACAACTCATAGGAGCTTCTACCTGTAAAAGGATGCCTTCCCAGTCCACAGAGGACTGACCCTATTTTCTTCAATCCACATTCTATGGTCAAGATGATCCAGTCTAGCAATCCACGGAAGACTCAGCTCTTGCTCAATCTTATGGAAAATAACAGTCTCTGCTTAGCATGACTTACGTGCACGATACAGTTTCAACATTGTAGAGACAACAAAATGGAACCAGAAAAACAAAAACAAAAAAAAAAAATGTTTTTCTTAACCAGTTCTCTTATGTTCTTGTGATAATCTTTGGGCATAAAAATTGCATCCATATTCATCAGACTGGGTTTGTCTTGACTTCCCCCATTTCCCCTCCTCCAACGCCCAAATATTAGAATTATCTTGTTGATACTAAGTTAATTGTTGGTAAAGTAATACAAAAATGCCACAGAAAGACCTCTAGCCACACACTTTTGTTCCAAACATGGGGTTGGAGGAAACTTTGCTTCACATGCAAATTTAATTTTGGCCGCTGCCTTGAGACCAAAAACTTAGTGAGATTATGTTGGTACCAGACATTCAAATGTACTCGTTTAAGTACGAAAAGTATAAACGTGACTTACCACTCCACGGAAACTTGGGCATGTGACAAAGTTATCATATGCCATACTTGATTTCATAGTTTTCTCGAGCAATTTTCTTGAAAACATTCTTGCCTCCTCTAGTTCGTATTCTCCTGCAAATATAACATCTGTGGCTCTATAAACATTATATATCAAGCTTCTGAAATGTTCACAGTTTTGTTCTAGATGATCCAGGATGTCTTCATGATTTAGAAACCAACAAAAACTCCCTGCACATGCAAAATCAGTTTCAGTAGTGTAAACCATTTATGTGTGTGTGTGTGTGTGTGTGTGTGTGTGTGTGTGTGTGTGTGTGTGTGTGTGTGAGAGAGAGAGAGAGAGAGAGAGAGAGAGAGAGAGAGAGAGAGAGAGAGAGAGAGGTTTTGAAGCCGCACATGGAGTTATGTTATATCCATGCATCCGCAGTAGCCGAAATGCTAATGAGTCTTTGTATATCTTTGCCAATGCATCATCGGTTCCCCTTGGTTCCGATAGTTGTTTCTTGCGATTCCTAAACTGTTCTAGAATTTCATCAATGTCTTCTTGGAAGTGTTCAGCCAACCCTAGTTTTTGAATATGATCTACCATGCTGAGCTTGATGAGTCCTCCATCCATGGGATACATTGATGGAACTACATGAAAATAGCATTGAGTGAAAACTTCGAAAGATGCGATCGTTCTAGGTCCAGCTAAAATTAAATTCGCACGTGTTTGGCGTGATGATGTTTTCGTGGAGATGAAATAATTTCTCTGTTAAAGGGGACACACAGCATATGGTCATACCGCCATAAGGACATCTTTGAGCAAGAGATTCCAGATAATCCATGCACTTCTGGTTTCCGGTAGCCATATATGCACAAGCAGTGGCAGAGGGCGAGTTGAATATTGAGCCGTTTTCACTCAGATGGGATACTGTGGCTTGTTCATCAATCTCATATGTTGATGGCAGGGCCTCCAGATATGAGAAGATTGGGGGATACTGGAACTTATCCACAGGTTTTTCCCTGTAATTCATTATCTTGAATAACGTTAGATCAGTCACAAAGCTTAACCACATATCTACAATAGAAGAGAAGAAACAGAAGCATTTTACGTTTCAAAAATCCTTTGCCTCTCCTTGAAAATGCTGGAAATGACCCCTTTCAGCTCATCTTGCATAAAAAGGTCTAGACCTGTTGCCCGCGCAAGCTCAACCATTCCTGGGAAAACGATAACAAACCATCGAGGAAGGTGCTGATAGTTTACGTCGACAAGTATCTTCGTATTGGCATGAACAAATGCCAACCCTGACATATGAAAAACAAATCGTTAACTCAATTATTGGAAGATTTTTTTTTTTTTGGGATACTTGAAGGAAGAAGATTCTAAAGGGAAGAACAAACAAAATATAAGTTGCAAATACCTAATGTACCTTTTTCTACGCCTTCGTCAGAAGCATTCCAGGTTTTCAGGGCAACCAAGCAAGCAAGAGTTGCAGGAAGAGTATCAATGGTGGGAAGACCATCAGCACTTGACACTCCCCAATACCCCTCTTCCTTTTGGTTGCTCATCACCCAGTCCAAGCAACCCTTGAACAATGGACGACCACGTTCTTTAGGATCTTGAACCATGGCTAACCACGCTGTGTCATAAGCAGATGGCGAAACGAACGAGTACAGATCATTTTTGGGTGAGAAAGTTTCAAGCTTGATTTTGGTGACTAGAGCTTGAATGGAGAGAAGTGAGGATTCCATGAATGTAGTGCAGAAGGATCTCAAAACTTCCTATTTTTCAAGAACTTGTGATCGAGCGGGGCTAGAACCAGAACCCTCGCAACGCTATTTATCGTGATGTTCTTAGCAGTGGACTTTGCAAAATGTCTTTGAATTTCGAATTGAAGGAACCTCAAGACGAATTTCCTAGGGACCACACCAGGGGCCAATTTCATGCAGAAGGTTGAACTTTTCTCGACATGATTAGTGTTCCCATTTCATGGTTCACGATCACCACCAGGATGTAGGGAAGCCTGACGGAACTTGCGGCGTTGCATAATTTGTGTGTTATTGTTCACACGGTGGTCAATTGACTTGGGTTAATGAAGTTGGCTCTTAAGTTCGTCTCACATAATTTGTCTGTTCTATGATTTGGCCACGAAAGCGTTGCCTGAGAGTGAAGTGTCTGTCTTCGGGGAAACAGAGGTTGGTTCCATCGTGCATGATAAACATGTACATGTACCACAGGACTAATATCTTCTGCAAACAATGTCGTTTATTGCAGTCTACTGTACTAATAGCGACTAATAGTAAAAAGTCCCCACAAAAAGTTCTTTATTAACGCTAAAAATTCCCTACAAAAAAAGAGGGTCGGAAGTCAGGGGCGGACCAAGAAAGTCTAATAATGGGATTAACAAGTGATTAAAAAAATTTTGATGACTAACACAAAAGAATTCACGTCACTATTGAATAGGTTAGATGGAAGTTAGCTAGATTGCTCAATTTGACTACTAATCATATAATTTTAACTATTCATAATGATTTTTTCAACTTGATAAGGTTAGTCAATGATAAATTACTAATCTTGCACGAAAGAAACTTTACTCTGGCACTCAATAAGCACTACTGATATGATTATTACTTGTACGAGGACAACAGAACATGTAAATGAATTTACTATAAGAATTTATAAAAGAGAAGAAGAAGAAGAACTAACCTTGAACTATTCTGTTTTACTTATAATCTGGAGATTTAGAGTTTGAAATTTGGAAGAATGAAGATAGAGCAAGGGAACGAGAAAGACAATGACTATGACGGCCAGTGGCACAAAAAGTACAATTGCCTCTGCCGGAAGTTACATGCTTCAACCAAAAAGCCTAAGGATTTTATTTTTCCTAAACTCCGTCCGAAAGAATAAAGAATTGACAAAAAAATAGTTCAAGTGCACGTGTAGAGGGTGTTAGTCACATATCTAGTAAGCATGAAAACTAAGATTGACTTGTATACATGGATGGACGAAGTAAAGTATCAAAGCTCCATGTGATCCCCTTCATGGAGAAACCATAAAACTTATTCTCCTACGGACACTTTATGTATCACATAAAGTGTCGGTGGAACTGCGCAAGAGCTGGTACAGAGTCTATGTATGTGACTTAAGATGTCCTTGGAAGCAAGGTAAGAATCCTTGCTGAGCGCTCCCACTGCAAGACTTCCAGCCACTTTCTTGTAATTTCATCAACAAACGTTGTTATCTTCAATAATTCTCTTTTGTACACACACATGTGCCTGCCTCCACAAGCACAGTGTGCAGGTTGAGAGTGGGGTACCGGATCAAACACGGATTCTATGTTATTGAAGATTTTAGGAGGGCTTTTAGGTAATTTTTCCTTAAGAAACCTACGTGTCGAAAAGAAAAATGATTTTGCAACTCTAATTTGACACTTATTTAAGTTCTTTTACTCTCTTTATAAGCAGGTTATCTAAGAAGTTTGTTTAAGTGGATTATTTCACAAGTTGATATCAAATCCTCTTTAGTACAATTTCCAGAACCAGATTTCTTAAAGTTGAAGTGACTAAAATGTCCAGCAGGGTTTCACTTAATGACGTGTATATAAGAGATTTTCTTGTCCACAAAGATTTTAATAACCGAACAACTACTTAAATGTTTACATAGCTATTTCTCCCCCTTAAAGTACCATTTTTTTAATTGAATTTTCCGTAAACGGTTAAGCGTGACTAAGGGCGTTTTCGACTTATAACATTTATTTCCCATCAAATACCCTTTTTGAAGTTCACTGGAAAAAAAGAAAAAAAAATACGAATATCCTATAAAATCATCCTTTAACTCCCGCGTGCTTTTTAATTACCGAAAAAACCCTAACAAACCTTACCTTCATTAACATTGAAGCTAAATTATCCAGAGCTAATACATCTTCTACATCAAATTCGATCAGAGAAAATAACTTGCAGATAACAAAATTTTCAGTAATGGTTTAGGCCAAATACAATACGTTAGGGTGTTTATGAATTTTAAAAAGGTGAGACTAAATTATAACCTTTATGGCTAAATTTAACCATTTTGTCGCTAAAGAGCTTAAAAGATCATGAATGCATTTTGTAATGACAAAAAAGTACGAATTTAACTAAAACGGGTGTGCATCCAACCCCACCGTAAGAGCAAAAGGCCCGAGGCTAGGGTGAGCTGAGGGGGGGAGATGTAAGGCTATCTGGCAGAGGCATAGAAGACTATTTCCTCTAGGTAAAAAATCTCAATGGACCGGGTTAAATAGCTAAACATTTTTTCCTAAAGATACGCTTTTTGAACCTATAAGGTTTACAAACATTAAGTGTATATTTGACTTTTAAAAGGGTAAGGCTCAACTAGAACGTTTTTGACCAAATTTAAGCATTTTCTCGCTAATGGGGTTAAAGGTTAACTAATCCATCTTTTAGTGACAAAAGAATATGAATTTAATCAGAGCTGCTGTCAATCTAGCCCCACCATATAAAAATGATTCCAATGGGTTAAATGGCTAAATATTTAGTTCTAAAATTACCTTTTAAAGTTTATAAGGCTTTCAAATAAAGGGTATTTTTGACTTTTAAAAGGTGAAGCTAAATTATTAGCATTTTTGGCTAAACTTTAACATTTTGTCGCTGTTGAGTTTAACCAAAATGGGGACGGATGTAGCCCCATTGTAGAAATTTGATCTTAGTCTATGCTCACCTTTAGAAAAAAAAAAAAACAAAAACCTATCACAGCCTAATATTAAAACTTGCCTACATGAAAATCGATAAAAAAGAACAACTTAATTTCCTCTACTTTTTAGAAAATCGGTCCTAAGTCACGCATTATCATGTTTCTTTTTTACATCTTTTTTAAAGGTGGACCGGCTATTCCACTTTACTAACTCTTGCACATAGTTGATTTACCGACATATGGCCGAATCAGAATATCTTCATGTTCGACTAGGCCTTTTTTTCAACATTATGATGGATTTATGTGTTGTTTATTGTTTGATTAAACAATTGGTTGCTATGATTTTCTTAACTCTCATAATTCATATAATTAATAATATTTTCTTTTTTGTTTTTGTTTGGTGATGTGGGTCTTATTGTTGATATAGTGTAGAAACTATTCTTGATGAGATTTTGTAAGTCTATATTTATATTATTAATGTAGCAAGTATAGGTTTGTGACCATTATTATGATAACTTCGTTCATTACCATTTTCTCAAGACTTACACCATTCATTTCTTAGAATACATTTCAAAGTCACACGCCCGCGCGGGAACACACACACATATTGGCATTTTTAGATAAGTAGGTGTAACATTACCATAAAGTTGTGCTAAAAATAAAAGTCTTGTGGCAATATATGCTAAATTACATGCAAAATTATACCTATTATGTACTATAAAAATCAACAAGGTCATGCTAGTTAAAAAGAAAATAGGGCTTTAGAGTATAGTATCAAGAGAGCTTTAGGTTACACTATCAAGAGAGCTTTAGAGTGCACTACAGACTGTTTATACCTATTATGTGCGCGCCTGTGCGTGTGAGTATTGATGTTACAAGAGTTTATACCAGGAGAATAGATATACCATGATGCTAGATCATTGGTTTGGACCATTTAGGACCCTTACGGAGGATTAATGTGATAGAGAAAATGGCTAGGAGAAGAAAGAAGTTAATTTACTCTACACCGAAGGTCTTAGATGGTCATGACTATTGATTTAGAACTATCTAATATTTTATACAAAACTGGATACGAAGCGAAAAATTGTATGATAATGTTCTTACAATGTCTCAGGCCACATCAACTAGTCCACACATGCTTACGGAAATCATTTGCGGTCTAACATACATAATTTAATTAACTTTGTCCAATTTAATTTGTAATAATGTTGGCTACTTAAACATAACTAAGGCCAACGCTGGATTGAGAGCCACCTCCTCCAACCGTCCTATACAAAATTGCCATATTAATTTTAGTGTCATTAATAAAAATTGCAAAGAAATTAGCATCACAATGTTGCTTAAGGCTAGAGTCATCTATGAGCTTTAAAATTGGGTTTGCCTTGCTTGAAAAAGAGAGTTGTAGTAAAAACTATTAGAATTGCATGTTGCTCAGACCACATGTAGAAGAATAGTGCCCACAGAAATGAGGTCACAAGTGGACCGTGGTTACAGGCCGCTACTATTATTAATAGTTGTGCAGGCTATAATAGTAAGAAAAATAATCATATTAAACAAGTTTTTATGACTCTTTAACAAACTGCAGCTGTGAACTTTCATATTAGTAAAATATGTTGAAAGAAAAAAGATTGGATCCGTTTCGAGATGTCTATTGTCTTCCTGGCAAGTACTCAGCTTTGAACACAAAAAATTCGAGTCAATTTAAATTATAAAATGTATGAATTTACGGGAGCGAACCGACCTGTAACGATACAATTTAAGAATCCACCTTTTTGGTCAAAAAAGAGTAGCGTCAATACTCAGGTAGGCATCGCGTCAGCAGTACTCGAAATTATGACGTGAATATCAGCCAGATTGTTTTCCATTGGAGGCCAAAGTCGTACAGCGGGAAAAATCTGCATACTGAATTAGTTCTATTTCTCTGCACGTTAGCAAGATTTGATACATAAGGCCGTGTTTGCCTGAAAGGACAGGACAGGTGCCGTTTTGGCAAAGAAAAACGTGGCCGGACAAACGACTTTGTATTGATTTTAAGCATTTTGCGGCTGGTTGGTAAAGTGTTGCAATCTATTTGACAGAAGCATAACCTCGTGGGTGATTATAGGCTCCGGATAAAGTGTGTGAAAGAGAGAAGAGATAGACCCTTCCCCTCCCAAAACAGCTGCCGCCATTCCTCTCCCCAGAGCAAACCCAGCTGCCGCCCCTTCCTCCTTTAGCATCCATGGCTGAAAGGATGGAAGGGGTGGCCCCTCCTATGTTCCTTCTTCTCTTCTTTTACCTTTTGTCCTTTGTGTCTTTTGTTCTCTCTTTCCTAGCACTCCATCTTTGCCTCCATCCGCTAACACCCACCTCCACTCTCCAATCTCCACTTCCACCCTTAGATCGGAAGTCCTTCAACCGCAAAAGTACTCCCTCCCACTCGCTATTCTTAGATCCGAAAGGTTTTTTCAGATCAGTCGCTGTCACCGGACTTCCGATCCGGTTGGTTTCGATTGAGATCTCCAATGCGGGTCCGAAATGGCGGGATTGTGGTTTGAAGTTGACGGATCTAACTGAGCGGATGATGTTCTTTCCCTTCGAGCTGCAGATCATTTAGATTCGGCCTTGAGATCCCTCTCTAGCTTCGTTGGATTCGATGATAACCGCGGCAGTAATGTAAACTACCAATTTAAGCGGCCCCTAGAACGGATGCCCAGTTGCATCTTCTCCACCTTGTTACCATTCAATATGAATTTTCAAAATTCAACAATGGTAATACTTATATTTTATGCTTTCTTCCAAAACCATGTTGGCTATGCATGTACTTTGTTGTACTCTTTTTTGGGCCAAATAATAGTTTGTACTCTTTTATTTTGTAATTTATTGTCTTAGTGTAAAAAAAAAGGTTATAGGCTCCGGATGTTTTACTAATAAAAGTGAAGCAGGTTTCATGAAAAAATATCGACCAAATCTTGCACATTTACGTCGCATTTTATGTGAAAATTCTCTTTAAATGTGTCCGTGACATGCAATATGAAAACCCAAATTTAAAAAGGATGGGGCAAAACATACAGTTATAACTTTTGAAATTTTGATTCCACCTACTCGGTACATACTCCGAACTTTTGAAATTTCAAACCCAACACCTGATGCTTTCACGGCCATGCTGTGAACAAACTAGGTCAAATTTGCTTGTCAAGGATTTTGCTTGTTCTTGAGTGCCAGGCCAACATCGTGTGGCATGAGAAGTACCCAAAGGATGTCGCGTGGAATGAATGCAATTTTTTCTTGTTGTAAGTGATATGCTGAATTTTAAACTTAGATCTCTGGATTTAGGGACTGAGCACTCTTCCACCCTGCCAATCTCATCCGTGATCTATAGATGCAAGTATATGTTCTTTATAGACTTTGAGGAGCTCTAAACCTTCGCTCCTAATACAAAGTTCATATTCCAAATCTGTACTGTGGTAGTGGGATTAACCACGCAAGGAAGTTGTCTATTCAAGTGATGACTACCATAATTCGACTCTTTCAAATTCAAAACAAACTCATGGCCGTTTGGTTAATATCTGGGCTTGGCTCGCGCTACCAAACATAATAGGACTACGTTTACATATAATCAAGAAGAACAAACTTTGGCTCCTACTCAGGTTGTAGGAATCTGTCGCTAAATATTTCAAGCGACCTTTCTTCTAACACTTTTAACAACAATTATTAGCAATATTTTTTTAGCGTCATTAAATAAAAATCACTAGAAACATTTAGAGACAATTAATTGTCGCTATATAAGGGGTAGGGAGAAGATTCCTCCAACCGGGTTAACAGCCAAATTTTTTCCAATCAAGAAAATGATGTATATGTATTCCGGCTTCCATAATGAAGAGTCAACAAACAAGTAGACAAGAACACCCACACCCCTCATCTCATGTGCAACATCACTGATGACACATAATACAACCTTGAGTATCCACGACAAACCCAATCAACTACGCCTGCGTATATGTGCAAGCCCGTGTGCTAGTGAGTATTTGTGTTACAAGAGTTTATACTGGGAATAAGTATTGTATAATCTTAGACCATTGTTTTGAACCCTATAGGGCAGCTGGGAAAGGTTAATGTCATTAGTAAAAATAGCAAAGAAATTAGCATCACAGTGTCGCTTAAGGCTAGAGTCATCTACGAGCTTAAAAGTTGGTTTCTCCTCGCTTGAAAAAGAGATTTGTAGTAAAAACTACTAGAATTGCATGTACCTCAGACCACGTAGAATAATATTGACCACAGAAATAAGGTCACAAGTGGACCGCGGTGACAGGTCACTCCTATTATCAATAGTTGTGCACGCTGCAATACTAAGAAAAATAACTATATTAAACAAGTATTTATGATTCTTCAACAAATTACAGATGTGGAGTTCCATATTAGCAAAATTTATAGAAAAAACGATTGGATCTGTCTCGAGATATCTACTACTATCTTGACAAGCACTTAGTTTTAAACCGAAAAAATTCGAGTCACTTTAAACCATAACATGCATAAATTTACGAGAGCGGTTCAGGTGCATGTCACCAAAGAGCGTGATACAATTTGAGAATCCACCGTTTTGTGAAAATGAGTAGCGTCAATACTCAGGGTAGGCATCACGTCAGCAGTACTCGAAATTATGACGTGAATATCAGCCAGATTGTTCTCCATTGGAGCCCAAAGTCATACAAAGGTAAAAATCTGCATACCGAATTAGTTGACTGTCAAGCTGCGATGACTCTGACTTTCAATCTGTTTCTCCGTACGTTAGCAAGGCATAAGGCCGTGTTTGCCTGAAAGGACAGGACAGGCGCCTTTCCGGCAAAGAAAAACTGGCCGGCCAAAAGACTTTGTAATGATTTTAAGCATTTGCGGCTGGTTGGTAAAGTGGTGTAATCTATGTGACAGAATCATAACCTCATGAATGATTATAGGCTCCGGATGTTTTACTAATAAAAGCGAATCAGGTTTCATGAAACAATATCACCAAATCTTGCACATTTACGTTGCATTTTGTGTGAAAATTTACTTTAAATGTGTTCGTGTGACAATATAAAAAACTCAATTTTAAAAAGGATCGGGCAAAACACACCGTTGTAACTTTTGAAATTTTGTTTCCACCTACTCGGTACACTTTCCTAACTTTTGGAATTTCAAACCCAACACTAGATACTTCCACGGTCATACCGTAAACAAGCTAGGTCAAATTTGATTGTCACGAATTTTGATTGTTCTTGAGCGATAGGATGTCGTCGCATGGCATGATAAGTACCCAAAGGACGTCGAGTGGCATGAATGCAATTATTCCTTGCTGTAAAGTAAACTTCACTTACGAAAACCATGATTTGCTGAATTTTAAACCTAGATCTCTGGATTCAGGGACTGAGCACTCTTCCACCCTGCCAATCTCATCTGTGTTCTATAGATGCAAGTATATGTTCTTTATGGACTTTGGCCGGGATTAACAAAAATACAAATACAAAAATTTCCGTAATAGTCACATTGACATATTTGTATATATTTGAGATCATGTTTCAATAATAGAGACAACGATCTGGAGTCATTTCTGTGCTCGTGACTTTTTCAAAATCGACGCTTTCATGCATTCACGTTACTGCCTCAAACGGTCAAAGTGCTACTTCTTCTTCCCATTAGAAAGGGTTATGCCTCTTGAAGTGGTTTTTGTTGCTTGGAAACGTTATGTTAATTTAGGGATGACAACTACTAGTGCCTTCAAACAACAAGTGAAGAAGGAAGTAATATAAGGGAGAACCTTCAAGCCACATAATTTTACGTAACACGATCCGATTCATCAAGCAATGGGATTCACGTCTTTTAGCATGGACGACAAATCAAATATCAAGACTCACTTTCTGTCTATGACGAACTTAGTTACAAATATGAAGTTTGTCACATAAGCTAAAACTCGAAATGATTCTTTAAATAGCGCAAATTGTAGTACCAATTAGAGAATTATCATGCACACTGTTTTTTTAGTGCTGCCATAATGTTGGAAGTGTCACATGCACGTTTCAATTGGATATATTACAATATCAAGCTTCACGAGTAAAATCAACTCTCCATTGCTGCCATCAATTGCCTCTAGTGGCGGAACCAACAGTCATTAAGGTGGACACAAAATATATAATTAAGGGAGAATTGTCAAAAAGATAGCCATTGGTCGTCATAAGAGGAGGGAGAGAGAAAACATGTGAGGTGTGAGGGGTAGCCATGTCATTTTCTCGCTATGTGCACTTTGTAAAGCGTTATTTTATTTGTTTGGACTTTGTTCTTTTGTTTTTTTGTTAAATTTAGTATTTAAAATGACTAGAAAGACATTTATTTTAACTATTTCCGACCAAAAAGACATCTCCTTCAAGCACTTTTAAAAACTTTCGGGTGGGCATTTTTGTCATGGTGAGCTAAACATACCATATAAATGAGAAAAACGTTGGAGCAGCACGTGGGCACCGGCCCACTGGTGCCGCCCTCTGGCTCCACCTCTAATTGCCTTCGCAATTTCCGGATGTCACTGATTCTTTTTGACGAACTCGCATGGAAGACAACGGGATGTCACTAATTCTTATAAGAGAGGTAGTGGCATCAAAATTCACCTTGAAAATTCGAGTTGGAGGAGCATTTCACATCAAGTCCTCAGAATTGCGTTTTGAATTTTCCGTAACAACTAATATGTGACCATCACATCTGTCAAATCTTTCCATCCATCTCTTCGTCTATTTCTTTCCGCGGGCTAAGGACGGAACCCCCATAATTCAGCTCGGATGTATTCATATTGTGTATACATGGTGCCAAGAGCCCAAACTTGTCTTGCAAGTTCGCACCAATAAACACATGACAAGCTGATTCCAACTTTCTCCACAAACACAACACACGTACGTCTTCCACTCCAATGGTTTACTGCGAAGAAAAGTAGTTGATTGTGGGTACGTAAGGAAAATAGTTGTACCAGAGTATTAGCTTTCTTAGCAGAGTAGTTGTCTTCGAGGATTGACGAGGATAATATTGATCAATCATTGAAGGCATTGTGCTTATACAAATATCTTATGGTTGAATTGCTGAAAATCGAGGGCTTTTATATGGACCAAGAGAAAAACATAACAAAAAATAATTAGCGAAGGAGATGAAGATTAGTCGATGGAGCATATAGCAACTAGGGGTAAGCACTTCATAGAGAGTAAAAAGGGACTGAGAGAAGCTATTTCAACCTCGTGATACGCTATTGCACTTCTTATTTATAGCAATGATGGGCGAGGGCTTGGCCAAATAGGTCTAAAATTGACACCAGAAGAAGGAGATGGGAGATGGTTAGATGATCCGAATCCTAGAATGTTGTGAATGGAGGACTTCAAATTTTTTGACTTCAACCCTACTTGTAACAAGAGACTAGAATTTTTTCATAAAATGATAATTAATAATCGCTAAATATGATTTTTTAGTGACGTTAAAATATTGTTGTTGAGATTCCTCGCCAAATGGTTCTGCAAAATTTAGCAAACATTAATTGTAGGTATATGATGGGGTTGCAGAGCCAAAACGTATCTGACTTAGTTGTGGAATTAAATTAGCCCCAATTACGTATTGACGTATTCAATGTTTTTGAATTGCGTTATTCTGGAAATTTCACTTTCTTTGGTTTATCAAAGAGATAAAATTCAGAATTTTACTTCAATGAGCTTTGAGAGAGACAAGGTTTGTTGGCATTAGAATTGTCGATGAGGATCCTCGATCTGCTGTACAGCTGCTGTAATATTTTTAGCGACAGACGATTGACACTATAAATGTTTTGACGCTGATACTGAAATTTATATTGATTGTCGATACTGAAACTTATATCGACAATTTTTTGTCACTAAAATACATTTAGCAAATTATTTATTACAGCATATGGAGAAATTTTAGGAGCTTGTCTATAAATTAGAAAACGGGAAAGGGAATGTCATTCGTCACTAAATGAATTATATTTTGTTGCTACTGCACTTTTAGAAACGAAATAAATGTGTGAAATGCTTTATTAAGGAAGAAGTTAAATGAGAGTTTTGCCACCCCTTCGATCTTTCTCTTTTTTCGATGCCTCTTCTTCCTTCTCCACCATCTTCATAAACTGCTACAACTAGTTAAGTTCGTTTTGCAATGGCAGGACAAAGATCTTTGAAGGCAGCCACTGCGACGACGGATGAAAACGAAGACAGCGAGCGCTAACCTTCGTAGAGTGGGATATTAGAAGATGGTTCGATTTTATTTCAATTCAAGTATTTTCAAGAAAAAGATAGTTTGATTAGCCTAAATATGGTTCATTTTTTTTTCCGAGAGGGGGTTGTTTTGATAGTTCGAACTGGCTTTGGTAAAAAAGAAACATAAAGAGAGAATTTTCAGATGAATATCGCATTTGGCTTGTAAATGGGCTAAGAAGGCTACAAAATCTATTACTAAACATTGAATCGCATAGAAGTAGAACGGAATCTCTCCCTCAGTCACCATACTCAGATGACTAGAAACACCAACATGAGATCATATAAATTGGAGTGACAAATTGGGGTAAAAATTCAAGTAAAAGAATTTGTCAGCTCTGCTCGGATAAAAATATGAGAAGGTAGGCTTCTGAAAAGTTTGGTGGGGGATGGGTTAAGGGTCTGGGGCCATGGCAACCCTAATCTTGCCACAGAGTGTGACAAAACACTAACATGCCTTGTCAAAAGACTGGTACGAAAATCAAGAATTAGTTCTAGCGTGGCCACAACATTCAAGCCATGGTGAGAATTCGACGGTGCAAATACGTACTCCGCTACTTCAGCATCTGTTCATGGTGAAAATGCTTTTTAACAGTTTTCTTGTGATTTCACAATATTATTCTATCGACGTGTGTCTTCTGACTTCTTTCTCAAACAACCTAAGAGAACTTGGGAAATATCCTATGAGGTGAAAGGTTTTATGGCTGTTTTATTAGATGGTTTCAAGAACTTTCTTCTGAACTCATTAGTTTTGTTTCCAACTGTTGTACGTTTTTTGGTTTTAAGGTATAACCAAGTCGTTTGTGTCCTAGTTTGATTAGGGCTGTACCTTCTTGAAAAGATACCTGGTGAACAATATCAAGATACCTGGTGAAGAATATCAGGGCTATCAGGGCTACACGATTTCGTCCTGCCAACGCACCATCCAACCACCTAAGCAAGAAAGATAACGGAACTAATCTAACCCACTAGAGAACTTCACTTCAATCTAAGTTCACAGGCTCAACTTGTCACAACTGATTGGGATAGCATAATTTGACACATCTTGGGCACAATGCCTTATTCACACACTCGCATTACAGAAATCTGTTTACTGTGGAAGCTACGACAGGCGATATAGTTGACAAGCCGAATCAAATGTAGCAGAAGTTAAACCTTGGTGGAATAAGCAGTTTCCTGCAGTCATCTATTGTAGCAAAAAATTTGGGACTTTTGCTGCCGCGAGTTGTGAAGGCTCGATTGAAATGAGCATGCACCGTAGAACTTTTTTGGGTGGTTACTCCACGAGAACAACGTTGAGGCGTTATCGGCTTGAGGATCTGGTATTCAGGAGGATCATAAATCGCCTTCTTTATGTCCTGAAGTAGTTCAGTGTTGGAGTCAAAACGGTTGCTGGAATCGAAGAACATCTGAAACACTTTCAGACATGATAGGTGGAGATGCTTGCATGGTTTCGACAAATCACTTAGCTCGTCCATCAGAACATGCTGGAGTAAGTCTTTCCTCTTCTCATCTAATATGTTCTTCACATAACCAATTGAATCTTCAATGTCTCCGTCTGGATTTTCTTTCAAGTGGAGCAGCACAAGGTTCATTTTCCCCTCCTCTTGTTCCTTCTGTGAGTACACGACAGGATACATATAATTGTTTTAGAGTAGGGTAGAGAATAAGCAAATGTTGCTGCTACCCGGACACTGAAAATGAGACATCGTCGCCTTTCAATGGCTTTTTCGTTAATAGAGCAGCGATACTCATATACTAATAGTTTCACTGTCCTTTACAAATGGAGCAGCGATACTCATATACTCAATAGCAAAATATTTTCTCAGGATACAGAAACTTTGCATTTCCCTGGTCCTTTACAAATGGAGCACATTTCAAAACCTCACCCACACCGATAAAAACAGCATAAAAGCATGATGAGTCCTCCATCCATGGGCCCTCTTTTCATCCCATTGGAAAAGAGGGCCCTTCATCAAAACTCGAACTCTTCAAGATAGCCAGCTGGTCTCATGCTTGTTAATTTGTAGTAAATTACAAAGATGAAGGGGTTCATTTTGTCACGCTTTTTTACTGGTTCGGTTAAGTTTTTTGAAGTCGCATGGCAACGGCCTAGAAGCAGCAAAGAACTTAACCGCTTGGTTCCTTTAACTCTAGAGGATTTCAATTTCTGACTGACCTGGCATCACTTCTAGTTTAGTTTCCTAGATAATGAAATTACAATATTATAACACTAATTTATGAAGATTTCATTTGTTGTATCTTTTACTCTTTGTGATCATAGTCATTATCTTCTTTAAGCATACGAATAGCTTAAGGTTCATTCACTAATTTACTCATATAGCAAAGTAAGCTTTTTCAATGCAAATTACTAACATTAACAAGTCATAATTGACAAATTGAGTAAATTTAAACGCATAATGTGTGTTTTATGTGAACTTGAACCTTTTGAATTCTGTTAGCTAGAGGATTTCAATTTCTGAGACATTATGAAAAAGGCTGATAACATACCTGATAGCTTTGGATGTCATTCAACAAGCGAGCCATAGCCATGAGCAACTTTGTGATAGTTTCATAGTGGTTGGTTTTGAGTTTGTCATCTGGCAGCCTTGGGCTCAAGAAACATGAAGATGGAAGAACTATGGTGTGTGTTGCGATGGACGTCATGCCAACCCTAAGGTACTCGTCTGCGGATGGTATGTATCCGGTATTGCTCCAAGTAGTTTCCAGCAGCCACGAGGAAAATGTTTCGCGCCACTTTTGTACCAGAACCACATTTAGGACATAAATCTTAAGTTTTTACTGATAACATGGATCAATTATGCATCATTTGCTCACTCAAGTATGCATGAATACTTACTATATCTTGCAGGTATCTTGTTATATCACTTCCTTGTTGATGGAGGAACTCTGTTGCAATCTCAGTCACAAAATCAACAAGGGCAGCAAAGATGACCTTACTAGGGCCCCTTAAACCTTTGCCATCCCATCTGCCATTCATAAACATTAGTAAAGTAACATTTTGGGGGCAAGATGAGCAAAAAAACAAATGTGCATCGGAAAACAAAAGGAAATCTAAAAATTGAAGAAAAGGAAATCCTGCAATCCGTCTGGTTCTTTTGTTATTTCAGACACTGGATCACACACTCCTTATCCTGATTTTCATAGACTATAGGTTGATTGTTAGTGGCATTTTGCACCACGTATCGCTGAAAGCCTATAAGGACGCTTATCACAACCTTCAATTGGTGTGAGAGTATTACTAAAGCTATAAATTTGCATGGCACGATGCCTCACTTTGCCAAACTGATAAAAAATTTCCATTATAATGTACCTAATAAAGAAACAGTTTAATTACCTTTGTACTGCCTCAGTCAATTCTTGTAATTCATCAAGACCACCTTTCATATCAAAAAAATCATCCGCGACTGTAATAAGTATTGCGCTCTTGGCAACTATCATCCGAACAAGAGAATCAGAAGGCAAACAACTGCTAGCGGCAACAGCAAAGTAGCAATAGGTAGTTTTTTCCCGGCCAAATCCCATGTCGCAAAGGCCAGTGACCTTTGACCACCTGCCATGTCCATAAGGCGTGCCATCAGTCATGAATTATCACAAAGTTATTCGATGAATTCGTTGTCTTTGATGACACATTCTATTGGAAGTAAATCTTGTACCTTTTCAGTTCCTCCAATTCGTTCCTATAAATTAGTTGTCGAAACTTGAAATTTTCCATGGCAAGTTGCATGATATTCTCATCCTGGAGACATGTTAACCTAGTAGGAAAATGTTTGATTGGTTAAATTCCTTAGGTCCGTTTGGAACCAATTCTTTTGGGATTTGGATTTCAGATTTGGAATTGGATTTGGAATTCAATTCACTTCTTTTTGTTTGGAACGAAAGGGAATTCAAATAACAGAATTTCAATTTTGTGTTTGGAGAACAGAGGAAATGGAAAGGTAATAATTTTTTAGACAATTATATCCTTGATTTACGATGAAAAACAAATTACGGTAAATAGTTTCAAGTGTGCTAGTACCAACACTTGGTGGTGGTGGCGGCGGCGGAGGAGGAGGAGGCACTGCACGGTGTAGCAACATCGACGGTGGTTGGGTGGTCAAGTGATGGTAATGATGGTAGTCGTGGTATTGAGGTGTAACAAGGTGTAACTGGAGGTCGTCAACTGACGCCAATAGTGATGCCGGTGGCAGTAGTGGCGGTGGTGGTGGCAGTAGTGGTGGCGGCGGAGGCGACAGTAGTGATGGCGACGGTTGTGGTGGTGGCGGCGATGATGGTGGTGGTGGCAGTAGTAGTGATGGTGGTGGGGGTGAAGGTAGTAATGGCGGCAGCAGTGGTGGCAGTAATTGTGGTGGCGGCGGTGGTGGCAATAGTGGTGGTGGCGGCGGTGATGGTGGTGGTGGCGGCAGTAGTGATGGTGGTGGGGGTGAAGGCAGTAGTGGTGGCAGTAGTGGCGGTGGTGACAATAGTGGTGGTGGTGGTGGCTGTGGTGGTGGCGACGGTGGTGGTAGCGGCATTATTGGTGGCAGCGGCGATAGTGGTGGTGGTGGTGGCGGTTGTGGTGGCAGTGGTGGTGGTGGTGGCAGTAGTGGTGGCGACGGTAGTAGTTGTGGCAGTACTGGCGGTGGTGGCAGTAGTGGTGGGGGATGCAGTGGCGATGGTGGTGGCAGTAGGGGTGGCAATGGTGGTGGTAGTGGCAGTACTGTTGGTGGCAGTGTCGGTAGGATAGAGGTGAGGGATGCAGTGGCGGTGGTGGTTGTGATGGTGGTGGCGGTAGTGTTCGCATTGGTTGTGGTGGCAACGACAGTGGTAGTGGTGGCGACGGTGGTAGTGTGGCGGTGGTGGTGGTGGCGGCGACGACGATGGTGGTGACGGTGGCAGTAGTGATGCTGGTGGTGGTAGTAAAAGTGGTGTGGCAGTAGCGGCAATGAAGATGGTGGTGGTGGGTTTATTGTTGGAGAGATCTAGAAAAAAGGGTAAGATAGGTAAATAATTAATTTTAATTCAAGTAAATCGAAATCCCATGAAATCCGACCATTTTTCATCGGATTTCACACTATAGAAACAAATCCAGTCAAATCCCATGAAATCCAATTCCAATTCCTTTTTTTAATGTTCCAAACAACAAAATTTAAGGATTTGAAATGAAATCCCATCAATTCCATGGTTCCAAACACACTAGGGTCCGTTTGGAACTAATTCTTTTAGGATTTGGATTTCAGATTTGGAATTGGTTTTGGAATTCAATTCATTTTTTTTTGTTTGGAACGAAAGGGAATTCAAATCACGGAATTCCAATTTTGTGTTTGGAGAACAGAGGAAATGGAAAGGTAATAATTTTTTAGACAATTATATCCTTAACTTACGATGAAAAATAAATTACGGTAAGTGGTTTCAAGTGGGCTAGTGCCACCACATGGTGGTGGCGGTGGTGGTGGCAGCACTGCACGGGGTAGCAACATCGACGATGGAAGTGGTGGGGTGGTCAAGTGATGGTAATGATGGTAGTGGTGGTCATCCACTGACGCCAATAGTGATGCCGGTGGCAGTAGTGGTGACGGTGGTGGCAACAGTGGTGACGGCGGCGGTGACAGTAGTGATGTTGACGGCGGTGGTGGCAATAGTGACGGTGGCTGTGGTGATGGTGGTGTTGGCGGCAATAGTGGTGGTGGCGACGGTGGTGGCAATAGTGGTGATGATGTGGTGGTGGCAGTAGTGGTGGCGACGGTGGTGGTGGTGGCATTATTGATGGCTATGGTGGCAGTGACTGTGGCGACGACAGTGGTGGTGATGGTTGTGGTGGCAGTGGTGGTGGCAATAGTGGTGGTGGTGGTGGTGGCAGTACTAGTGGCGGTGGCTGTAGTGGTGGGGGATGCAGTAATGGTGGCGACGGTGGTAGTTGTGGCAGTACTGACCATAGTGGTGGCGGTGGTGGTGAAGGATGTAGTGGCGGTGGTGGTGGTGGCGACGGTAGTGTTAGCGGTGGTTGTGGCGGCAGCGATAGTGGTAGTAGTGGTGGCGGTGGCGTGGTGGTAGTGGTGGTGGCGGCGACGGTGGTGGTGGCGACAGTAGTGGTAGCGGTGGTGGTGGCAGTAGTGGTGCCGGTGGTGGTGGTAGTGACAGCAGTGGTGCCGATGGTGGTAGTAAAAGTGGTGTGGCGGTAACGGCAATGAAGATGGGGTGGTGGGTTCATTGTTGGAGAGATCCAGAAAAAGGGTAAGATAGGTAAATAATTAGTTTTAATTCAAGTAAATCGAAATCCCATGAAATCCGACCATTTTTCATCGGATTTCACACTATAGAAACAAATCCAGTCAAATCCCATCAAATCCAATTCCAATTCCTTTTTTTAATGTTCCAAACAACAAAATTTGAGGATTTGAAATGAAATCCCATCAATTCCATGGTTCCAAACACACTTTAGGTAATTCATTTCCAACCATGCTTAAATTGAATAAAGCAGGACAGTAAACAGATCAGGAATTTAAGTGCAATACAACTCATAGGAGCTTCTACCTGTAAAAGGATGCCTTCCCAGTCCACAGAGGACTGACCCTATTTTCTTCAATCCACATTCTATGGTCAAGATGATCCAGTCTAGCAATCCACGGAAGACTCAGCTCTTGCTCAATCTTATGGAAAATAACAGTCTCTGCTTAGCATGACTTACGTGCACGATACAGTTTCAACATTGTAGAGACAACAAAATGGAACCAGAAAAACAAAAAACAAAAAAAATGTTTTTCTTAACCAGTTCTCTTATGTTCTTGTGATAATCTTTGGGCATAAAAATTGCATCCATATTTATCAGACTGGGTTTGTCTTGACTTCCCCCATTTCCCCTCCTCCAACGCCCAAATATTAGAATTATCTTGTTGATACTAAGTTAATTGTTGGTAAAGTAATACAAAAATGCCACAGAAAGACCTCTAGCCACACACTTTTGTTCCAAACATGGGGTTGGAGGAAACTTTGCTTCACATGCAAATTTAATTTTGGCCGCTGCCTTGAGACCAAAAACTTAGTGAGATTATGTTGGTACCAGACATTCAAATGTACTCGTTTAAGTACGAAAAGTATAAACGTGACTTACCACTCCACGGAAACTTGGGAATGTGACAAAATTATCATATGCCATACTTGATTTCATAGTTTTCTCGAGCAATTTTCTTGAAAACATTCTTGCCTCCTCTAGTTCGTATTCTCCTGCAAATATAACATCTGTGGCTCTATAAACATTATATATCAAGCTTCTGAAATGTTCACAGTTTTGTTCTAGATGATCCAGGATGTCTTCATGATTTAGAAACCAACAAAAACTCCCTGCACGTGCAAAATCAGTTTCAGTAGTGTAAACCATTTATGTGTGTGTGTGTGTGTGTGTGTGTGTGTGTGAGAGAGAGAGAGAGAGAGAGAGAGAGAGAGATTTTGAAGCCGCACATGGAGTTATGTTATATCCATGCATGCGCAGTAGCCGAAATGCTAATGAGTCTTTGTATAGCTTTGCCAATGCATCATCGGTTCCCCTTGGTTCCGATAGTTGTTTCTTGCGATTCCTATAAGTTCTGTTACAGAAACGAGGATGGTTGAGTGAGTTATTGTCAAGAACCTAAATTTGGGCAAGAGTGCTTTGTTACCTGAAGAACTGTTCTAGAATTTCATCAATGTCTTCTTGGAAGTGTTCAGCCAACCCTAGTTTTTGAATATGATCTACCATGCTGAGCTTGATGAGTCCTCCATCCATGGGATACATTGATGGAACTACATGAAAATAGCATTGAGTGAAAACTTCGAAAGATGCGATCGTTCTAGGTCCAGCTAAAATTAAATTCGCACGTGTTTGGCGTGATGATGTTTTTGTGGAGATGAAATAATTTCTCTGTTAAAGGGGACACGGCATATGGTCATACCGCCATAAGGACATCTTTGAGCAAGAGATTCCAGATAATCCATGCACTTCTGGTTTCCGGTAGCCATATATGCACAAGCAGTGGCAGAGGGCGAGTTGAATATTGAGCCGTTTTCACTCAGATGGGATACTGTGGCTTGTTCATCAATCTCATATGTTGATGGCAGGGCCTCCAGATATGAGAAGATTGGGGGATACTGGAACTTATCCACAGGTTTTTCCCTGTAATTCATTATCTTGAATAACGTTAGATCAGTCACAAAGCTTAACCACAAATCTACAATAGAAGAGAAGAAACAGAAGCATTTTACGTTTCAAAAATCCTTTGCCTCTCCTTGAAAATGCTGGAAATGACCCCTTTCAGCTCATCTTGCATAAAAAGGTCTAGACCTGTTGCCCGCGCAAGCTCAACCATTCCTGGGAAAACGATAACAAACCATCGAGGAAGGTGCTGATAGTTTACGTCGACAAGCATCTTCGTATTGGCATGAACAAATGCCAACCCTGACATATGAAAAACAAATCGTTAACTCAATTATTTTATGACGGAAATATCCGCTACAAAATTTACTTTGTGAGTGCAAGCCCATCACGATGAAACAGAAGAATTTTTTTTTTTGGGATACTTGAAGGAAGAAGATTCTAAAGGGAAGAACAAACAAAATATAAGTTGCAAATACCTAATGTACCTTTTTCTACGCCTTTGTCTGAAGCATTCCAGGTTTTCAGGGCAACCAAGCAAGCAAGAGTTGCAGGAAGAGTATCAATGGTGGGACGACCATCAGCACTTGACACTCCCCAATACCCCTCTTCCTTTTGGTTGCTCATCACCCAGTCCAAGCAACCCTTGAACAATGGACGACCACGTTCTTTAGGATCTTGAACCATGGCTAACCACGCTGTGTCATAAGCAGATGGCGAAACGAACGAGTACAGATCATTTTTGGGTGAGAAAGTTTCAAGCTTGATTTTGGTGACTAGAGCTTGAATGGAGAGAAGTGAGGATTCCATGAATGTAGTGCAGAAGGATCTCAAAACTTCCTATTTTTCAAGAACTTGTGATCGAGCGGGGCTAGAACCAGAACCCTCGCAACCCTATTTATCGTGATGTTCTTAGCAGTGGACTTGCCAAAATGTCTTTGAATTTCGAATTGAAGGAACCTCAAGAGGAATTTCCTAGGGACCACACCAGGGGCCAATTTCATGCAGAAGGTTGTACTTTTCTCGACATGATTACTGTTCCCATTTCGTGGTTCACCACCATGATGTAGGGAAGCCTAAGGGAACTTGCGGCGTTGCGTGATAATTTGTGTGCGCTTGTTGTTCACACGGTGGTGCTTCAGTACCAATTGACTTAGGTTACTGAAGTTGGCTCTTATGTTCATCTCACATTATTTGTCTGTTCTATGATTTGGCTGCGGAAGCGTTGCCTGCTGAGAGTGAAGTATCTGGCTTCTGGGAAACAGAGGTTGGTTCCGTCGTGCATGATAAACACGTACATGGACCAGGACTAATATCTTCTGCAAACAATGTCGTTTAATGCAGTCTAACTGTACTAATAGCGACCACTAGTAAAAAGTCCCCACAAAAAGTTCTTTAAATCTGAAAATTCCCTACAAAAAAAAGAGGGTCGGAAGTCAGGGGCGGACTCAAAAAGTCTAATAAGAGATCAAAATGTGATTAAAAAAAATTGATGACTAACACAAAAGAATTCGCGTCACTATTGAATAGGTTAAATGAAAGTTAGATTGTTCAATTTGACTACTAATCATATAATTTAACTATTCATAGTAATTTATTCAACTTGGTAACGTTAGTCAACGACAAATTACTAATTGTGCACGAAAGAAGCTTAAATCTGGCACTCAATAAGTACTACTAATGTGATTATTACTTGTATGAGGACAATAGAACATATAAATGAACTTATTATAAGAATTTATAAAAGAGAAGAAGAAGATGGACTATTCGTCACATGGGTACGATTCACGTTAACACGCTCATCGTAACACAACTTCCGGATTCGCCATCGCTCATCAAAACACCTACTGTCGGCGCGCCCGAAGTTCACCGAATGGGGGAGTGGCCTTGGCCTCCCTTCCTCGGGAGTTGGCCATTGGCCTTGGCCACCCCCTAGGGTTGGCCTCGACCTCCCCAGGGGTGGTGACCTTGGCCTTCCCCCAATTTTGGCCTATGGCCTCCCCTCCCGTGCGCACTTGTTTTCTAGAGTCTTTGCACCTCCGCGATGTTTATAGACGTTCGTACATCAACCTCCCGACGTCCGTCGTGCATCAACCTCGCGACGTCCGTCGTGCATCAACCTCGCGACGTCCGTCGTGCATCAACCTCGCGACGTCCGTCGTCCATCAACCTCGCGACGTCCGTCGTGCATCAACCTCGCGACGTCCGTCGTGCATCAACGCCGTGACGTCCGTCGTCTGTGACTGCACACCACTCCCGCGATGCCCATCGCCCAAAGTCGCGCGCTACCACCGAATGACCCGTCGCCGACGACCGCATACCATCACTCCCGACTTTGTCACTACTACATGTTGCATTCATTATCTTGTTATGACAGGTACACTCAGCTCACATCCTGTCTTCGGGACACCCGATGCGTGCCTGTGCGCCTGCTCCACGACGTTCGTCGCCGCGCCCGTGCGCCATCGTCATGACACGTGCCCCGGCACCAAGCATTGCTCCGCTACGTTCGTCGCCGTGCCCGTGCGCCATCGTCATGATACGTGCCCCGGCACCAAGTATTGCTCTGCGACGTTCGTCGCCGCGCCCGTGCGCCATCCTCATGATACGTGCCCCGGGACAAAGTATTGCTCCGCGACGTTCGTCGCCGCGCCTGCGCGTCATTCTCATGATACGTGCCCCGGCACCAAGTATTGCTCCGCGATGTTCGTCGTCGCACCACTTTCATAACACGTGCTCCGGCACCAAGTGTTGTCTCCGCAACGCTCGTCGCCGCGCTCGTGCACCACTTCCATGATATGTGCCCACGTCATCAGGTATTGTCTCCGCGACGTTCGTCGCCGCGCCCGTGCGCCACTTTCATAACATGTGCCCCGGCACCAGGTATTGTCTCGTGCTGTAGGCACCGCGCCCATGCGCCACAATCATGTTACATGCTTTCGGATGGGCTCACAACCTTATAGCCATCGTCGTCTCAATCACAGGGGGGCTTCGGCCCTCGTACCGGGATGGGCTAACAACCTTATAGCCATCGCCGTCTCAATCACAGGGGGGCTTCGGCCCTCGCACCGGGATGGGCTCACAACCTTATAGCCATCGCCGTCACAATCACGGGGGGCTTCGGCCCTCACACCGGGATGGGCTCACAACCTTATAGCCATCGCCGTCACAATCACGGGGGGCTTCTGCACAAGGACCCCTCGCACCGGGATGGGCTCACAACCTTAAAGCCATCGCCGTCACAATCACGGGGGGCTTCGACACGAGGACCCCTCGCAGCGGGATGGGCTCACAACCTTAAAGCCATCGCCGTCACAATCACGGGGGGCTTCGACACGAGGACCCCTTGCAGCGGACTCTGAGCACTGAGCTGCGAGCATGTCCACTCATGTTACTGTTGATCGTCGACACCACCAGGGCAATGACCCACGGGTCACTCCGGGACGGGAGTAGGTCCTCGGAGGGCATCGCGCCTAGTTCGCCTGGAAGTTGGCTACAGGGGGCAACCCTCACCGCTGTTAGGTTCTCTGCGCGTCTCTTGACGCTTCTTGTGGGATTCAGTAAGGGCTTGGACCGGTGGCTGGAGCAACGGGCTTACTCTGATCATGCTGTCATGGTGTGGTCAGTCTTTTCAGACAGGTAGATCGACGCTGTGCGAGGTAGGCAACGTAAATTTGGGAACCGGCAGTCCAACGGAGAGCTGGTATTTTGGGCCCCCCCTGGTGACGTGTCACTCCCAGGGGACGACATGTGGCACTTTATGACATAAGCATACCGTTTCCTATAAATAATGGACCTTACAACTCAAAAAGGGACTTCTTCTTCATTCTCACAAAATCACTTTCTCACTCTAGAATTTGAGAGCTCTTGGATTCTAGAGAGAGAAACACAAAATTGGACATAACTTTGGACCGTGACATTGGACCCCGACTCGGACCCTGACTTGGACTGTCGGCCCTGTTCGTCTCAGCCTTGTCTTCGCAGCACTGCCACTCCTCACGGCCTGTCTGGGAAGCCTTGCTCTCTGCCCTTACTCCGCCCTCACTGTCTCTCACTTTGCATACTTGGAAGCTGACTCGGACTGCAGCCTTTGTGGCACCTCCACGTAGGTACGAACCCACTTTCCTTGGCATCAAAATGTAACAAATATCAACATATCATTTTCAAGGCCAGCTACATGAGTGTGAACTTATTAGTTCTCTCGGCTTTGGCCGATATGCATTAATGGCGAGACCTCAAGCTTTGGTTTCCAAGGTAACACATACCAACCTAGGCTGCAACCAACGTGTTGCAAGAGTACACTGATGAGAGTGTGTGACGTGCGTGCAAAGTTACTTTTTGTGATGTACAATGACAACAAAAAAAAAAAATGGTAGTATTATGATTTTAGTTTCGGATGTAGGAGACCCATAATTTCAATTCGTATCCTAATTAATCACGATCTCTAATGAACACAAGATATAGAACACAAAATATATATTTTGAGGGACTTAAGGCTTGCCTTTTAAACAAGCTTAGAGAACGGTGATAAGGCTAAAAGACGAGCTACAAATGAGAAAGGAGTAATGTTGGGTTGAGGGGAGGGGTGATTAATAATATTGTCCCACTTTATAATAACCATTTTCTTTATTTTCAGTTTCTTCCCATTCAATTTTCTTTTTTGCTGCAATTTGGAAGACAATGAATTCGCGCCATTTAATTGTGCTGAGTGGAGTCTTATTTCTGTAGAAGTTGCATATTCTTTGTTGAATTTGCGGAATGAAATGATCTGGTGTGTTATCTGAAAATGTGGTACAATTTGTTATATCGGCCAGTTATATCACGACAGCTTACAATTAATCCTCTTTAATTTCCAACCAATTTCATGTCACTGGCCTCCAATTCTTGGCTCGACAAAACTTAATGTCGATGGAACTGCTGAAGGGAACTCGGGGCAAGCTTGTGTAGCTGGACTAGCACATGATATGCTCTTGGCATCTACTGCTCAGGAGAGATGGAAGTTTAGTGCGACTTGGCCACGAAAGCTGCTGATGCAAAACCAAACTAAATGTTCAATTGTGAGATGGAAATGCTTCAAATGAACTGGTTGATTTCCGTGTACTTTTGTACCTAGAACAGTCATACGAAATTGCCAATTCATGAAGGTCATGGCCAAGTCAACCATGTTTCAGACAACACAAGTTAGATCAGTCAGTACTTTCTTTGTCTCATTAATATGAACGAGCTAGGATGCCCTGTAAAAGCTTCTTCACGCCCATTCAATATTCACGCCCATCATATTGGACGCGTCGCGTCGCAATAACTACACATATATGCGGGCGCACACACACAAATATACACATGTAGCAGTTTTTTGTGGAAAAATAACTCGCAAGAAAAATTGCTTGATAGAGGTACGTAAGAAAAATAGCTGTACCAGGGTAGTAGCTTTCGTAGCAGACTAATTGTCTTCGAGGATGTGATCCATGCCATCAATATCAGTGAAGGCATTGTGCTTATACAAATATCTTATGGTTGAATTGCTGAAAATCGAGGGCTTTTACATGGACCAAGAGAAAAACATTATAAAAAAAGTTATTAACGAAGGAGATGAAGATAAGCCAATGGAGCGTACAACAACTAGGGGGCTCGCGCCATGCAGAGATAAGTACTTCATAGAGAGTAAAAAGGGATCGAGAGAAGCTATTTCATTCGACCTCGTGATACACTATTGCACCTCTTATTTATAGCTAAAATGTCAACTACTGTCATTAAAATAAATTTCTTGCAATAAAAAAAGTAAAAAAATAATAGTATAAAATAGTGAAAGCAGCATTCTTTAAACATTACCCTACCACTAGTTTGAGATAAGGAGAAAAGATTAAGGCAGCTCGAAGAGCCCACATGCATCTACACTTGAAAGAGACGGTCAATCTGATCTTCGAAGAATCTTGGATAACATTTATATCAAGCAGACCAACATTAATTTTTATGATACATGCATCAGTACCGCAGTACCACGTGAAACATACACACTTGAAAAGAAAAAAAAGAAGGAAGGAAACAATTTTTATGAGACAATTTTCTGCTCCAACATAAATTTGGCTGGACTAAATTCCTGCAATCTTCTCTCAGTGACAGATATTTGTCACCGTAAGTTTTGAGTCGAATTTTTTTACTGCACGTTAGCGACAATGGCAAAATTAATTAGCGCCAGAGTACCGATGCCGTTAACGAGCAGCGGCAAAAATATGTTTTTGCTGAATAGGGAGGTTGGCAAAAGGTTGGCCTATCGAGGGTTGGAGCAATTATTGTTCATTTGTATGGAATTGATAATCCCATTTCGCATAAAGGTCGACCTAGCGAGGGTTGGAGCAATTAATTATTTATTTATGTGGAATTGATAACCCCATTTTAATTACATCTTGTTACCCAGAAAACGGGACTACCGAATACGTTGCTCGTCTTGATGCCACAAAAAGAAACTTAAGAAGGATTAGGCAAGACTTTGTTAAAAAAACAGGGAACGGAGAGGAAAACAAACTTAAGCTTATGTGCAAGAATGGCGGTGGGCGAGGGCTTGGCCAAAGGTCTAAAATTGACACCAGAAGAAGGAGGTGTGCAAAGGTCTAAAATTGGCACCTGAAGAAGGAGATGTGAGATGGTTAGATGATCCGAATCCTAGAATGTTGTGAATGGAGGACTTCAAAAGGAAATTCACACAGAAAGTAACTTAAAATTTTTTGACTGCAACCCTACTTGTAACAAGAGACTAAAATTTCTCTATAAAATGATAATTAATGATCACTAAATATAATCTTTTTTAGTGACTTTAAAATATCGTTGTTGCGATTTCTCGCCAAATGGTTCTGCAAAATTTAGCAAACGTTAATTGCAAATATATGATGGGGTTGCAAAGCAAAAACGTATCTGACTTAGTTGTGGAATTAAATTAGCCCCAATTACGTCTTAACGTATTCAATGTTTTTGAATTGCCTTATTCTGTAAATTTTACTTTCCTTGGTTTAACAAAGAGATAAAATTCAGAATTTTACTTCAACTATGAGCTTTGAGAGAGACAAGGTTTGTTGGCATTAGAATTACCAATGAGAATCCTCTACTATACAGCTGCTGCAATATTTTTAGCAACAAAGGATTGTCATTGTAAATGTTTTGACGCTAATACTGAATTTCATATTGATTGTCGATACTGAAACTTATATCGACAATTTTTTGTCGTTAAAATACATTTAGCAAATTATTTATTACAGCATATGGGGAAATTTTAGGAGCTTGTCTATAAATTAAAAAACGGGAAAAGGGAACGTCATTTGTCACTAAATGATTTATATTTTGTTGTTACTATACTTTTGGCGACAAAATAAAGGTGTGAAACGCTCATTAAGTGAAAAGTTAAATGAAAGTTTGCCACCCCTTCTCTTTCTCTTCTTTCAATGCCTCTTCTTCCTTCTCCGCCATCTTGATAAACAGCTACAACCACTTAGGTTCGTTTTGCAATGGCAGGACAAGATCTTTGAACGCAGCCATTGCAACGACGGATGATAACAAAGACAACGAGCGCTAACCTTCGTCGAGTGGGATATTAGAAGATGGCTCGATTTTATTTCAGTTCAAGTATATTCATATTTTGGACATCTTACATGTTCATGGCTAACAACAATGTTTTCTTTATATCCGATCCGCATAAGGCAAGCATACACAAACCAAGATACATAGAACAGACGAACAATAACACACTAAAGTTAAGGCAGTGAAACATCTAGTTGAAACAAAGGGATTAAATGCGTAATCCCTCCCAAAATTGTGCCAGATAAAACCTGATCTTATAAATTCCTTAGGGGTCTTTGCTTATCATATGCAGTCACATGTGATCTTACGTTCTGCATAAACTAATCCTAAAAGAGTCTTATTAGGCAAATACGGTCGAACAAATTTTGGCTGATACCCAGGTCATATGAATCTCCCCCCAACCATATATATAGTGACAATTAATAGTAGTCAAATGTTTCTAGTGGCTTTTCTACTAACACTTTCAGCCACAATTCTTAACACAATATTTTCTTAGCGTCACTAAACAAAAGTCACTACAAATATATAGCGATCATTAATTATTATTATTATACGAGGGTCAGGAGAAAGATTCTTTCGATCCAGATAGCAGTCAAAGAAATTTCAATACGATCGACCATATGTGGGCCACTTGCGTTTGTTACAAAGCAGGATCTTATCTGAGTCGGCTTTACGATCCTGCTTGGTGGGAAACTTGGGTTTAACAAGGAGGATCTAAGATGGGCCCACACAGACACAGGGCTATATGCTTGGACTTCGGAAACTCGCGATGATAACGGGCCCAAGTCTGTAAATGTTCAAACCCAAACGAAGCCCATGAAATTTTGCTGGAAAGACGAGATTAAACATCTGCGTTATAATAGCCCAGAAACATTGTACACTTTGTTGGCGCTAGAAAGCGGACACCGTATGGACCTCTCTGTATGTCCATAAGCAAGAGAAGCCCAACCCATATTACTATACAAGATAAGGGCCATTCTTTATAAAGCCCAAATAAAACATATGTCCATGGATCCGAAAACATCCATGGGATATCACATTAGAAATTATATATATTGGGTAGGAGAAAAACTTTAATGCAACGGTGATACCACGTTATTATTGCTGACGTGGTATCACCTCCCAATTAAATTGCACGAAATTGTCACTTTGGGGTCGGTGTCACCCTCCTTGGTCCTCTTCAACATCCACGTCATCATTGATCTATTTCTCGATGACTAACGACAGCCAGAGAGTGGCGACAGTCTACATTCCCAGTGAGACAAACTGGCCTGGTAACGATAAGGTTCAGCGGGGGCGAGGACAAATATGGGGCATTTGAGTTTTTAGGTAGGTTTCTCGTGACAAGGATGCCGAGGGCGACACGATCTGGTGTTCTTTGCTACGTATATGGTGGTGGGAGTCATGATTCCAGTGGTGGTTGTCACGTGTGGAAGAGCACCGCATCGGCGGATTGACGGTGGACCAGGAGGCGTGGTTTTTAGTTACAGATTTGGTAGTACGTTGTGTTGAACTCGGTGATGGTTGTGTTGGATTCAGGGGCGGACGCACGTTGGGACTAGGGGGGGCTGAAGCACCCCCTGACTTCTGGGGGAAAAAAATAAATTTTTTTTTGGGAATCGCGCTGACCCCGTTCCTCGAGATCCCGTTCCCCAATCCCCGATACCCGTTCTCCGAGAGAGGCACAATCGGCTCTATCTCTCTCTCACACGGTCTCACCGGCGACCGGTCACCGGTGGACAGTGAACCGACTGGCGACAGATCCCACCCACCGGCCACCTTGACCTTCAGTCCTTCATTCCCCTTCGCTCCTTCAGACAGGAGCTTCGAGCCTTCGACGACGACGAGGGAGTCACGACGGAGTGACGCTGTAAGCGGTGAGCCTGTGACTAGACGACGACCTCCCGCAGTCCCGCGAGTCCCACGACGTGTCGACGCCCTTGAAGAACCAGATCTGAGGTCAGACTGAGATCTTGTCATCTTTGTCTTGGATGCTGATAATATTGGGCTTCTTTTAAATTTGTGGTATGACTCTAATTTGCACGTGTGAAAGTACTTTCTGCAACGGCCACCGGTAGCATCGGTCTGAGTTTTGAAGACCTCCGGTCACTCCACCAGTCCACCGGCGCTAACACCCTCCCCTATCCAGCAGCTGTCCCTACTTGCCCAGCGCTGCAACGCCATCAACCTCGCCAAAGGCTTTCCCGATTTCCCGACGCCTTCACACAATAAAGACGTCACCATTGCCGCCATCAATTCCGACTTCAATCGGTACAAGTCCCTCCCCAGACACTTCCTCGTGTAGAATGTTTCTTCTTTTGTTTCTTTTGGTTTCCAAGATTGAGACATAGTTACTTTACTGGCTAAGTATTAGTAAAAAGAATTTTTGGGTTAAATTATTTTCGCTGAAAGCTGAAAGAAGGAAGAAAGATGCATTGCAGTGAGGCGTTCCCATATTGCGTTAGAACTTCCGATTCACCTTAATCTTGCCATGATGCCATCTCTACAACTCTACAAGATTTATTTGACTTTTTTTCTGAAATGCTATAAAGATCAATGATGTTCGATGTTAGTAGATTTGTGGTCTGATCATATGATTCATATCAATGGATGAACAACAAAGATGTTCAGCATACAGTAACTCCTCATTATTCAATTTTGTAGAAGCAAAAGCATTTTAGGTTAGTTATCTAGTTTGATATTCCAGCATGGCTGCATGGGTGATTATTGATTGATGATTATTGACTATTAATTGTGATTATTGATTATTTGAGTTCCAAATTGTGATTATTGATTATTGATTGAGATTATTGAGATTGTTGACGGAGGATGGGACCCAATTAGATTGAATGTGTGATTTAGTTGAATGGTAAGTTGAAATTAAGTTAATTAGGTTAACGTGATAACGAAACATAACTGGGAAAGTAAAAGAATAAAATTATTTGGATACTTTTTCGTATTTTTTGTGTATTATCGAAAAATGCACCTTTTATTTTTATTTTATTTTTTGCCATTTTACTTATAAAATAATTTATTAATTTCGATATATTTTTAGTACTTCCTGAGGTGAAATCCTGGCTCCGCCCCTGGTTGGATCGTTGGTGCCGTGGAGAAGCTAGCACTTTCGTTATGGTCCAGGTGCTGCTAGGAGAGGGCGACGGCTGACGAGTATTTCCAAAGTGGAAACTTTGTTGACGTGAATCACCACAGTGGTAGTTTCATGCAACTTAATTGGGTGGTAATACCACGTCATTGATGGCGTTAAATTTTTTCTCCGTGGATAGGTTAATTGAAATGATGACCATGATTTGGATAGGAAGTTTTTTTTTTTTTTGGGTTAGACCACCCGGTTTCCGGACACCACATTGGGAGCCGACTAATCCGGGTTCGAGCCGGGCAGGACCACATGGGCGGAAAAGAACAAACTACCAAGATTTAACGCAGCTGCATTCCCAGGGCTGAAACAGACCTCTGGTTAAGTTAGGACGACCCCTTACCAGCTGACCTACGCGCTTGGTGGTATTTGGATAGGAAGTTTGAAAAGAGAAATTGACCACACACTCCAAGGGATTGCATCAAAGAAGCCCTTTACATAAATAAACAACGATTCGTCTAATGAAAGTGACCAACGAGAAACAGATTGGCAAAGGTCGGCCGACTCCATAATTGCAGGGACAGGCAGGACAGCTGAGCAGAGGGAAAAAGAGTAGGAAAAGAGAAAGAAAATGAGAGGAAAAGAGAGAATTAGAGGTTTCAAGAGAAAAATCTTACTCTCTGCTTATTTCTTTGAATCTCCGATACGAAGGTGACAGGATATTCTGTTTGATGTACTAATTCATATAATAATATGCACCACGTCATACAGTAAGATATTTTATGCATGCTTGAACTTGTCTCTCTTTTGTGTTCAGACGTTTTTGTTACTTCTATTTCTTTAATCAGAGGTTGTCCCATTATGATTTGGGACGTAGTCAAGAATTGACCTTTGGTCAATTGAAAGTTTTAAAGAAAATCTCGTACGGTAAGTGAATTTTGTCTCTCATTAAACAATAGCGCGAAAAATTTGTCGGTCAGAAAGCTATTTCTAACCCTTTTCCAATCCTCAAAAAAAAGAACTGGTGATAGCGACGGAATGTCTACCTTCTTAGCGAGAGATAAACCGGCGACAGCGACGGACCGGCCCGTAGGCGACGAGGTTCGAAGGGAGCAAGGACAAATAGGGGGCTTCTGAGTTTTCGAGTAGGTTTTTGGCGACGATGACGCCCTAGATAGATATGATAGCGCGAACTTTTTTCCATTAAACAATAGCGCGAAAAATTTGTCAGCCAGAATACTATTCCTAATCCTTCTCCAATTCTCCAAAAATAGAAAGAAAAGTAAAACAGCACCCACCACAACCCACCCCTGGATTAAGAAAGTTTTGCAAGCACAATTAAATAGAAAAGATTGAACAAACTTTAGCTGCTACCCTGGTTGTAGGAATCTTCATTCAACCCTTTATATAGTGACAATTAATAGTTGTTAAATATTTTCAGTGATTTTTCTATTAACACTTTTAGCGATAACTCCTAACATCATTTTTTTAGCGTTACTAAATAAAAGTCACTAGAAATATTTAATAACCATTAATTGTCGCTACATAAGAGGTAGGAGGAAGATTCCTTCGATCCAGTAGCAGCCAATTTTTTTCCGACGAAAATTTACACAACTTGGATGGAGGTGGACCAGTTTAAGTGTTTATTGGATCAGGATCTCCTGCTGTAACCCATGGTTACAGCAGGAGTGTTGTGATCCCAAATGAGAGAGGGGGAAGAGAGAGAGACTCTCTCTCTCTCTCTCATTTGGGATCACAGCAACTGCTGTAACCTTGGGTTACCGCAGGCAATCCTAATCCTGCTTACTGGGGAGTACGGAATTCTTACGCATGCCATTGACCACTTACATTTTTTAAGTTCATCTGCAGAGCAACTCATGACGGAAAACACCCGTCACAGAGAACCATTCAAAGACAAGTCTACGAAAGGAACTTGATCATTCAATCCAGCTGCAGAGGCCAAGATTCCAAGAAACTGCAGACCATCAACAGTTCTGCTACTAACTACAGACTGCCTCAGAGAATAGCCATCTAAAATGCAAGTTCGTAATAGCAACACCTTTGGGAAGTTCTGCTAAACACCACCAGCTCTTTTGCGTCTAGCTTCGAAAGAAATTCAACTAGGAACGTCGAACCTTGACAGTCCGAGTTATCAAATAGTTAATAATGTTAGATTCACGGAAAGCTTGGGTTTAACGTTTATTTAAGTTTTGAAAACCTCAAAAACTGTATTAGCCGTAAAGTATTAAGCTTTCAGCAACATAGTATGATGGTCTGGATTCAAACATTGTATCAGGTTTTTGAGAATGAAGAAGAAGAAGAAAATGAAGCCAATGGTATTGGAATTCCAGACGAGAGAGAGAGAGAGAGAGAGAGATTTTATTACTCATATGGAAAAAAGAGATGTACTTTTACAATCTTTTTCTACCAAAATAAAAGAATCTTGAAGTATGAATTGTGTTAACCGCCTTCATATCTTTCTCCTGATCGAGGCCTTTACAACAGTGAATGAATCAGGTTAAAACTAAAGAAAAGCAATGAACGAATGAATGTAAGCCAAATAAGTTTCAACGTAACAGCTTTGCCATGTAGCATTGATCCTCCAAAAAGAACTTTCAGATTTTTGAAAAGTTCTGTTCCCCATCTTGCTGCTCTTCTTCTACCTCGAGCAAATTCTTCACTATGGCATCTGTTGCACTCGTCAAGAAATGTGGCCAGTCCCTGCATATCCAATCAACACATATCTTAACATTTGGCGACAAAAAGAAACTCGGAATTAATCGAAAGAGCAGCATAATTATCCTCGCTCGTCCTGTATTTTTTATTTAATCATTTCACTTAGGCTAACCTTTATATGTAAATATAGCTGTGCTTCAAAGTATTTTACGACTTGATTCCATTAATTTGGTCGGATTCTAGTTATTCAACATTTTTTCGCCATGATCATTCTGTATAAATTAAAGTAAAAAGATGTCAACTTTAATCCAAACTGATTGAAAATGACATGGCAATGTTAACATTGCAATTGCATCGTTTATAACCTTTGAACCGCAATGATGAACATTGTTTTGAAAAAAAAAATTAAAACTATGTTTTAGCTTCATAAATTAGCTCACGGATTACCACATGCAATAAAATGTGGCACTTTTATGTGCCACAAAAGAAAGAGGGTAGGAAATGGGAAACTTTTATTTCCGAAGCAAAACATTTCTTGCAAAGTAAGAAATAAACTTGAAAATGTTCACTTTAGAGGCTTTTATGTGATCAGCTCTGCAAATAAGAATTTTCAGGTTTAGCTCCATGATCTTTATATGGAGGAATATACTGATGCACTTACCCTCTTGAAGAATCAAAGTCTAAGCCGACCGTGTACTTTGCCTCCTCAAGAGCCCATCTAAACCTTCGCAAATCCTTAGCTAAACAGCTTCCATTGCCCTTAACACGAAGCTCAGATGGCTTTACATCACAAAAAATAGGGATAACTTTCTTCTTAGTCTCCATGATGAGAGCCAACTCGTGCAGGCAAAAGTACGACTCACAATAACGCGGCGAAAACACGGCAACCCCCACCTTGCAACCGCGTATCGCCGCGTCTATGTGATCGAACAATTTGTCGCCCGGCTTCATATTCTTGCTGTCCAGGAAAGGTCGGAGCCGAAGGCTAGCGAGTTGGTTGTTAAGTAAACCGGCTACGTTCCTTTTCGTGTCAATCCCACGGTGGTTGATGAACACGTCGCATGGCAGTTTTCGAGTTGTTTGGATCTGATTCCGGCGGTGGAGAATTTTCTGGCAGGAGTTTCTGGCTGCAGATGATGCACGTTGCATGGCAACTTTTTTAAGGATGGCTTTTTCTTGTTAAGTAATGTATACTCCTACTTTGCTTCAAATGGATTTGCATATATGTTAAACCTTGAACAAGCTTCATCGGGTATTTATAGCTAGAACCCCCGTGATTTGGTTTCACTTCATGACCATCTTGAATTCTGGTTTTCAAGGAAAGAATTGAATTGTACACTGTATGGATCAAATATTGGACCCCAAGAAAATACTTGGTAATAGGTTTTGACTATTAAGAAAACAGGGAAAAAGAGTAAAAGGGTTTGAACATTTTGACTCTCTAGGCCTTCTGTGGCAAAGTGTTTAATCCTTCAAACACGTTGATTATTTTAAAATACAAACCTGCTGCCATTCCCGGGTCTTTACTTGCATTTCAAGGCTGAAACTAAGCGATAACGAGTTCTTCTCTCAAAACGTTCATTTTATAAGTTCTCAAACTTATTTAGTTACACGAGGTTACCAAATTCTTTTCCTTTTAGAAATGATAATTTCCTCACCGTCAAAAAAAGAAATTCATGCTCCCTTCAATTTTCCCATCCTATTGGTAATAACATATAAACATGTGCAATTAACAAAAACATATAAACATGACCCAAAAAATAATGATAAGCACATAATAAGGAAAATGAGTTTAATATGAAAATGAAGACAAAGAAGGAAGGAGCAGTAGAGATAGAGTAAGATTGTTTGACGGTTAAAATAAAGGGGATGAAGAAGAAGTTTTAGTTGTAGTGGAGTCGAGCGGGTATTTATTGAAGTAATGTTGAAAATTTTCCAAAAAAGACCTTGATTGTCTTTGTTTTAATATGAAGTTACTATATATTTTTTGAAAGAGTATAGACAGTTGAAAGTTTCAAAACGGTTTTACCATACGGGTGTTCTCCCTCAACAACATACTATAAGATAACAGGGCAAAACCTGCAAAAGTTCACTCTAAAATCGTATTGTGGTGATTTCATCTCACCAAGTTTTTTCTTTCTTCTAAATTATGCTTCCTTCAAAGCATACACATCCATCAAATGAGTAATAACAATGACCTCAGACATATTTTTAGGTTTGCCAAGTTCCAACGTGTGAGAAGAAGAGTATTCCCTAGCTAGAAGAGTGCAGAATTACACATAATTCTCCCATACAAAAACAGTAATTCAAAGCTGCTAATATCCTATTATATACAAGCTTCTGCTTGTGCATTGTCTGTATCTGTTTCTAGCTCCAGCTTTGGACCAACTCTGGTAGACGAGGTTTCCGGTAATAGGAGCAATTAAATTAACAAGTCCAGATCCATCCCATCATAGTAACCTTTCTCATCATTCTTTTCACATCAACACATTCTCATGACTTGGCCAACTAAGAATTGTCGCATCAAATGAAGACAAATTTGAAATATAGCGTGATCTTCTTTATATATTTTGGATTATCATATGATCGGCAAAGCATTTCATGGGAAACATAGTTTAGTGTGAAATTCTGACTCTTTGATGCACAACGTGATATTTGACTGGTTGAAAATGGCAATGGTAGGGCACCTTACACCGGTCGCCCTTTATGGTGACAAAGCCTGTCTACCTTTTTCTTGGAGGTTACACTACTATACGAAGCTAGCTGGTTAGGCTTTGGAGTACTTTTATTCTATTTTTCTCTTTTTTACTAGGTCAAATGCATGCTCGGATGTCCAACAAATAAAGACCAACTCAAAAAATCTTTTTGTACGATCACAACCATGCAACCCTCAAGAACAACCGAGAAGGGTCTTGACGCCGCCTCGTGCATAAGTGCAGAACAATGGATGAGGAAAATGTGTTGGGCCAAAACACAACTAATTTCTTACAAATTCTCTCGATCGGGTATAGATAGCCAGCTGCTTTTGACCTGTTCAGGGAGATGAAAATTTATTACAGTGCAAGGAAGCTATCCCGCTAGGCCAGAGCGAGCACATTTTATACCATATGAAAACATCTACTCATAGTCTCATTCATCGAAGTGCTATAAAAGAAATTCTTCCTGGTTTGATTTATGTTCAACATAATAGTGAGAAATTATTAAAATGTTTTAAGCAAGAAAAATTAATTTCTTGCGAACCTCCTAGGTCGAGCACGGAAGGCATGCCTCCGATCCATACAGGAAGGTGGACTTAGTACTGTGCATGTTAGGCCAAAAGTTCACCTTACCGACGAACTTTTAGAGAAAATGAAAAGAAAAAAAAAGCGCATAAATTAATATCAACATGGTATCATAACCTTCGACCTTTACTTGATGACGAGCCTTTATTGATCGTCCCCTTTTTTTTTTATTTTTTTGGTGTCTGAGCCGAACCTACTCACCCAAGATTCTCTCATTAATGACTCACCACCATTTAGGGTAATTTTCGGATGGTCCACCTAAGCTTGGGGTGCAGGAAATTTCTGTATATGAACATGTCACAAATGAAAGGCGGCGGAGGAAAGATCGTGACTCGTGAGGCTACGGTTAGCTTAGCACCATCGAGACCAGACCGTAGACCACTTGGGCTCCGGTTCAGGCCGGCCCGAGCGACAGCAGATCCAGCATGTAAAATGGATACCGTGTTTAGGAGATCTGGGGACTTCTTCTATTGACCATCCCCACCTGAGGTACTTGATACACTCATAATTTCTAATTATAACAATATGAAAACAAGATCTTGTTTATTTTTATTTTTTTTTAAGTAAAATGGATAATGATGATACATATATATGTTCCATGGTTACGAGAATATGCTAGCTACTTTCCATTGATAACAAGAGTTACAGAGTAATTTAGAGTTTGCAAAAGATTACGAACAAACATGAATACATTTAGAAAAAAATGATAATCACAAGGTTAGGGAATGATAACTGAATTTCATATGGATTTACGGTTATCAAGGAACAAACATAAATACATTGAGAGTTGCTCTGCTTTGTTCTTTATTGTCCTGATCTGGTCAACAGTTGTACAATAGTTGATCCTCGATAAAGTGATAATCTTCTAACGCAAAGTTAATTTCCTTTACCAGACCATTATCCTTCTTACTAAGGTGTTGCATCTGTGAAAGAATAAGTATGTCATGAATTAATAAATGAATACGAGTTAGGGATAATCTGCTACTCCAAGCAAGCTAATAAGCAATCCTTTAAGGTCAGCTTCACGGAGAGAGTTAGCATAAAGAATTCCTGTAAATGTATGGATTGGACTTCGACCGGTAGGATTATGTACTGACAGGAAAACAAGATCTTGTTGTTCGAACTTAATTAATTAGCCGCATGGTGATCATTTTGAATATTTTGTCAAGTAAATTTGTATTAAGGCTTGTCAGAGGGCTTGGAAATCGCGGCTAAGTAAACTTTCCCGAATCGAAATAGAGATGACGGATCATTTCTCTCGCATGAAAGTTTAACACGCTAGGCGTAAACTCTATGTGCTTAACCAAATGGGGTCTTCACGTAATTTCGAAACTAAAGGAAGTGTCAAATCGGCCCCTCTTGTAGACAAGTTTACCCCCAGCCCCAGAAGACAATCTCCAGTGTGGCTGTAGATGGGGGACGATGGGTCTACCTTGACTTCTCCTCCTCTTCAGCTTTTAGTTGCATGTTGTTATATGTTATTATTGCTTTTTAGGGTGTTGTTTATTACTTGTATTTTCTCACCAACGGGTGCCTGTTTTTTATCGAACCATGTAATCTTGTTGTATATCTGCAATTAGCTCTCTCTGATAAAAAAAAAAATTATAATGTTGGCAGTGGTTAAAATCTATTCATTTTTACTTCAAGTAAGGCAAGAACTTTGAAGCTCTATGAGGTTAAGAAAAATAATAAAAAATTATCACATCAACTAGATGTCATGGTACAAGCTACTGTGTGCCCTGTGTGCGAAGAAAAATACATTATGCCTTTGAAACAGTTGCAATAACACGTCTTAGAGCATTGTTAATTATCTATGGAGTAGTATATTTCTGACCCTTAAAAACTAGTTACCGAAAAGATGACATACAAGGCACCTCAAATAGAGGAGTGTCCACTTCAGGCGCTTTTGTTGATGCAACACTTCGCAAGTACACATTATAAATATCGCGTCGTTCAGTATTATTGATCGGAATTTCATACTGTTTTTGGGGAAGGAAAGTAAAAACACTGATTCCCGTCTCGAATTGGTTTAATATTAAATACCAGTACAGTATGCATAACGATTTCATACAGCTTTTCAACCCAAAACAAAAAATAAACCTCATCAGGGTTTAGAGAACCCTAATCTGGAGACCCACAATTAGACAAAGCCAACCCGGACACACAAACACAGTTTGTGAAGGAAAGACTTTAGGTCTATCATATGGTTGCTTCACATCCTATGCTAGTGGATAAAGGATCCCCAAACACATGGTTTGCGAAGGAAAGACTATAGGTCTATCATATGGTTGGCTTCACATCCTAGGCTAGTGGATAAAGGATCCCCAAACACATGGTTTGTGAAGGAAAGACTCTAGGTCTATATATCATATGGTTTGCTTCACATCCTAGCTATGCCAGTGACAGCTAGTGGGTAAAGGATATAGAAATATGTAAGCGTGAGCACGTACAAGTGGAGATGTAAAGCGCTGCAGCTACTTGTATGAATCGTGTATGAATCGCCCACTCCCTTGATTCTTTTTTGTACAGGAAGATGTGAACTCCCATCCTCATTGAATGGAGGGTTCACACTTCACAGACTTCGTCCCACGTGATTTTTTGGGTGCATTTCCCAGCTGAGTTTTTCATAGCTAGAACTGGGGGAAAAATACTGACAAGAAATAGAAAGGAAGAGGGCAATCACGTTGGATTTGGCTGGGATGGAATGACTACTTGACCAGCTCCTCTAACAAGAGAAGAAGGTGCCAAGTCCACAGATCTGGTATTGAAGCTGATAGGCGGCTTCCTAACAGAATCATAGAAAGAATACGGAAGTGACATCTGAGCAGAGGCAGGGTAGCGACTCCCAGAACAAAATAGGCAAAGGTGTAACACCAACAGAGAAAGAAAGCCGGCTGGTTTTTGAAACGGAATAGATACGCTTGGTGCTTATTTCGTTGTTCAGATTGTTATATTTTTCTTAAACAATCTAACTTTGCGATTGGTGAACTTGTTTTATAATTACCTCCACATCTAAATTTCAGAAAAGTTTGCCGTAGCAAAGGATAAAATACTAACCAAAAGCTAGAAACTAGAATCACTTGAAGCTAAATAAGTCATGGGCAAAATCAACCCCAAGGGATTGGTCTGGTGGTCAAGGACTCGGAGCAAAATATTCCTCTGAATGCACCAAGCCGATATGAGGGGTGTGCCCTTACGATTGTCTGCAGATGGAACTTAATCTCGATTGACACTAAAATTGGACCTCTCGATTGACACTAAAGCTAGACCGAGGATATTCCTCTAAATATACTAAAGCCAATGTGGGGGGTGTGCCCTTACGATTGTCCGCAGATGGAATTTAGTTTCGGTTGATGCTGTTGGGAGGATATTTCCTTACTATCCAATGAATAAAATATATATATATATATATATATATATATATATATATATATATATATATAGAGCTGATCCGTTGATAGAGCTCGCAAAATAGGATATTTTGCAAGCGCGATCTAATGTAATCTCGAAAAAATGGCCCAGTTTTTTGCGGAGTTAAGTAGAGTCAGCTACATTATGTTCGGACAATTTTTGACAAAAATAGTGCTTTGACACTGTACATTATCGAACTATCCATCTACTGTTCTGACTTTTTTTTAAATCCGTCCGCTACATTATGGCGGACAATTTTGATAAAAATACTCTCTGCAAACTTGTCCGCTACATAATGTAGCGGACTTTCTGACTATCTCTTTCTCTGTCCTTTCTTTCTCATTTATGTTCTGACTATCTCTCTTTCTCTCTCTCTCGCTGTCCCCACTCCACTCCCCCATTCCTCCTTTGCTTCTTCTTCAACAACCGAATAAACTCTCTTCATCTGTGCTTTTCTTTTCTTTTCATCGGGCTAGACTCGGGCTTGGAGCTCGACGAATCGGACGTGTGGAGCTCAGTCGGCGGCGGCGGCGTCTCGCCGAACTACAGATCAAGTTCATTCTTGTATTGGATTGATGTACAGATCAAGTTCATTCTTGTATTGGATTGATGTACAGATCAAGTTCATTCTTGTTCAAGGTCTTTTTCTCTGTTATGGATGGTGTACTCTCTTGGGGAAATAAAGATGGAGATTTTGACGGGTTGAGCTGGGTTATTGATGGATTGACACCAGAAAACCTCAGATCGAATAAAATAGAAGAAAAAGGAAATAGAAAAACAGAAAACAGATAAAGAATTCGGAGACTTACCTCTGATGATGCAGCATATGATGTTGATGGGGGGAGGAAAATGATAAAAGAGGGACAAAAACTAAATGGGGAAGGTGAGGAGGATTGCTGGTGAAGATGGAGATGAGAGGGACGGGGACAGGGGTGCAATGATTCTGGGTAATGCTTTTGTGTGCTGATGAAGACTATGATGCATTGGGGACAAGAGACGAGTGATAATGAAGAACAGGAGCTTCACTCCTTCACCTCTGTTCTGTTTCTTTCCATCCATGCCCATGGTTTCTCCTTCACCGCCATTACCAGCATCATGAACTCTTCATGCCCTCAATCCATGGCCAACTCCACACCCACTGACACTTCCGGCAAGAAGGTCCAGAAGCCTTACACCATATCCAAGTCCAGAGAGAGCTGGACCGACGAAGAAGAAGGCATCAATATGGATTCAATTCAGACTCGCTGAGAGAGAGAGAGAAGAGTCAGAGCATTAATGAAGGAGAGAGAGAAAAAAAGATAAGAGAAAATTAGTCCGCTACATTATGTAGTGGATAAGAGAAAGGAGAGAGACTAAAAAAAAGTCAGAACATTAATGACAGAAAGAGAAAAAAAGTCTGAAAACAACCCCATTATGTAGGGATTGGTCTGGAGGGTATTATTGTCAAAAAAATGCAAAAACCGTCCGCTACATAATCTGGACGGACTAAAACGCAATATGGGGGCCGCCCCTTTCGATGGACGGCATATGCTAGCAAAATAGTTTTGCTTGATGCTAAAGTTGACCCTAGGATATATATATATATATATATATATATATATATATATAAATATTGTTATGGGCAAGATATGAGTTAGTAGTTTTTTTTTTTTTTTTTGTTAGACCACCTGATATCCGTACACCACGTTGGAAGCCAATTAATCCGGGTTCAAGCTGGGAGGACCACATGAGTTAGTAGTTTTTAAACCTTGGAGAAAGATTTTATAAAACCCACGAAGGAGACAAGCTTTTGCCACAACTTTATACCAACCTTTGAAGACAAGCAAAGCTATCTGTCATGTTTTCCTTCCTATTCTTCTTAGGGCTCCTTTGCCCCTTTTCGTTTACCTCTGTTTCTTTTTCCACTTTTTCTTTTCTTTGGGAGTGGAAGTTACACCGTAGTATTTTCGGGCATTTTTAGGCAATGTATAATGTTTGATCTTTGCTTATGGAATATGGGTAACCAATTAAGGGACCTGTGTTTTTTCCGCACTAAACTGGTAAAAGGGAAATGCATAGGGTCTATTATTACTTCTCAAAGATTATGCATTTGTATTTTTGGATTACGATTGTCTTGTTTCGTTTTGTGATTTTTTAGCATTTCGCAACCGATTTGAGTTCTAGATTGGGGTTTCATTGATAATTTAACGATTCCGATATATGATGCAGATTTTTTATGTACTTATGGATTGTAGGAACTTTTTGGGGTTTGCAATTGATTTGAGCAGAGTCTCATTTCTACAACCACCGCGTCAATCGATATCTAAACTGGATTGACGTCAATTGCCGGTGACTGGCCTCAAAACATACATACGCAGTTCTGTTATAAAGTTTGACTAGAAAATATTGGGTGATCCCAAATTTATGATTGAGACCATTTAGAATCCTCTAATATATCGCATAATAACCTATGTCTCCCGTAGCCTATCATACTATTACATATGTTCTCCTTAATCAAGCAATCCTAAATGATTCATAGACCGATGCAATATCTTCTAAAGTCCCACCCCACCCCCAACTAGTAATGGTAATCCATTTTGTTAAACGAGACTTCTTAAATGATGCGACTCAAGCTACTCACCTATTTTAGACTTTATCCTAAACTCTTTTCAACCACAATTTCTCACACAAGGTGTCCTGTGACGTGTCCAAGAAAATTGCATCACAAAAGTAAAGACAGCCTACAATTAGTCCCAAGGCAGTCAATAAGACTATCAAACCGTCATCACCTGAACTAGACCCGGAAAATGGGCCCACGACCCGTTAACCCAGCTGGCGGTCCCATCAATTAGCAGGTACGGATCCATTTTTGTTGAGCCCGCAAAATTTGACCCGCACCAGGCCCAGCCTAATTGCATCTTCTGTTTAATTCCTACGTGTATTCTCTCTCTGCATGTTATCCAAATTAGGATTTATGGTCTAGATAAAGTTTTAGTGAGTAGGTGACCCAAGGGTGTGTCAAGCCCAAATGGGTTGGGCCGGGGTTGGGTTTTTAGGCTCGATATGGTTCGGGTCAAATGGTCGATGGCCCTCCTATCCCATCACCCCATTTACCTTATACAGACCCGTCTGATCCGTCCATTCTATCAGGTCTAATTTAAATTTTTTTAAAGCGGCATTCAATTTTTTGCAACCAACTTCACTATCAATTCCGAGCGGCCACGACTACAGACTAGCGTTGCTAGAAAAAATTGATCGGTGGTTACTTCATATTGATACATCTTTTTTGAGGGAGAGCCTAACAAATGAGTGATTTTTACTTTTATTTGCAAAAGGAATTTGAGTCCATTTCTGAGATGCATCCACTTAGCCATAACACCAAAATGACACATTAGTTGGAGCTATCTTTTATTTATAAAATCCAACAACAACATAGACTGCCCAACTAACCTATCCCCACATTTCAATCATGTACTGGCGGCTTGTCTGGCCATCTCTTGAGGCCAATCATTGTTTCTCAAGAAATGTATCCTATACGTACAAAATACGCAATTAAGGCCTCCATTTACAAGTGGGTTAAAAATTAGGTTTACGAATGTATTTCAGTTGCAATTTTTTGAATATTTGAAGTTGCAAAGGGATTCATATTAGTTTGAGTGCACATATCATATGGTTCAGACATGGATTCCCTAATAAATATGAATTGTGTAGCTGTTGGAAGGAAACCTTATAATTTACCCTCGAATTCTTGGGTTGTTTGATAATCGGTTCCGGCAAGGTTTCATTCGTTGACCGGCATCAAGTCTAACATGCATATTTCAAAATGATGCCTAAGTCGGTACATGGAAGAGGAGGGCTCAATCTCTGCGAGGTGAAATTATAAACTTCCTTTTTCTCCAAGTCTAACATGCATATTTCAAAATGAGGCTACAGTAAAAAGGTTAAAACATGTCACTCTTGAAGAAAAAGAAGTCCTATTAGTCTACTTAATTACTTACTGTACGGAAAATTGTTTTGAGACAAATAAGTAGAAGCCGACTATAAATTCTACAAGAGTATTAGGGTTCCCATAACATTTTGCAGTTTTTATGATAACAATGTTAATTTTTTTGGTTCACGCAATGATATTCTTTTTGTAGGCTCATGTGTAATAAGATCATGGAAGTCACTCAAATTAAGAACAAAAGCTCATTGCTTTTTGTACCCTATACTTAATTTAAGCCATAAGGCTCTATCCATTATTCATGCGAAAGAAATAAGAAGTACTTGTGTTGGATTGACACTGCATGAAAATAAAAACGTTTAGCCGAGAGAATAAATAAGGAAGAAGTGGAAATAAAATCTTCAATTTACTCAGCCAAAAGTATTTTCAATCAACCTTATAAGTAGAATAAACAAATTTGATTACTCGTTTATTATTTCTATTTCGTTTATTACTCACTTGCGATGACGTTTTGTATAACAATGCGTTAACACAAACTGTACGTAACGCGTACATCTCATTCAAGATTACCCCTTCGAAGACGTGAAAGTAATATTCATTCACCACAATCATTCTCAAATCACCAAAATCTAAGGAAATATGGTTTTTTTAATTAATTGTTACTTTTTGCTAATCAGATAGAATTATTGTGGTTTAGAGTACTGAACATCATTGGGAGAGAGAGTGGGGAAGGCATGGTTGGCGGACCCCACATTCAAATCTTCAAGGCAAATGCTCTCAGCTCACAAACGCTCTCTCACTCTCCCTGCCCATGTGCATTGCTTCATCAGGTCCTGCTGGCTCCCTCTCATCTACAGTTCAGATCAAAGGGTTTGTGAAAGAGACACCCCAACAATAAGGGAAACATGAAATTTCCATTCAGTGAGCTAAATCCATCAACCCCATAACCCCTCTCTCTTTCTCTCCACCTCTTTTGGGTATGGATCCCGAGACTGTTCTTCAATACGCCCTGTTTCAACTCACGCCAACCAGAACAAGGTACATGTATCTTTTGTGTAATGGATTTGCAAAGATGGGGTCTTTTTTGGGCCTTTCTTGGAGACTGATAAAGTTTGTCTTATTGGGTTTTTCTTGACATGATGTATACAGATGTGATCTTTTGGTATTCTCTGGAGGCATTCATGAGAAATTGGCCTCTGGGTTAGTGGAACCCTTCGTTTCTCACTTGAAATTTGCTAAGGATCAGATTCCAAAAGGTGGGTATTCGATTACTTTGAGTCCTCCCACCACTGATACCTCCTGGTTCACCAAAGCCACATTTCAAAGGTAATTCTTGATTTGTTACAGTTCTCGGAATTTTTTTTTTAGATTTATTGCAGTATTTTGGTGATTCTCATTAGTTCTTCGACATAATTCAAAGATTCAGCAAATCCGTTCTTCTTCTCGGTGTACAAAATGGAACTTGTGTCGATTTCTTTATCGTAGTGGCTAATGTGAGTATATCCAAGCATTGGCAGATTCTGGTTTAGATGGCAATGTTTTTGAAGTGAGAAGTCAGCAGTTTGTTTACCTCCAGAAAACCCCCTTTCTTCTGGACTGATTAAAGATGAATTCTGTCCACATCTATCACCAAATTACTTACATTTTATGGAGTGTTTGTTAGCGTACCGTTACTGCATTCCATGACTTGCCGGATTCTTTCTACTAATTAGTGGTCCGTGATCCATCAGATTCGATAAAATTAGGAGGCAGGACAAATGTTAAATGCTATGTTCATTGAACATAATAGTTGGGGTGCCACGTGGCAATGGTATGGCACCACTAATTGATCTTTGATGATTATGGGAAAATAGAACCTTACGTGATACTTCGTAAGCACCTTAGTCATTATGTATTAACTGAAGTATCAAACGTTACCGAAGTTCCTTTTCCAAGCTTTACGCCTACATTCCCCCGACTAGTTTTGGATTCATGTGTGTTTTTGCTTGTTATGTACTGTATACTTTCACCCAAAATGACTTCTGAAATCAAATCACTCTGATGCCAAACTATTCCAGCTTTTTGTCATGTTTAATAGATTAGTAGGTCTAGTATTCTGATCAACCTTAAAAGTACTTTCTTCTTGTTTTGGTGTTAGATCAGCCTGCAATTTTGTTGACTTATTGAGTAAAGAGTTAGATGGGTGGATATAAGTAAGATGATACTTGACTGAAGCTAATCTGTTTTGTTCCCGCCATTTCCCTTTTTGTGGCAGAGTTGTTCGCTTCATAAGCACGCCTGAAATTCTTGAGAGGTTCGTACGGATAGAAAAAGAGATTGTGCAGATTGAGAGTTCTGTTCAATCTACTGAGTTAACAAACACCAATTTAGCAGCTCATGCAGAGCAAGGTATGCTTGGAGCTTAGTTCTATTAAAAGCTTTAGTCCACATTGTTGAAATAAATTGACTTCCGTTTCAGCCCAAGTCCATCATTTTTATTCTGCTTGAGTTTATTAATGAAAAACCTTGTAAGCTCTCTTGTTAATGAGAAACCTTGACCTTTCTTAAAAATAAGTATAAGTAAAGCAGTACATTTCAAATATTTTCCTGGTGAACATTGTGCATCTGTGATTGTTTTCAAGTCATCCCCATCTTATGCATCCCAAATTTAATACGCATCAATTTTTTTGTTTAGTGGGAAGCTTGCCAGCTGTTGATGCGATCACTAAGAAGTCAACCGATTCCTCAAAGGTACTGTTTTTGCGTATTACAAATTCTTTCATATGTTTTTATCAGAATCCATATCAAAGTAAAACTTACTGCTTGATGTTCCTCTTAGTTAAAAGACGAAAATGGAATCAACGACGTTGCGAAAGAAGAAAATTCCAAGTAAACCATCTTACTGTTGAATGATCGCATTTGTTATTTATTTTTTCTTAATTGCTCAGCAGTATTGACTCATCAAGTTGTCTTTGCAAGGGTTCGCCTTCAACGTCTCTTGGAAACTCGAAAAGCATTGCTCCGGAAAGAGCAAGCTATGGCTTATGCCCGTGCCCTCGTAGCTGGGTTTGAAATGGAGAATATGGCTGTTCTCATTTCTTTTGCAGATTATTTTGGGGCATCACGTCTAAGGTATTACTGGGTAGCTGGTTTGAACCACCTTAAGCTTGCCTTAATTTGTGATTTTCGCATGTTTCATAAATTTATCATCTAACTTATTTGCAACAATAAATTTGCGTAGCAAAAAACAGAAGTAGTACTAGCATGCAATTATGGACCTTCTATTATTATGGACTTTGAAGCTCATGTCAAATGTTGACAAATAAGGTCCTGTCTGACCCAGGTTGAGTTTCTACTCTCGAGATCACCTTTTCTGTTTGTTGTATGCAGGCAAGCTTGCACTGATTTCAAGGAACTGTGCAAGAAGAAGAACACAGATGGTCTTTGGATGGATGAATTAGCAGCAATGGCAGCATGCTCGCCTTCAGAACTCTCGTACTCGGGAACATCTGGAATTATACTTACATCTGAAAGTAGCGCCCCAAGTCATATTAACATGTTAAATTTTCACAGTAATGGTGTCTCTACTGGCACGCTTGTACCAAATGGCTCTTCTGATGACTCAACTCAGGCCAATTTAGAGGGCATCAAAGGTAGTATTCACTTTTTCAATCTTTGAATATTCTTTTTACTTGTATGTTTTGATTGACTACGAAAACTAGTGGGAGAACGACGCTGCAGCCAGCATGCTCTGGTCATATTCTAGGGTCATACAACCTCTCGTATATAAATATAGGGGGTTTTCATGTGCAGCTAGTACATTTTCTCTACAAGAGGAAAAGAAAAACAAGTTCTGCTTTTCCCTTCGTGGCACGTCTTTGTTCAAAGTGGCCAAAGGAATCGAGTATAATCAGTTGCTTCAGCATCATTTTTAATTATTATCCAGGTCACGTGAAGAGCAAACCTCAGTTGCTTCATTTATTTATTACTTCAGCTTAAGGTTTCCTTTCTAATAAACTAACAAGGACTTTGCCAACATTGTTGGTATATGTTTGTGGACCTCTAAAAAAATGTGTTTTAACGCTCTTGGAAGATACTGATAGGTGACAATTACGATGGTAGGGTTCCTAGAAATTTTGTGCTGTCACGCCTGAAGCAGCTGATTTAAGTTCCAAGCCATACATGATAACCTCCAAACTACGTTAGATAAGGGAGTAATAATAGAGAGCGGTTCCCTGTGTATTTTCTCTAAACAGAAGTACTTGAGGCTATTTTGTACCGGTTTTGTTTTCCCATTGCTCTGAGATTGCTGGTCCTCTTCAGAATACATAATACTTAAATTGTCTATTTAGATGCAAATGTTCATTTTCCGTCATCATAACATAGGTCGTGCAACAGTAATTTTCATGCTTGTATAATTTAAGAGCATGCTTGGCTTCATACTTCCAACATATAATCAGTTTCCTGTAATGCAAAAAATTTACATGCAGATAACAATCAGGTACCACCTACTCCAGCAACAGTCCAGGCGCAGATGCCGTGGCCGAACCAGATTCCCCAGTACATGTACAATTTTCAGAGCCCTGTGCAACAAATTCCTCAATATCAAGGTTTCCCTTTTCCTGGTATGCACCCTGTACCACCATATTATTCAGGGAACATGGGTTGGCATCCACATGTGGATGAATCTGACCATGGTCCTCGACACCATAAGTCATCTTCAAGGAAAAAGGACAAACTCCCGAATGGCAAAGTAGGACCTGAGCCTGCTGAAGAAGATCAACAAAATGAATCCAGCGACTCTTACTCTGGAAGTGATTCAGATGCCACTACAAAACATGACAGAAAGCATTCCTCTAATAGGAAGAAGTCCTCAAAAACAGTCGTGATCCGTAACATTAACTACATTACCTCAAAGAGGAGAAACGGAGAAAAGGACGAAGTACTTGATGACTCTTCTTCAGTTGAGAATCAGTTGAGTGATGAAGATTCCATTGAGCAGACAATAAATGATGCAGTTGGATCTTTTGGAAAACACAAGAAGTCCAAATCCCACTACAACAAGAAAAGAGGATCGAATGGTTCTCCCAACCACGATCTTGAGAAGGACCTAGCTTCAAATATATCAGAGGGAGGGAAAGAAAATGGCAACTGGGATGCTTTCCAAAATCTTCTGATTAGGGATGAGGAGTTGACTCCTGATGTGGTTAGAGAGCAACAACCAATGGATAGTCGAGACGAACATAGTGCGATAAGAAGTTCTAATGATGGGGTTTCAGTTGCAATAGGTCACGCTATTGACTTGGAAGATGAAAAAGTCGTGATGAAACAAACAAGTACAACCGACTCCTTTGTTGTGACCGAGAGAGTCGAAGGGAATGGAAGGCTAATTATCTTGGATGATTTTTCCAATGGTGAAAACTTCCGTCCAAGTGCAAAGATGAGGGATTCCGCAGATGCCCAGTTGATTATCTCAGGCAGATTGGAAGAATCAGGGAGCAATTTGCAAAGAACCCTATCTGATATTGTGCCAGAGTCATCCGTAATCAGAAATAGTAATGGTGAAGATTGGTTTGTAATCAACCACTCAACATCCGTTGAGCAAGCAGTTTTTAATGGAAATCATTCTTTATCAATGGAGGGTGACCGCTCTCACTCACAAACAAGTAAAAACGTCGATCCAATAGATGATTCGTTTATGATACAAACCCAGTCGTCCATTGATGATCAGTATGATTCTCAATGGAAAACAGACATAAGCATGGTTGCAGGCGTTAGTCCAGCTCCTGAAACTGGTTTCGCAGATGTTTCACATGTCAAACATGGAGTATCTGATGCCAACGAGCCTGATGACCTCTGCATGATGTTTGCACGGGAATCAGGAGTGGAGTCTAGTAGGGCATCTTGGACACCGGAAATGGACTATGGAATTGAGGTTTCTTTCAGAGAAGCTGATAAAAAGTCTGCCCCTAAAGAAATGAACGATGACACAGAGGAGAAGGTTCCGGTGAATGGTAGAAGCAATAAGAGTAACAAGGTTGTAGGTCCTGGAACAAATAACGTGACAAAAGTTGCGAGATCTAATGTTTTACGGGGATCTTTTCCAACAAGCAGATATGACATTTTGGCTAAGAGCAAGACATCATCTCCATCTGCTAAAAGTAGGCCCGGAACTCAAAAGAGCAAACTGGAAAAGGTACAATTAACGCTGACTATGCCTTGCTTGCTGTCCTTTTTTTTTTTTTTTTTTGGGCTTGTATTGATGCATACCTGTAAGCAGGAAGAAGAGATGCGAAAGAAAATGGAAGAACTAGTCATTGAGCGACAGAGGAGAATTGCTGAGAGAAGTGCAGCCAGTGGTTCTACTCCTGCAGTATCCAAGAGAGTCCCGATGGGAAGTAAAACAGCACCTTCAAATTATGACAAGCATAAACCTGCGAAGCAAAAAATTTGAATGCAGCATCAAAGATCTGATTTATCATAGTGAGCCCTGATGTGATTGTTGCTGTAAATGCTTAGGCCCCATGTCAAGAATTTTATTGCAGCACTTTTGTGGAAGGCGTTGACGACTCTTTAGAGTGATAAAAATCACGCCTGGCTCGAGGGTTCACCACTATAAATGAATGGAAAGCGAGAAGATTTACTCTGAAGAAATCAACTCCAACATCAAAACCGTAGTCCCGCTACAAAAGGTTCCCAATTTTTCTGTGAGTTTGTTAAATTATTGTTCATATGCCATTGTTTGATCTCTGCGTAAAATAAAGCGTACTTGGGTACTGCGCTCTTGCTTTATACTTGTCTGTTGAGCTATATATGTAAAATTGATTTGTTTTCTACTTCTTGGAGGAAAATAAAACTACCCTCCCGGTTCCCGTACAGGGAGTTGCCTCTGGTTTCTGAAATACTTCCATGTATGTATTTTCACATGTATAATCGAGTCCGTTGTAAGAATACCTTCGTGAGACTGAGTAATTATAAATTTGACTGTTCAGTCCAAAATTTCTTGAGATCCTTTATGGTGATGAGTTATGTGACTTGGTTCTGTGTTTGAGATTGTGGGCATTCTCTTGGCCAAGTTAATGCATTAGTCACTGCCATCTTAGGATCTAATAGAACATGCAAACGAAAAAGGTAAGAAGAACACAGTTGAACTCCACTTTGAATCAGACATGAGAGATCTGATTTTGTTCACATAGCATGATCATCTACGACGGTAAATGTATTCGTACCAAAGCTCGCACAATATAGCTAAAGATATAACTAGGCATGCCACCATTGCTACTGTGTAGATCATTGCAGCCATTACTTGACAAGCTGCTGCAAACCCAACACCATCATTGCCAATGGGCCTAAAAGTGGCAATAACACTGGGACTAGGAGTGCCACCAAGACAGGTTCTAGCGCTACTGCGACTGCCTCTTAACACTGGTTCTACCAGTGTTTCAACTGCTTGTACCAAGATAAATGCGTCTGAAAAATTGGCATTGGTTCTTCCACGTCTCAGAACATCAGTGCCGCCACCACCACCAACCTACACCTTCCCAGTTGGCCACTGCTGTAAAGACCACCACTGCTGTCACCACTACCATCGACTCCACCACTACTGGCACTGTTTCTACGGCCTCCATCAACACCTCTGTGTCAAGAAAATACCAATATGATTAGTATTAGCTAAAAATCTTAACGGATTTCAAATCAATTTAATGCGTCATTGACACAAAACAAATCATAATCGAGTAATCATAGAGATCCCATTTTATGTGGCGTATGTATTTTACGTCAGCCCAGTTCCCTAGACATTTTAAAGTTGTCATTCCCACATCATGTAAGACGTATTATTAAAAAAAAATTGAAATTCTAGTCGTTACTCATCAGAAAAAAAAAAAAAAAGAATTGCTCATAAGTTAAACAAAAAACTGGTACTGCGACTAGAGTTTTTGAAAAATTTCCCTGGTGCATTTCTAATGATTTGGAATGTACCATGCATTCTCGATTTACTACGAAATGGCCAAATTTCACGGCCAAATGACCAAAAAACTATTAGCAAATAAGCGAAGATGTGTCACGTCCGTGGGTCCCGTAAAACCACCCATTATTTGCAAATCACTGTTGGTTCTGTAAAATCACTACATTATTATTTGGGTATAATTTTTGCTCATTCCATAACGATTCTTCTTGCTTATTTAATAACGAAAACTACTAGGAATGTACGGTGTATGCACCATAGCGCGAGGGTTTGTGATACTTCGGATTGCACTCATCAGCAACCTTCTTCTTTACAATCTCAAGCAAAACATAGAATACCTCTTCAAATTCAAGTTAAAGCCTTACCCAGCTTTGATCCCAGCTCCACCTCCGCCTGCGATCACCTCTTCATCGAACAGCTTTGTCATCCATACCGGAACTTGAAAGCCCACCACCACCTCCATTCGCAGTAATACCATCAAGACCTAAACAGCATCTAAGTGTTTTACGAACTAGACCATTCCCATTCTTCAGGCTCGGTCGCGGCTTGCTGTCAGACGTAAACACCGGTGGTGTCAAAGAATCCACTTTGCTGTTTGGCTTTCGCGAAAATATGGAAGAGTTGCCCTTCCTTGGACGACAAGTTGCACGAAGGGTGCATGGTTTTGCAAGGGATGGTCTAACAATGGTTCTTGGGTTGTTGCCTCCATTTTAGACAGGGAGTTTAGCACTAGTAGAGGGAGTGGTAGGAAGTGCAAGAAGAGGCATTGGGGGTACTACTGCTGGTATTTATGGTTTGCGAAGACAAGGGACCGTTTTAGTTAGGTAATACTAAAGCTGCGTTTCGTTATACCAAAATTTTTTTTTTTTCGTTATCATGTTTTTAAGTTTTTTTTTTAATTTATTTACTATTTTAAAATTGTCATCAGAACAATAAATTCAGACCGTATGGCCGTATTCACCAAGTTTTTGCAAATATAAAATTGAGATTCATCCCACGTGGAAGAGTTTTCATTTTTTTTTTATGTGCGGTATATTATGGTTAATAACTATGAGATTATTATCAAATTAAACCAATTTTGATGCAATTAGGTCTTATGAAATGCATCTTTTTTCAAATTTCCATAAACATAAATATGAACACATTAAGAAAATGATAACCAATGGGGGTAAACTGAAGTCTTGGGATGAAACGTCAAGCCTTTTTATCCTCCTCTTTTTTTTTTCCCCCCCAAAAATTTCCAGGTGCAATGAAGGTTGAAGCTAGAACCTAGCTATACACCTCCAATATAGTGACAACTAATGGTCGACTTTCTATGGTCACTGACATTGAAATATTGGCATTAAATTGTGCTACTAAGAATTGTCACTGCAAAAATACTAGTAATCACACAGACATCATTAGTTGTCGTCATATGCTGCATCTAATGCAGCATTGTTTGAAGTGGACCATGCAATTGGTATTAGGATAGTGGTTCGAGGTAACAAAGGCGATTTTTACGTAGATTTGTCGAAGAAAATAATGAGTTCTTTGGAACCTGAATGTGCGGAGGCAACGGTAGCTTCCAAAGCGAGTTTATTCGACACTTCAACACTTCAACACTTCAGCAGATTTTGAGATGCAACTATAGAAGACAGTGCAACAAATATAATTTCAGCACTTCAGGAAGGTGAAGACTTAATTATCAGAAATGGGCAACGTGATTGATGACCAGCACAACATGCTAGAACAGGGAATAGAGCTAGTATCTCGTAGACTAGCACAATAACATGCTAGAACTCTTGATGACTTTTGTGCATGGATGGAAGAGGCACTCGATTTTGTAAGCCTGCCATACGAGACAACGTACCCCGAAACTAGTGGAATAAACTCGCTTCATTATCTAAAAAAAAAAAAAAAGTGATATTTTCCATGAAATTTTCACATTCACAATATTCTTTTTCTAACGGACCTAAGGATTACATTTATACATTCGAAACATATATATATATATACTACATAGCTCACATGCATTTTATTTTTCTTTTGGATCACTTCTTTGTACACATGTTGTAACCCAACATTTGTTCCTTCTTTCATGGAGGTGGATTGGTTAGCCGTGGTATTAAGCCACCCTAATTAAATTGTCCCTTAACAACAGCTCAAAACAGATAATGACCAACTGAGCACTACAACCCGAAAATCACGCTTTTACGCGGCTTTGTCCCATTGAAAAAGCAGCAATTTGCCCTCTCTCCCTTGACTCTCTTTCTCTCTTTTGGCGACAAAGAGAGAACAGGTTTTGTCCACCGGGGGTTTGAAGGAGCCAACAAATTGGGCTGCACGTTTTAGTTTTGTATTCTTCCAGCTTTCTTGTTTGTTTGAAATTTGAATGTTCTTCATCCTGACAATTCTCTATTGTTCTTGCTTATACATACACTTTTTGCGTTTGCAAATCTTGGGTTTCTTGTTAAACCTGAGGAAGCTTACCCAGAATGGTAAAACAAGTAATTTAATTGGTGACAGTTGTTATCATCTTTGTTTTTACGGTTCGAGACTCTATAAGGGTTGTTACCCGTTGTTGGCAATGGCAACCGCGGGGTCATGCTGTGGTGTAGCGCCATTGCTTTTCCGCAAGAAGGTTCTTGGTTATGAGGTATGCTTCCGAAATGCTAGATCGTCGTTATCGGTTAATTATATGGTTTATGCTGATAGTTTCAACCCAATTTTCTGCTATGGTGCTTTTGTGAGGATTAAACCATGTTGATGCTGTTAACCTACGAGGCTTTTTTGGAAAAATAAAATGAAGATTTATAAGCCACGTAGAGCGGGGTTTGCTTTGAACAAAGCCATGTATCTCTATATGTATCTGCATTGTTGTTGTAAGAATCTTAACGATTTCACCACCCTTCCTGATATAGGGTTCAGGCAAGGCTTGTATACCTCTTTGTCGTCGCAAGTCGAATATTTGATGCTAATACACCCAAAACACCAGATTTCGATGGTTTTCCCTGCAAATTATTGGGCTAATGGGAATGAGCTATGAGTACGTTCAAAGCTACGTAAAGAGAACCGAATTTAAAACCTGAATACTCAATAGTTTCATTCCATGGCATTTGCATTTACAACCATTATCACATAGCAATAACATTCTAAGTTTTACATTGTTGAAACAAAATTGTGACACGAAAATTACATTTAAGAACCTTACAAGACGGTATCATACAACAGGAAACCGGCAAGATGGAGTAGAAGATAACAATCTATGCTTTATCTGACCTACTTGGCTGACAGCTGACAATCTCAACAGGGAAAAGAGCTCCTGGAGACAAACAAAAGCTCTGATGCACCGAAGAATCTCAAGGAGAGCAAAGGCTTGATAATGCGCAATTCATGCGGCGTGGCTGGCAACTTCGTGACGATGATGGAGCTCCGGGCTAAGATTCTGACCTTTAGAGACTTACTTGACCTACCTCCTTGTGTTGGCTCAGCTTCAGTCATGGAGGTATCTTCCTTCCTTTCTCATTCTCCCTTTGCTTTTCTTCTTAATTAATTTTTTTTTTCTTTTCATTACTGAAACAACAAACATTTTTTGCAGTTGGTGATAGGGACAGTGAAGGATCTGCACAAGATGTTTCCTGATACCATAACTAGTATTTCGATGTCAGAAACAGAAGGAACACCTATGCGTCAGGTTTATAATTTACTTTTGAGAAAAATAGGCTGAATTTGTAACCAATGTATTCTCATCACATCCTTTTTTGTGAGTGTGTGTGGTGGGGTGGGGGTGGGGGGGGGGGGGGTGTGGTTGTTTCGTTTTCCTCACTGCTTTTACTGCTAAGCTAATCAATCTAACATTTTGAAATAGGCACTGAATGCCTTTTGTGATGCTTTGAAATCTTTGGGAGACCTGTGGACAAATGGTGATGAGTGGATGGCGAAAAGCAAAAGTGATGATCTAGTTAACAAGGATTTGGAACACCTTGGTATGGTTTTCCCAACTTGACATGTTTATTGCTTAATTGGACACCTCTTAGGCCCTGCTTGGTTGCAGTTGTCAGTGTATTTCTTTTAGTTCAACAAAAACTTTGCATTGGGATGCCCCTTTCCAAGTGTTTTTCCTTGAAATCCCACAAAATTTTCACCTCCAAGTCTAACTCGGCCAGCAGCGGTATACTTAGTATCATATTTTTTCACAGACGATGTTTCTTTACACCCTGAGAGTTTTGTTGCGCGTTCCAAATTTCAGAAATTATTCGGCAGAAATATTTGATTGAGTGAAGAAATTTTGAAGACATACAATATTTTCTGAAACAAGGAAAAGACTAGGCCTTCATTTCTAGCTCAGATTAATTTCTAACAAATTTCTTTGTGTTGAAACATACAGCATTGGCAGTACTGGACGACATGATTAAAGTAGCAAGTGAGAGGTTGTTCGATATGATGGACGAGGATGAGGAGATGGCAGATTACAGTCCCCCAGCTAATGCATTCGGAGGGGCTTTCCAGGAGTCCTATTCGGACACCAAAACCCCTTCTTCTTGCTCTCCAGCAACCCCAACTTCAGTGCTTCCGGAGATTAGGAGCTCATCTGCTACAGTTGCCACAAAGGGTTCTTATGCCCCACCTCTTCTCTTGCCTCTCAGAGTTCAAGCTGTTGGGAAGCTGAACCCTATCGATGTAAAGCGCCTCTCTTTCCACATGTTCCCTCATGTAGCCGCGGCACAAGATTCTAACCTCGTAAATAAGGCAATCGAGGAAGAGAAAGCTGAGATAGAAGAAAAGAATGAGCCTGATGAAGTGACAGCAGAAGATACCATGGAGGTTGACATAAATTTCAAAATGCTGGAGGATATACAGAAGATTCTGATGACTAATTTGGACAAGATAACTAGTCATAAAGGAAGATATCTAATTGGAACTCCAAATATCCAACCAATGCCAAGCCCTGACAACTTAACGAAAGGAGCAATGGATGTGGAACTACCACCGCCATCACCCCCTAAGCAATTAAATGTAGCAGCAGAGGTTGCACCACCACCACCGTCGATGATGTCCTCAAGTGCAGTGGTATCATCAGTACCAGCACCGCCGCCGCCTCCACCATCAGCATCCATGCTGTCACCACAAGAAATAATGTCGACAGTGCCACGACCGTTGTCACAATCATCACTGTCAAATTCGCAACCAAATTCACCAGAAGAACCAGCACCACAAACCAAGACAGCAGGAAATGCTTCAATGCTACCACCACCGCCACCGCCACCACCAATAAAGACAGCAGGAAGTTCTTCCATGTTACCGCCACCTCCACCACCGCCAGCACCCATGACAACAGGTGTTACGGTTGCTCCACCTCCACCACCACCACCACCACCTAAGACATCAGGAAGCGTACCACCTCCACCACCACCGATGACATCAAGAAACATGCCACCTCCACCACCACCCATTAGAACAGGAAATATGGCAACAATGCCCCCACCTCCACCTCCACCACCCTCCGTGCCAACAGGAAATGTGACAAAAGCACCACCTCCACCACCGCCACCCGTAAGGTCGTCAACTGGATCAGTGCCATCTCCACCACCGCCCATGCCACTGACCAAGGGAGCTGCTCCCCCACCACCTATGCCACTGGCCAAGGGAGCTGCTCCCCCACCACCCCCTACACTTGGTGGCACCAAATCCCTGCGCCCAAAGAAAGCAACCACAAAGTTGAAGAGATCATCGCAGATGGGTAATCTATATCGACTTCTCAAGGGGAAGGTGGAAGGGTCTAGTTTAGATGGCAAATCGGCACAAGGGAGAAAGGGTAAAGTTGGGGCCTCTTCTGGTGGAAAGCAAGGAATGGCTGATGCACTAGCAGAGATGACGAAAAGGTATCCCTTTCACGGAATTTTTTTAGTCTAGTCCCCTGTTACATCCTTCCTCATATTAAACCTTTTCTTTTCGTATCCCAGATCAGCATACTTCCAACAAATCGAAGAGGATGTTAAGAATCATGCAAAAGCAATCAAGGAGGTGAAAATTGCTCTAAGTTCTTTCCAGACATCAGACATGGCTGAGCTCCTCAAGTTCCACAAATACGTGGAATCCCATCTTGAGAAACTAACTGATGAAACCCAGGTCTGGATGGTTTGTGCTCTGGTTTAATCTCCATTTCTGGAGCTTTCATTTGATTATAACGATCCACAATTCTTCGATGTGCAGGTTTTGGCAAGGTTCGAAGATTTCCCATCAAAGAAGTTGGAAGCCTTGAGGATGGCAGCAGCATTATACTCCAAGTTAGATTCAATAGTAGCTACTCTTCAGAACTGGAAGATAGTGTCTCCACTAAACCAACTACTTGACAAAGTTGAGAGTTACTTCAATAAGGTAAACATGGGGCTTCTGTAGGATTGCATGGCTCAATAAAGATTTACCCACTTTTCCAACACTTACGTAAATGAAATTACATATAGATCAAAGGAGAATTGGACACACTTGAACGAACGAAAGATGACGAGTCCAAGAAGTTTCTCAGTCACAAGATCCATTTTGATTTCGGCATCCTTGTACGGATTAAAGAGTTGATGGTAGATGTGTCGTCAAGCTGCATGGAATTGGCACTTAAGGTAAAAATTTCCGAAAAATGTTTCTGCAATATGGAACAACTTGATAATCTCTTTCGAAGATAGCTAACCCGTCGCGTGGTTATTGTTTCTTAATTAATGCAGGAGAGGAGGGAAGCAAATGCAAAAATAACTGAAGAAAATGGAGGCAAGAAAAAGGTATCTGCTAAAATGCTCTGGAAGGCGTTTCAGTTTGCGTTCCGAGTTTATACCTTTGCCGGTGGACACGATGATCGTGCAGACAAGCTAACCAGAGAACTGGCTCAGGAAATAGAGACTGATCCTCATCACGATTAATGTAGCACATACATAAACTAAGAAAACCTCTACTGCATAAGCAGCATTCAATTCAAAACTTTTTGAAAGGTTTGAGGCATTTGATCGCGTTGAAGCATATCTTGGCAAAAGCCTATAGATGCTTCACTTTTTGAGTTGTGATTTGCTTGTAATAGGACATGGTATTACTGTAAGAGCTAGCGCTATGCTGAGACTCTGCGTGAAACGTTAAGCTAAACTCTAGCTTGATATAAGTATCTATTTTTTGGTTGAGCTTATGTACCTAACAATTTTTCTGCATATGTTCTATCCAGGGAAAGAGATTAATTAACATCCCCTCTCTTTCTGGAATTTTCTTGATTACTAGCATGTTTTTTATCTTTGACAGTGTCCCTAGTTCAAGATTCTTACCCCTAAATGAAGAAAAAATGCACAAACTAATTAAGGATCTATCGCTCGTCAAGAAGTAGCCTCCTCCAGACTCCAGTTAGACAACGGAAACGCAACTTAATCAGTCACTATATGATTCTGAATAAAGTTATGTACAGATCATTCTGTCTGATGAGCGATGACCTCCCTCTCAACGAATTATAGTCATATTTAACTCTTGAAGTAGGTGCTAAAAACTTTTGCATCCAATCTGCAATTTGGTAGCCTTGCATTTTCAACGACAATGCATCCATATCCGGCTTTGCACTATTAAGCAGAAGCAAACGTCTCTTAAGATTCATTTCACCTGTGTAAACTTCAGCAAATAATCCATGGTATGAAGAGAAAATTGCCACATTGAATACATATAATAAGTTGTCAAGCAACTATACAAGTGTATCAAAGGAAACATAACGTGAATCTTGCGCTACACGTAAGCATACATATATATATATATATATATATGAGCATTTTAGATGTGAACAAACACAAGTTTTCCAAGCCAGGAAGCTATAAAGGCATTTAGATGTGAGAAAATTACCAATTTTCTAACTCAGAGGTCTAGGGTTAAAGACTAAGTAAAGAGGTTTGCAGGCTCATGGTGAATCTTATACGAGATTAATAAAAACGTGTGTTTAATTCTCACAAATAAAACTGAAAACAATTAGGGATAATTACAGCAGTGTCCCTGAGGTTAGGGCGAAACTACATTCAAGGACAATAAGTTTCAAAAGATATCAGTCGTGTCCTTCCGTCGTTAGTCCGTTAAAAAATCGTACATTTTGATGATGTCACCCGGTACGTATTTTTAAAATATTAATACTGCCGTTATTACATATATAAACTATATTTTTTTATGTGTACTATTTTTTCCTTTTGAGAAAGTCGGGATTTGCATTTAGGTTTCAAATCCTAACTCTCTCTCCAACTCCCCTTCCCTCCCTGCCCCACCCTCCCCCACCCCGTAGCCTCCCCCCACCCCGACAGCATGGCGTTGGTCTGTCGTTGCTCGGTTGTGATTGCGTCAATCACGTTGCGGTTGGACATTGCTGATCTGGACAAGCGGCTACTTTGTCGTTGCTTCGACGGTGACAGAGGGCCTGTCACAGTGGTGATGGTGATGGCATCGTCTGACGTCGGTGACTGTGACGGTGCATACCTCATTGGCACTGGCCAGGCCGTTGCTCTAATTTACCCAAAAATGGCGACGGGGTTGGGGGAGGATGGGGGTAACGGCGACAGGGGGGGGGGGGAATGGGGGCAGCCATAGGTTAACATGAGGCAACGACGGGGTAGGGAGGAGGGTGGGGCCGACGGAGGGTTGGTGGAAGGGGCGGGGGACGGCGACGGGGTGGGGAATGATGGGGGAGCCACATGTTAAGCGGAGGGGTGGGGGCATCGACGGGGTAGGGAGGATGGTGGGGTGACGAAGGGGTGGGTGGAGGGGGTGGGGGTACAGCACCGGGGTGGGGGGAGGGTGGGGGTAGCAGCGGCGAGGTGGGGGCAGCGACAGCGGGATGTGGGAAGTTGGAGAGAGAGATAGAGTTAGGTGGTTATGCAATTTGTTTTCACCAAACCAAAAAAATTGCAACCAGACCAAGAACAAAAACACAAATTTGAAAAGAAAAAAAAAGGGCTTAATTGTTGTGAGAGAGATCCTAATTTAGAAATTAGGGTTAAATCAACCCAAATTTGAGAGACAAAGAAATAAATTAGAGTTTTAACCCAAATTAGGCAGGAAATGGCATTTGATAGTTACATTACTAAGTGATGGGCATTTTGGTCATTTTATCCAAACCGTTATGTATTTTAGTATTTCCTTTCAATCAACGGATATAAGTGTAATTTGTCCAAACTAATGAACACATCTGTAATTTTACCCTAATCTCTGGGACACTTCTGTAATTATCCCAAACAATTAATAGGCATGCCAAGAAAGCACCCCAAAAAAAGTTCCCTATTGCTTGATCTTTACAAGTTTAACTCGTGTCGAGTATGGACCAAAAGTATGTCAAATTATTTAGAAGATAAAACTATTTGGGGAGTGACAATCACAACTATCGTACGTTAAAATAGAATAATACATAAGCAAACAATGCAGCGAACCGAACTTATCTCTTTTGGAAGAGATTCCAACCTTCAATCTTTCTAGTAATTTGCTTCAACTGTTGGTGGAAGACATGTAGTAACAACAGAAGACTTTGCTCTTATTGGGAAATAAATGAAGGGATTTTGATATCTTAGAACATAGTGGTAGAAGAGATGAGTTATCTCAGATTGACTATAGAGAATTAAGTGAGATGAGATAGAATTAGAAATGTAAACCATGAATTGGCAATAAAGATGACTTTCAATTCACCCAAAAGACATACAGTAACAAGCAACACGAAGTTTATTTTTTTAAAGGTGTCAGTAATAGTCCAAACATGCAGAGCATGATTTGGCATGTTCATGGCACGTGCACACACGATGCTTAATCTAATTAACTAATCGATAACTTAAGATGGACTATAGAAAGAAGACAATGAAATACTAAATTCATTAACCTTATACAAGTTCGCTTTCTTTGACTCTTTCGTTGATCTATTTACTTTACATCGCAATGTAGTACTTCTAGATAGATGTAAACAAATGTATGAAACCAATTGCCACAATCTTAAATCCAACTTGCCTCTTGATTTTTCGTCGAAAATCAGACCATGAAAGGTAATACTAGCTACACAAAGATTGGGTCAAATTAAAAGATTGGTGTGAACAAAATCAAGGAAACAACTTAACTGAAGAGAAAAATTAAGCACATGCATTTGAGGAGAGACGGCTGCATTCATCAATCTTCAAGCACAATCTTGATGCCACCAATGGTCACAACACCTTCTCCAAACCGTGGCACTAAAGTCACCAGCACATTGTCATCATCCTCGGCTCCCAAATCCTCCATCAGCTCAGTTATCCCCAACCTCAACTTGGTCTTGACCCTCTTGTCATGCTTATGTTTATGCGGCACATTCACGAAGCTCCCGGCAAACTCAGTCTTGTCCGGCCCGCTCGTCTTCTCGTCCTCGTCGTTGATGAACACATCAAACTTCACAAAAACATCCCTTGTCACCTCAATTCCTTCTATGACCAAGATCTCCTCTTCCTCGTCTTTTTCCTTCTTGCTCCTCGACTTTTTCGGCCTAGGAACCATAACCTTAATCACTTTATCGAGCTTTCTTGGGAAAACATCCTTAACCCTCGAGGTTTCGGCCGCGTTCGCCACTCCAAGCTTCTTGATCTTCCTCATAACTTTCGTAACGCGCGGGGTAGGACGGCTGGATACCCAAGGAGTGTCCACCTCTTGGTAGGTGTACCCGAGTTTCGTGTTGTCCAAACAATCTCGTACTTTTACACGTACCATTTGTGCGTTTTCGTCGTAAAAAACGAAAGACGCATCTAGCCAATCCGAATCGGTAAAATCCTGGCGTCGTCCTCCTAGGGTTTTCCATAAAGTCCACATTCTGTCAACATTGGAGTGATGAGCATAAAAAATAGGGTCTCTTGCAGCCGAGTAAAAATTGCCCATGTCTTCTAGATTAGGCTGGGTTCGGTCACCCGACCAGATATGGATCGGGCCATGAGGGATGTTCTCGAGTGAGCCGGCTCCTGGGTTGGGCTCATCGCCTGCCCGATAAGGGCTTCCCAGGAAGAGCCGGGCGGTTCTCGCACTGGACACCATTTGCCTGTACATGATTGTGAGATTTTGAGAAAGCTGTTGTTGATTGCTTGTATTCGCATCAGACCCATTGTAGTCCAAATCAATCATATTTGGGGGCTGGTGCTTCTTGTCCCGAAGGCTATCGTAGGCCGGTGAATTAGGGTCGGAGAAAATGGTAGGCATTTGCATGCCATTAGGCGTGTCCCAAGCCCAATATGGCATGGCAAAAGTTGGGTCGTTTATCAACTTTCCCAAGATCTTCTCAAAGAAGTACAGGTAGTGTCTGTGGAAAGGAAAGAAGAGCCAAGAGTTGTGAACTTGGAGATCAAGATTCGGGAACCCTACTTGGTCATAAGCACCATTGCAATAAGCACAATGGACATTAGCTTGCTGCGTGAAACTACGCGGATCATCTTGAGGAAGGGCTTTCATGAGCTCAATGGCTTTGTAATACTTGGCTATGTACTCTTTACTTGCCAAATGGGCTGCTGGCCTAACACGCAAGGCGTTAGCCGGGGGAGGAACCTTGAAATCAAGGATCTTTGTTGCCGGTGGAGGGCAGCAACTTGTTTGTCTAGCACCGGCTGGCAAGTCAGCAGCGTGACATCTCGCTGTATCCGGTGCTGACAATGGCGCCGCGAGGGCAAAGGGGTCGCTCCCGAAAGTGCCCGCGGCGCCATAAAGTCCTCCCAACCCAATCAACAAATCCCTCCTGTCAAACTTTCCTGGAGAAGCGTCTACGTTTTTTGGGCTAGCGGAAGGGTTTTGTTCACCATCTTTGGCTTGGCATAACACTTTATACCGACGGCTACGCCTTCCGATAACTGAAATTTGAGATGCTTTCAAGAAGAGGGGAGAAGATAAGGTGGAAGAGGAGGAGTAGGTGGTGGTGGTGCTGGTGTTTGGAGGTGAAAGAGATGCCATAGCTAGCAAAGCCTTTGGTGTTGGTGCCAATAGATGTAATAGACCTATGGTTATATAAGGTTATAATTTGGCTCGGACTTTTCTATTGCAAAGATTCTAAAGCCTTATCTTTCTTGCAATTACATGTTCTAAAGTTGACAAAGTGAAAGAAGTACAAGTACAAACCCCACGTGGGGAAAGAGGGGAGATTTCCGGGTCACAGAAAACTACCATTTTTCCTTTATATAATAATTGGGTAGGTACCTTGGATGTGGTACACAAAGTCACAATGGCATGTAGAAAATTCAAAGATATTGGTAATACCGCTGGCTTTAGCTGATAAATCTTGAATATTGCGCAAGAGGGGGAGAGGGACAGCTCCTAAATCCATGATCTTTTGGCTTATATTAGAGGCAGCTTAAACCTAATCCGAGTTAAAGTTAATCAGCTTTGAATGTTACTGTCTGCTACAGACTTTATATAAGGAAGAAAACAAAGGGTATGATGTATTGGCTTTCAACTTTTCGGAATTTTCTGGGTGATTTTTGTCAAAATGTGGGTGGCTTCACCAAAACAATGATAGCATAAGCCACCATTCTTTCCTCTCTAATTAATTCTTTTAAGCCACCACCCAGAAATTGTGAGATTCTGAACATCATTCCAGTGAGATTTTAGTAAGAAATGTGCATAAAACAAATTGTTGAAGCAATATATTGGTATCTACTGGAATTCGTTTTCTCATATCATTTGTACATTATTAGGGAAGAGCACACAGAGGTGAAGTCTTTCTTTTGACTTTCTACTCTACCGGCCGTTCATAATACGCTAACTACACACTAAAGAAAATTTAATCAAGATCATTCTTGAAAATTTCTTAATATTTGATAAGCAACTGCTCCACCGCACTACAATTTAAACTAATTATTCCAACCACTCTCCCCAAATATCCATCGCCAACATTTTTACTCTATTTTGAATGCTCCTTCTTTCTTGGTCTTATTTTCGTGATAAAATCTTTTTTTTTTAATGTAGCTCATTTTAATTCTGATTTTTATCTCTAATTAGCCCTACTTTACTATAAATGCGGGGAACCCTTGTTTAGGACATAAAAATTGACAATCCTATATCAACAACCGCCTTGAAAAAAGATAGTGTTGTTGGTCAAAAGTGAAAAGCTTTAATTAATTAAGTAGCCGCTTGGATTAAGTTGTAGAATAGAATTTAAAGTCCAAGAACTTGCCTCCAAGTTATTACTCTTATAACAATAATCTTCTTCGATCAGCTGTATAATTGAGACTATCACATGTGGAAGACAACCCAAATTTTCAGAAGGACAAGCCGGCGAGTCTTTAGGGTCTAAGTGGTTAGGTTATAAGTCTTTCACGCATCCAGTTGGATTAGTCTTACAAAATAGTAAAAAAAAAAAATTAAATCTTTAGGGGGAAATTTCAACCATATTTAACTCTTGACCATGTGATTTTGTACGGGGAAAAGTAAGCGCTTACAACCGGCCGGATCATCATCTGATCTCACCTTTGAGTTACTTAATTATGTGTGAAAACTCGTTGTTAATTCATCTTGACGATTCTATCGAAACGTCATTCTGCTTTTCCAAGCGAATTGGATGGGATTGACCAAACTTGTAATATCTTAATCGGGTGTCATCGTGTCTAAAGATATAGCCCACCACCAAAATGTAAGTTCATGGTCCCCAAATGTCATGAGCTTCATTGAGGGCACCTTCAATTGTTGACTATACGAGCACATAGGTGGTGGTATCCAAGTTGATAGCCTCTTAGCATAGACATAGCCAGCCATGTTCAAAGAGAGTGTATATATTACGTTAGCATACCAAGATGCACAGAAATAAAGTTGAAAATTTAAGAATTTCGCTCGTGTACGTATGAAAACAACCTTACATATGATTCTTAAGATTTATGGAGGATTACCAAAATATTGTGATCCGTTCCAAGATTTCGGACCGTAGAACTTTCTCCGATAGTGTTCAATGTGAATCGAACTTAAAAAGTGCTTACATCGAATTTATAAACGGGTGACAGAACTAATCACACTTCTCAAAAATACTAATTCAGGCAGAGTAATTAGTGCAATCTGCCCTCGTGGTTAAATGGGTGCAATACTCAAATATTCAGCACCAAAGGGAAAGATGTGCAGCAAATTTTTAGACTCTCAGTTTGTCCTGCATGACTTCAGACCAGAAAATCAAGTACCATCATTCAAATAATGATCACTTATAGTAAGAACAATCTAATCTAATCTAATCTAATCTAATACAGTACTAATACTAACAACTATGTCTATGTGTGGACTAAGCATTGGCTGACAAATGGATTAGTTCTATAAGAAGATGAGTAAACGATAAAGCTTTGACAAACAACTTGGTAACGTATACTCCTCTTGGCAAAGAAAAAGATTAGTTTCTACCTTCCAACATCTTGACCAACTTCTTGTTTATCGTCCACATATATGTACATCAAAGTTAACGTGAACACCGAGTTAGGCAGTTGACTCCAAAAATGTAGAAAAAAATTTCCCATCCCAAATGAGTACGGTTACTTTTTTGGGCAAATTACACAAAACGTTCTTAAGGTTTATCCAAATTACACACAACTTCTACTAACTATTTTTATTACTCACCGTATCCTCTTGTAGTTTGTCGTTGTCTTATATAAAACTCACTTCCGTTATGGACCGTCTGAAAAAGTTAGGGCACCATAAAGTTTGTGATATATTAAAAATGGCCTTGGGTCTTCTTCCTCCTCCTGCCCAGCCATTGCCAGCAAAGCCCAGCCCCATGGCCGAAGGCTTCCTTCTACCCATCACCATCGACGCCTAATCCCTCAGGTGACCTCTGACTAGTCACGACTAATCCCTTGTCATCACCTCTGACTGTGAACTCAGAGAGAGAGAGAGAGACACACAGAGACAGAAGAAATGAAAAGAGGAAAGGAAAAAAAATCAAATGGTTGAGAGGTGGAGAAATGGAAAAGAGAGGAATTGGCTCTAATCAGAGCTCGTGCGTGACTGTGGTGCACCAGCGGCGGACCTGTGGTGCACACGACTACCATTAATAGGGTCAGTGGAGAAGACTGGTGGGCGTGGAAGTGTGTGCTTGCTATCCCGGCAACAGGGATGCCGAGAACCAATCGGGCGATGAGGGCAACGCCATAACAATTAACGGCCGACGAGCGACCACCTCCAATGACAAGCGACAGCCAGCAACAAATGCGACCAGAGGCTGAGACCATTGAGCCACCGGCCACCATGGGTCCTTAACCCAATCACGCCGCTGTAGCCGAAACACCATTGTCGTAAGAAAGATAAAATTAGTTTGGGCAGTAATTGATTGTGAGACGGGCTTTGGTGGTGGTGTTGTGATTTTGGTTTGTGTGCAGTGGTGGGTTAACGATGATGCTTGTGGTCACTGGAATGGACGGAAGTATGGTGGTGGTATGGTGTACGGCTATGTGGTGTGTGTCTATTGTGTGCACTCTCTGTGTGTGGGTGCATAATGTCTATAACGATATGCATTATGTGCGTGTGTGTGTGATCAGCGATGTACAGGTGGTCGCAGATCTATGTGTTGTGTGTGTGTGTGAGAGAGATGGGTGACGGAGAAGGAGATGACCGATTAGGTGAATTCATTATTATCGTCTTTTCGTTAATTCTGTTAACTATGTTATCTAAAAAATGAAAAAGTATAGTTTATTGTAATAAAAATAATTAGTAGGAGTGGAGTGTAGTTTAGTGTAGTTTGGTTAAACCTCAAGATTGTTTTGTGTAATTTGCCTACTTTTTTTCGGTTTGAACTTCACGTTCCTTTTGGGTGCCTGATGCGTTACTTATACCTTCCACGGTTGCAGTAGCGATGAGTTTGGGTGGAGATGGTGGATCGGCCGAACTTTGATCTAAACAAATCTTGTTGTACGTGTGTCCTAAAGCTTCTCGAGTTTGAGTAGTTTAGGTAGGAAAGAAGAAACTACCAATGACACAGAAGATAAATTTTGACTGCTATTTTTGGGTGCAGAATAATGGCTTTAATGGTCGTCAAATAGTTTTAGTGGGTATTTGTTTAGAGACACCAAAAAGGTATATTGTTAAAAGTTGTCACTCGTTATGTTAACAAATGTCACTACATATACATAGTTTTGACTCTCAATTATTGATATATGACCGATTATGGCTGTCTTCCTATGACCAAGATAGGAACCATAGGTTTCCAACCACAAAATTAGACAATTTGATTATATAGATTAAGTTGAGTTCTTACAAGTCAGATACTCCCTCTTAGGATAAAGGGCCATGTAACTACTGATTGTCTAGTTCACATGTGGAGGGTGGCATTTGGGCTGGTCGCCGATTATCAGCTGGTGGGGTGTAGGGGTAATGATTAAAGGTGTGATCAATGGTGGCAATTCAAGCCAAACTCTATTTCTCCGATCAAGCCCACCCACAATTTAATTTGCCGGAACCTGCCCACTTAATAAAACCCTAACGGTCTGTTTGGAACCAATTTTATTTTAAATTCTGAATTGGATCAATTTACTTTTTTGGTTCAGAACAAAAGGAAATTCAAATACAGAATTTCTATTTTCTGTTTGGAGAACAAAATAAATGAAAAGGTAATAAATTTTTAGACAACTATATCTTTGACTTACGATGAAAAACGAAGTACGGTAAGTGGTTTCAAGTTTGTGAGTGTCACCACATGGTGGTGGTGGTGGTGGCGACACCACACAGGGTAGCGACATTGACAGTGGAAGTGGTGAGGTGGTCAAGTGATGATAATGATGGTGGTGGTGGTATTGGTATTGATATGTAATGAGGTGTAACTGGTGATGGTTAAATGACGCCAATAGTGATGCCGATGGCAGTGGTGACAATGCTGATAATGGTGGCGGCGGCAGTGGTAGTTGTGGTGGCAGTGGTAGTGGTGCGGTGGTGGCAGTAGTGGGGCGGTGGCAGCGTTGGCGACAGTAATGGTGGTGGTGGGGGCAATAATGGTGGTAGCGGCAACGGTAGTGGTGCGGTGGTGGTGATTGTGATCGTGTCAATAGTGGTGACAACGGTGATAGAGGAGGTGGTGGTGGTGGTGGTGGTAGTGGTGGTAGTAAAAGTGGTGCAGCAGTAGCTCAATGAAAACGGTGGTGGTGGGTTCATTGTTGGAGAGATTCAGAAAATGATAAGATACGTAAATAATTATTTTTAATTCAAGTAAAGCCAAATCCCATGAAATCCGACCAATTTTTATCGGATTTCATACTATAGAAACAAATCAAGTCAAATCCCATGAAATCCAATTTCAATTCCTTTTTTTAATATTCCAATTTATGAGTATTTAGAATGAAATCACATTAATTTCATGGTTCCAAACGCACTCTAAAGAGGCTCAAATTGATCTCTATCCACCCCCAATAAACCTACGATTTCCTTATCCATCTTCCTATTTCCAAATATCCTTCTCTCTTCATACTTATATGTCTGGGTATATGCATGTGTGTCTGCGCGCGCCCCACGCATGTGTGCCTGTTTGAATGTGTTTATTCAACCAAAGTAATAAAATTAGCATAAAGCGGCCCAAGCATATATAACCAGACCAAATAGTCCATGGTTGCCTGAGTTTAGGTTTATAAATGCTTTCTTTAATTTAGTGAGTTTGGGCTATGTGTTGGATACTTTGGCAACTTTCCAGGCTCTTCCATCCACTGGCAAGGAAATTGTAGAAGTTCTAGATATACTTTTGAGGTGGTTTGTGTTACGATTCTGCGAGTCTAACACGTCATGCCTTTTGAAGGTGAATTATTTCATTAATTTTTGCTTTGTAATTCATATGGTAGGTATGATCTGTGTGATTTCCAACATTCACCATTCTTTAGGTGCTGGAATTTCTTCCTGAACTGTTTGACACGTTGAGGAATGAGGGCTACACTTGACTGAGCCAGAAGCTGCTGTTTTTCTCCTTTGCTTGACATGCTTAAGTTTCAAGTGTTGGGAAAAGTTTTATTTTCTTAGTCTACATATTTGGTTGTTACTGTGTTGGCAATATTTCGGCAGGTCCTGAGCAATATATAGTAAATGAGCTGGACGTTGTAGATTCTGAGTAGCACGGACACGGACACTGCATCTAACACCGACATTGACGGGGACACCGGATAGCGCAATTTCCAAAATGACAAATTATTGGATACAGCTAAATATCTGCATGCATATATTACGTATGGGCATGTTCATACAAGTTCCAAGCACATTCCACCTCGTGAAAAGGTAAAACACCAACTAATAAACCATAAATTAATGGAGTCATACTTGAAATCTAGTTACTATAGATATTACGGCAGTGCAAGATCCCAAAAAAACCAACCAAAACGAAAGAATAAACGGCTTTCCTCTCTTCCCTCCACCAAGATTGCGTCATTGCGTTTATTGTCTTCCGAACCTCCATCATCAATTCCTTCCCTACACACGCTTATCAATTGAGAGATTCGTCATCTACGTTAGATTGCCTTCATCGAAGAGCCCTATCTCCCTCTCAGTTAGGCATAGGTCGATTGGAATACAATATAGCATTGGGGTTTGCCCTAATCTTCTGATTTTTAACACAACCCAACTTTCGCTAACATTCTATCATGATCCTTATTTTGAGATTAAAAGTTTGTTGTTTTGCCCCGTAGGTGTCGGACACTTCTAGATAAGGTGTCAGACACTTTTGCGTAAGGTGTCCGGCACGGTGTATGATGATAAAAATAAATTAAAAATATCTGGACACCGCCGATTGGTGTCTGACACGTGTACGGAGGAGTCTGAGGAGTGTCCTTGTGTAGATAGGTAGGTGTCAAACACGATACCTCGACCAAGAAGAGGTGTCCGTGCTTCCTAGTGTAAATATAAATTTTCAAATGAATCAATTTAACATGTCGTCTGTATCTTAACAGGTAACAATAAAGACTTTTTGTTTTAGCATTGCTGTTATAGTTCGGTTAGAACTGTTTGTTCTGCTAACTTGATGAACTTATTTGGTCTATGTTGGACATTTGGTGACCCCAACTCTTATTCTCTTTTTCCTTCGTGTTTTTAGAATAATGTTCCGTACATTTTTACACTTTAGTTTTTTTATACAACATTTGCACCACAAAATTAACTCTTCCATTATTCTGTTTTGCAGTCTGGGCATCACATTGAAAAAGTACGTGAAAAAATGCGTAAACTAAGAAAACAAATTATTCATTCCTATTCTGCGGCAAACCCTTTCCCTACGCTTTGGAGGGGGTGCGTTCTAGGAACAGCCACTCGAATATAGTGTGTTGATCTCGTTGACTATTTACTTGAGAACCATAGAGCTGGGTTAAAGGTAGAGAGCTCACTTTACCCGTTTCCTTTAATATTGAAGGTTGCTTTAAGTTGTCATTATTTTTCCTTTTGCAGATAGGTGGGCAGCTGAAATCCCTTCAGATCGTTGCAAGCTTAACGATGGAACATGATGGTGAACTTTGGAAGGCTGCTTTATATACTCTAGCTACTGGTTATAAGATTCTTGGTGAGTTATGATACTACTCACTTTAGACCGATCTTCTGCGACTTTTGGCTCTTGTGCTCGAATTTACATTTAAATTTTTTAAAATGCCGTTGGTGAATTTACAAAGCCATATCTCCTTGCTCATTATGCTGGATTATGGTAATTTTTACCTTACACTTGTCCTGCTTAGATTGTTTGGGTAAATTCACTGTTAAGTGATGACATCTGGAAGTATGTTGGAAAGTTGACAGAGCCACAATGAAGCATGCTAGATAGATGATTGATTTAAGTGGAAGCTTTATTGGCATTGTTTGATTGTAAGTTGGTGCAATTGTTCATGCTGCCTTATTGGCATTGTTTGATTGTAACTGCTCACAATTTACTGAACTGTAAGTATTCGCTGTATGATGTATAGGTCTAATGTAGCAGCGCAAAGTTTAAGTAGTGAAGTATCCATGTCAATATCTTCCCTAGTCTTTACAATGTACTGATGAGTTTCCCTCTCTTTTTCAACAATAAATCAACCTCTTATATACAAAATATTTCTAGCAATGCGATCTCTAACGACTTTGATTCTCTGTTGGTGTTGGGAATTACTTAAATCCATCGGGATTGGATCTTGTGAACTGGTCCCAACCCCTTGAACAATCTTATCTTCCCTTGCAAAAAAAATCTTGAAAGTGTCGATCAGCTCAATCTTGTCTTGTAATGAAGTTGTGGAGAGTGCAACATGCAACAGATTATAGTCAATTTTTACCCAGTTAGATATGCACTGGAAAGAAAGAAAGAAAAAATCAGCTAGAGGCTTGTAGAAAAGGAAAAAGGAATTTTCAAAAGATGACAACAATATCTCTTGGCATATATGGATAGCCAACTGATTCTCAAAAGATTACAATATCCTCAAAGTGATCAAAAGGCTACAATATATTTATAGCGCCCATACTGTAGGAAGAAAGTGATCAAAAGACTTACACCAATAGAAGAAAGTGATGCTAAGTGCATTTTATTGGCATTAGGAGCAACAAACTATCCATAATAAGAAGCTGGCCATCCAGGCACCCAGACCTCTATATGCATGTCAAGGTACAAATTATTGCTGGTTCTGAAATTTTTGAACTTCGGAAACTAGGATCTGATAAGTTGAAATTCGGTTTCTATTAGGTATTAACTAATGATGATGGTATATATTGAAACTCTACCAAAAACAAAGCTATTATAACCCATGCAACTTGCAAAAGCTCTGTAGTCGCTGTAATTTCAGTAGCACCAAAACCCAAAACCCATTATTACACAGCAGGAAAATTACCATAAGCATGCCCCCTCCACTATAAAGGCCATAGGTGAGTCGCCTCAAGTCCAAGAAACAGCGGAGATAATGCATATTGACAAGGTGAGAAAGCAGAGCAATGGTTCCAGAGTAACCTTACGTGCCCTTGAACGATTTCATAATGATATTCTTGGAAAGCAAACCCCCCAAGTAATGAGAATGCGACATCATTACTGTTTCTTTAAAGCTTTGAAAGACCAATTTATAAGCTATGCTCAAAGCACATGTTCCTATTCCTCTTCCCTGTAGGTGTGAGATCTCTAGAGCTCTAGTAATCCCTGGATCATGTTATAGCATGCTCTTGGACAGGTTGTCTCATATGTAACAAGAGAAACATGCATAACCATATTATGGCAATCATGTTACAAGCTAATTAAAGATCACTAGTACTCATATTCAATCATGTTACAAGCTAATTAAAGATCACTAGTACTCATATTAAAGCATATGATACACAACCATTCATAAACACATTATACACAAGCTGTGACCTTTAGTAAGATGGATATTCTACACGTGTATGTTTGCCGCAGCAAGTTTCTTTAGCGTTAAAGTAGACTGTTACAAAGGATCTGGCATGGTGACAATCGTGAAAGAGAAGGATGGTGGACAATAATGGAGTATCTATTATAGATTCCCCCAACAGATCTGCAGGGGAAAAATCAGTTGGGAAAAAGCTAAAAAGATAGCAGATCGCAGCAAAATAATGACTGAATAGAAATGGAAAAGAGAAAAGATCGTACCTTCACACTTGTAGCTCCGCCGGAGGAAGGCAATGGACGCGGTAGAAGCCTTGTGCAGTTGTAGCTCCGCTGGAGGGAGAAGATGGAGGCGATGCAGGCGGTGGGGGACAGAGGCACGGAGGATGTGGAGGCGGTGGGAGATGGAGTGGACCAATTTGAGCGAAAGAGCTAGCTTATAGTAAGAAGTAGCTGCAATCTTATAACTTGATATACTCTTAGGTTTTGTGCATCTTATAGTAAGAACTAGCTGCAATCTTCAAGAAGATTGCTGACAGCAAACATGTTAGGATCGAAGGGGCCTTGTGTGATAGGGAATTGCAAATAGAACAAATGCCAAGAATTGAAACGTGACCAAGCCAATCAAACAGCGACAAGAGCAACACCAAATTTAACGTGGAAACCCTCTCACATAGAGGGAAAAAACCACGGGGCAAACAAATCCACTAATTCAATCAACAAAGCACTACAAATGATCCTCTCAAGCTTTTTGCCCTAAGTATAAGGTAAACACATGCTACAGAAAAATGTACAGCTTACTTCTTTCCAACCAAGTTAGAGAAATCACCACAAGAAAGGCACAAAGCAAGCTGCTCCACTCCTTGCCAACTTACTGGCGTCAGGCTGCTCCAATATTGATAAAAATTATCCTAAGATTAAAAATATTTCATTAACAATATTTAGCGACACTTATTGATTTAAGGATTTTGAGCTATTTGTACTACCGGATTGCAGTCGAAATCTATTCATGAAAATCTTTTGAAATTACTCGCGACAAGCTACCACCAATATGGAGAATGAGAGCTGGTCGCGAGTAATTTTTGGCTTTCATGCTACGTTGATTTGTGGCCATGACCGTAGCAAGTGGCACATCATTGCTACGTGCATGTTTGCAATCGAATACATTGTACATGTACTGCACCATGTACAATGTATTCGACTGCACCATGGTCGCGAGTAATTTTTCACTAGAAAGTATGAGAATAAGACAATGAAAAATTTGATGCACTTTTTAATAATAAATAACTAAAGTTATGGACGCTCCCAGTTCATGAAAACAAAACAAAAGGCAAAATCCAATTTAATGTAACCAAACGCCACTGGGACCGAATGACATTCCTGCCAGCAATTTCAAAGATGTTTTTAAGTGCATCACAGGTGGCCACTTTGCTGAACAAAGCCTTTGTTCAATTTCATTCAATAATCTTACCGTCCTGTCCTCTAAATTGTAATCAAATTTGTTCATGAACCGATGCCAATAGTCAATATGACAGGTTAGTAGTAAATGGAGAACCTGAAGCAAGCAACGACCCGATCTCCATCACTGTTTTCTTATTCTTAACTACAAAGCATTAACACACACTGATGACTTACTGCTTTTGGACTTGCCGTTATTGCTGAACAGAAAAAGAGTTCTCTAAGCATTTACACAACCTCCGTTTTCTTACACCACTCTCATCTTTATCAATTACAAATCTTTATCACTCACACACCCACCACTTTATCACTCACAACAACCATCTTCAGGCACCATCTTTATCATTCACAACGCCATATTTTTGGAACTCCACCCTCTTTCCGGACAAGAACCATTTTTTCCACTTTCGACTGAGGTGACGAAGAAGTGTCATTTTTAGTCAAATGACGATACAACTTTAGAAAGTAAGTGCAGAGAACTCTAATTCTAGTAAATCCTTTATGGCACCATCGATAATGCACTCTCTTTTGGCTTCAAATACATATACGTTTATCTTCCTTGTTTTTGCTGAGTGCAAAAAATGAACGCTCCTAATGCCAACCCCGCAGACTTTGAAGAACTTAAACGTTTGATCTCCACAACTGATGATCAAAATCTGAAGAATACTCTCACCAAGGAGGTCCGGAAACGGGAGACTCTTTTTCACCAGGTTTGTCTTAATTTTTTCGTACACATAATTATACTGCATCATCGTATTCAAACTAATTGGGTTTATCATTTTTCTTCTGTACAAAGGCTTTGAAAGTTTAGCGAGTTGGATTCAAAATAATTGTACTGTAGAGTCGATAACAGTGAGAAATAAGCAAGGAATGGTGGTCAACCGCGAGTATAGGCTCACAGCAGAAGCAAGAAAAATTCTTTGTTTAGCTAGTAACTACTAACAACATATTATATAGTTATGATATAAAAAAATTGTCATCTCGCTAGATTTGTTTAGTTTTACGTTGTTGATTATATCTCAAAATAATTTTTTTCTCTTTTGTTCTGCCATTGTACAGTGGAATTCTGAAAGAACTCCAAATACTTGACGTGAATCTTTTGTCCTGCCATGGTCAATTAATAGCTGATAATATAATGATTTCTAGCACTAACACTGTGAAGTTGAGACGTGCAAGATTCACTCCATTAGGTGATCATATAAACATCCTTCGGGATTTTCAAATCAAGTGATCATAGAAACATCATTCGGGATTTTCAAGTCTTGAAAATTCCGTAGGATGTTTTTATGATCACCTGATAGAGTGAATCTTGCACGTTTCAACTTCACAATGTTAGTGACAGAAATCATTAAATTATCAGCTATTAATTGACCATGACGGGACAAAAGATTCACGTCAAGCATTCGAAGTTCCTTTAGAATTTCACAGTACAATGGCACAACAAAAGAGAAAAAATTATTTGAGGCATAATCAACAACGTAAAACGAAACAAATCCAGTGAGACGACAATTTTTTTTATGTCATAACTATATAATATGTTGTTAGTAATTACTAGCTAACTACAGAACTTTTCTTGCTTCTGGTTTGAGTCTATACTCGTGGTTAACCACCATTCATTGCTTATTTCTCACTGTTATCGACTCTACAGTACGATTATTTTAAACCCAACTTGCTAAACTTTTATCGCCCTTGTATCAAAGAAAAGTGATAAACTCAATTAGTTTGAATTCCTGACGATAATGCAGTATAATTATGTGTACGAAAAAATTAAGACAAACCTGGTGAAAAAGAGTCATTTCCAGACCTCCTTGGCGAGAGTATTTTTTAGATTTTGATCATCAGTTGTGCATATCAAACGTTTAAGTTCTACAAAGTCTTCGGGGTTAGCATTGGGAGCGTCCAATTTTTGCACTCAGCAAAAATATGGAAGATAAACGTATATGTATTTGAAGCCAAAAGAGAGTGGATTATCGATGGTGCCATATAGAATTTACTAGAACTAGAGTTCTCTGCACTTACTTTCCAAAGTTATATCGTCATCTGACCAAAAATGATACTTTTCCGTCACCTCAGTCGGAAGTGAAAAAAAATGGTTCTTGTCTGGAAAGATGGTAGAGTTCTAGAAAGATGGTGTTGTGAGTGATAAAGATGGTGGGTGGTGCCAGAAGATAATGGTTGTAGGTAATAAAGTGGTGGGTGTTGTGAGTGATAAAGATTTATGAATGATAAAGATAGGGATGGTGTAAGAAGATGGAGGTTGTGTAAATATTCAGAAAAGCCCTTCTCTGCTCAATAATAATGACAAGTCCAAAAGCAAGCAGATCAAAAGACTTGGGAAGAATCTTGTCCCAAAGCTTTAGATACAAGCCACATGTAGAGCCCAAAGACGTTGCTCATCTGCAAGCTCGGATCTCATAACGATGATTAGATGTATCTTAACTCTTAACCAATTGGTACAAGTTTTCCAATTAGTTAGTTAATTTTTAAGCTAGCCTAAAAGAAACATGCATTTTCATTTGGATGCACATTCTACTTATCTATAACCACTAATGTTCTTGGTTTGAGCCTGAAAATGAGCGTAGCTTTCACCGAGGCCAGCAAAAATATCAAGTCATCCCGACTGACCCATCTAGAGCTATCTCATTCAAAGTTTAGAATAAGTTAACTTTCCTGACGAATGTCGTAAGCTTCTCGCAATTAGAAGGTGGTAGAGACAGCATACATGGTAACTTAAGCTTCGTGACCTTCATTTCAAATCCGCTCGAACACCCTTAGATACGTTTATTGGTTTTGTTTGTATTGTTATTGTTTAATAACAACTTTTTGTTGAAGAGAGAAACATTCACAAGAATATAAACAAAACCAAAGACATACTTGAGGGAATTTAAGCGCATTTGACGTGAAGGTCATGAAGCCTATGTTGACATATATGTTTACCGACGTCTAACTACGAGAAACGTATGACATTTGCCAGTGCCGTAGGGAGAGCTTGACGAAGTGATGGATCTCCTCTGTTGGCAGTGGTATGGCAATCTTCAGTAATGTTAACTTCTTCTAAACTCTAAATGAGAAAATATCTAGATAGATCAGCTAACCCGATCTTCATATTTATGATGGCATCGATGATAGCCATACTCATTTTCTAACTCGATCAAGAACATGGGAAATTGTAGACAAGTAGAATATAATCCATAATGAAAATGTAGGTTTTTTAAAGCTACCACAAACATTAGCTAACTAATTAGTCAATTTGTACCCAAAAGGCTAAGGGTTAAGATACAATTGTCCTTATGTAATATGAACACAGCAACTTACTCGGGCTATTCACGCGGCCTCTATCTAAAGTTTTGGGTCAAGATCCTTCTCGAGTCTTCAAAATCTTTAGCCTTATATTTTAGGTTATCAAAAGTATATTTAGCTCATCTCAGCTTCACTACTTCTCTGATAGCAATAGAAATCATCACATTTAGCTAGCTCAACTCTAATAGAGACCAATACGTTAACGCTATGGGGAATCTAATTCGTCGTTTTACCCTTATCTGCTCCCGAATATTATGCTACTTATAGTGTGTTTGAGATTGGTTATATAATTGTCAAACTTGATTAAATCAAATTAAATTAGGTTCGAAGTGTTTGGCAAAAAAAGGTAGACTAATTAAATCTGCTTCAGTTTACTCAAAATTGATTATATTCTGAATTTTCAATTACTTGAATTGTGATTTAATCAGTTTTTGAGAATAAGATTTGACCAAAAAAATGTCAAAATATCCTCACATATCAGCACACATTAAATGTTATTTTCAAATAATACATTATGTGGTCATTTTGCAACAATAAACGTGTTTTTATCCATTTTATCCAAACACCTTGAGTAACTTATAACTTTTATTATGCTTAGAATAGATTAAAGCTATTTACTTTTAAGAATCAATCTCAAACGATTTGTTAAGCTCTTGGTGCTCAAGCACGGATAAGGGACTTATTGTATGATTGTCATACTGTACAGTGGTGGGGGCTAGGTACGAGGATGACCTTCTTTCCAAGAAGAGCTATTTATAGGATGAAGCTCGCTCGTGACCGGTTAATGTTGTTACCTCTACACTACTGAAAGGGCTGAATTGTTACTTTAAATCGTAACTACTTTCTAGAGTAGTGAATTGGCCAAGGCTTTTGAAACCTTCCAAATCTCTTCCCTTGAAGCATTTCTACAACAGATCTTGTCCTTCCACCAAAGTGCCAAGACAAGCAAGAATGGGTAAGCTCAACAAAAGCCTTATTATATTACTTCAACCTATCACTGGTCTATCAACGCATCAATCAAAGTTCAAACTAAACAACGGTCCGAATTGAGCACATTCTTCCACTTGTTCATCGGCCAGGGATGAACCGATGGACAAATCATTTAAACCTGACGACAGAGAAGCGTGGCCTTCATTGCAATTAAGACTTCTTTTAGGGTTTTGGCCTAGCTTTGGCTGCTTCGGACATTAAAGACATCAAAGAAAGCTAACAAACTTCACCTGCCCGAACCTGTACGACATAGATAAACCGAATTCTATGGCCGACCTGCGGAAGGTTGGTTCTCCCTTGACAGTGAGAAGAACAAGTAGTGGGCAAACGAGCCATATAAGATGTCCTAATTGAGCCTTGCGGGAATGGCTACCGGCTACAAATTAGAGGAGGAGAGGTTTTTTGTTACAGTTTCTACGCCCATAACCGAGTGAAGCTAAGCACTCGACCAAAAATGCCCCACTTTAGGTGAACAAGCGGATCACTATCAGGTAACCATGGTTGGACAGTAGGTCGTCGTGAAGGTTTTTTCATTAAGCATTAGGACAACAAAAGAGAAAACAACAACGTAAAGGCTAGGAATTCCAATGAGATGACAAAAATCAAAACTATGTAATCTGTTTTTAGTTGTTACTAACCAAACAACTCTTCTTGCTTCACTTGTCAAGTATGTACTCTTTCTTCACTGCCACTCCTCGGTCATTTCTCACAGATATTATCTCCACATTCTGGTCTTATGGACTTAAGCCACCAGAGTTTGAAAACCCTTGTACAAAACAAAAGTGATAATAAACCCATTTAGTTGGAAGACTTGAACATTCAGTAGAACTATGTGTAAGCAAAAATGAAGACAAACCTGTCCCAAAAAGGTCTCCCTTTCCCGGAGAAACCAAGCTAAGAAGATCTACGACGTAAATAAAACAAGATGAACCGACTGCATTGCCACAAAGGATGAACCAAAATAAGAGTTCTGTGAACTCACCTTCCACAGCTGCATCATCATCTGAAGAAAAATGCCGCTTCTTCAGCACCATAGCTGAAAGTGGAAAAATCGATTCTTCTCCGGAAAGATGGTGGTGTTCGCAAAAATGTTGTCGTAAAGATGGTGGGTGGTAAATGAAGGTTGGTTGTGAGTGATGAAGAAGGGGTGATTTATTGAGGCAGGTGAGTGATAAAGAAGGGATGGTAAATAGTAGAGGGGGGTGGACTCTGCATTAATGTCAGTAGCCAGTAGCCTGTGATGTTAGACTCTGCATTAATGTCAGTGGCCTATGCTGTGGATTACATAAATTCTTCTGAAAAAGCAACAACACGTTTATTTGTACGTGTATCATTCTCCCACACTTGGAGCAGACCTTCATATACAGTGAGCCTTTTTAAGACTGTGTTGTGAAAACTTTTAATCAGGACTGTATTAGGATTTTTTGAGGATCATGTGTTTATATATGATAATAAAGTTAAAATTCTTGATAAGATAATTATTGATATTTTAATTTGATTGAGATTGTCGGGTATTTCTCAATTATTGAAAGTTATATTTGAGTTATATCAAGGTTCAAACAATCTTAGTTTCTTTTCGCCATTTCTGGTACGTAATGAGCTCTCTCTCTCTCTCTCTCGTGTTTAGAACTTCATTTTCTGAGTCGTCGTGTTGGAATGTTAGAAAGTTTTGCTGCAAGTTTAAATTCAAGTCGGAATCAGAGTTGGAAATTAAAACAAGTCAAGACATGAACAGACTCCCTCTATTCTTTTCCTTGAATGGTAGTTCCCCAAAGGCTTGCACATTTTCCGTATAATTCTGTTCAAAATACCCTGAAAGGGACAACATTCGATCAGTAATGTTCTAGTATATGACTGAGGGGCTTGCCAAATGGTTTCATTTCAACGGTCTAAATCTTAAACCAGAAGGTATGGTTTTATTACATCTAAAGTTTGATTATTAGTCATTCCGTAGTTCAAATGATGCAGCGGGACACCAATTTGAGACACGACAACTTGCGTGCAGACACAACGTAAAAACTTTACAAGAGTCGAAAAATAAGAAAATGACTTTTCTGCTCATGTGCAGTACTTGGACAACTTAAGTCATGGGTCCCTCACTATTATGGTCTATGACTATATAGTACGGAGAAGTTTATTTTCAGATTTTTATCTCAAAATTTTTAACACATAATATTATTAGCATGACAGCTCATATACCTTCTCTGGGGACCTTTGTGGTTTCAATGTTTAGCTAGGTCATAGGTGGGAAAATGAATTACGTGTTTCTTTATTTGGATACTATTTGTGCTTTAGCAAATAGGTATTAGTGTTACTTTGTTAATATTTACTTTATTTGGTTATTATTTCTTAAAGTTATAAAGTTACTTTAAGAAATAGGGCAAATTACACTTATATCCCTGAGGTTAGGGTATAATTACAGTCAAGGATAACGAGTTTTAAAATGTAACATTCTGTGACCAAACACTTTTAAAATGTATCAGCCGTGTCCATCCATTAGGGTTCCGTTCAAAAATTGTACTTTTTGTATGATGTCATCAATATGTATTTTTAAAATGACGATAATACCCCTTGTACTGTATATACTGAAAAATATATGTTTATTATTATATATGATTTATTTATCAGTTTTAGTTTTAGGATATTCTTGAAACCCTAATTTGCAAATTAGGGTTTTCTTGAAACCCTAATTTGCAAATTAGTGTTTTATATTCTCTCTCCCATTGCCGGTGAATCTGAAGTCCCCGCTGGCCGTCGCCTCCCTCCCCCACCCTCGTCGTCGGCAGTCCTTCCTTCCCCGGCCCCTTGCTGCCGGCAGCCCTTGTCCACACCACCCCACCACGCCAGCAGTCTCTCCCCGTACCACCCACCATGTCGACAGCCTCTCCCCGTAGCACCCCACCACGCCGGCAAGCCCCTCCCCGCACCATGCTGCCGGTAATCCCTTCGTAAACCAGCACAGCCGGCAGCTCTCTCTATCTCTCTAAAACCCTATTTCGGAAATCCACGATCTCGTCGATCTCGCCGATCCCGGCAATCCCTTCGCCGCCACCACTGGCTATTGCCTTGCCGTGGCTGGTTGATCGCGGTAGGGAATGTGAGGCGCAACAACGGGAGGGGTGGAAGGAAGGTGGTAACAGCAGTGGAGTGGGGTGCGGGGAGGTGGGGGATGAGAGAGAGAGAGAGAGAATTAAGAGAATTTAAGAGAGAAAAATTTAAGATAATGGCATTTGAATACATAGATTTATAACTTGAGGGCAATATAGTCTTTTTATCAAAACTGTTAGGGTTTTTAACATTCTATCTAGTTAACGAACATAAGTGTAATTTATTGAAACTATTGTCCTTACCTGTAATTACCCCTAAACCTTAGGGATATAAGTGTAATTTGTCATAAGAAATATCAATTCGAAACGACATGAGTAAGATCTTTTGTTACTTGGCTATCATTTTGAAATCACTTCTTTTTGTCTACGAGTAAGGATGATTTCTAACGATATCCTTGACGAGTAATGATGATTTCTCTCTATATCATTATCTGGTATTTTAAAGGATAGGTTAAAAAAATTAGATTTATGTATGTAATACAAATAAGGGTGTGTACATCTACTTGTTAGTGTATGTGTATAATGTACAATAATCTCAATGCAATGTGACCCACTTCCGAAGTGGGCCGAGACTTGTTTAATTTCAAATACTAGGCCACAGCAGAAAGTACTCCTATTAGGGAGGGGGTTATTAGAGTAGGAAGAGAGGAGTCACTTTCCGCCTGCTCCTGCTCTGAACATGAACACACACACTGTGCCTGCGGGCAGAAAAGTCCATCTCCCTGGCCTGCTGCTGCTGCAGCTGCTGCTGCCGGTGGTTCCGAATTTTGAATTTTAAGTTATATATATATATATTCCAAAAGACCTCTGCCGAATCCGAACAAAATATCTGCTTTCTATTCAATGCCGTGTTGCAGAAAAGAAATGATTCCAAAGTTCTGGGTTCTGGGTTCGTTTCAGATGCTCATGACCTTTCTATTGACTACATCTTCCTATGTCTGATGCCTAGTACTCACATGCCCCAATGCTGTTGCTATGTCAATCATGGCGGACAAGCCATTTGGATATACTCACTCACACATACAACACGCCAAAGCAAGCTGATTTCATAACCTCCTGCTCTGAACTATTAATGCCTTTTCTCTTCATACTTATGAATTTGAAGCAGTTGTGATAGCACCCACGACCTTATCATAACTGCTTTAAAAACTGGGAAAAAAATTATTTGTCTCAAACGCATTTATTTTTATTAATTTTCAAAATCAGAGAATAAATAAAAAAAAAAAGTGAAATCAAACAGAGCCCATGGTTTTCTAAAATGGGCTCAGATTTGCAAAGTGTTGTCAAAATTTTAGAAACCAAAACTCTACCGAACAGCCTAAAAAATTGGAGTTTTCAAATATTTGCAGACTCGCCGGAAAAATAGAAAACAAAATAATAGGTTTCAAATATACCCTTAATTACCTCTTTTTATTGATTTAAAGAAAAATCATGTTGACACATAAACATGTGTGCGTGTTCGTATGTTCTCTTTGTCATCGAGTTTTAGGATGCTAATGTTACTACGTTGCAGGGAGAGTTATGGTCATTCTGAGTCCGGACATTGGCTAGTGTTTGTTGGCCCTACCGACTGGAATGCAGCCGTGGACATAATTGCATATGGCTCTCCCGAGAAGGTTTGCATTTGCCTTTTTGTTATTGCTGATGATCATGTTGTGGGCAACTAAATTCAAGCAGGAAGTTGTGTTCTTGCATTCTGATTCTCCTGCAACTCTTCAGTAGTCATAGGTTCGTAGGCGTGACAATTATAACCATATGCGTTGTTTCGTTGTAGATTTTTACATTCATGTTTTCCTACATGCTGTGTTTCTTCTCTATTATCTCTACATGTACTCAAGAAGTTCATCCCCTGAGAGAGGTTCTGTGTTATGGTGCAGTCTGTTGAAGGAATGAAAGTTGCATGCATGCCATGAGTTGGCGCGGACAACTAATGATTTTGATGGCGATGCAACGGAGGATGTATTGAAAGATGCAGATAGACTTGTTTCATTTTTAGCAAATAAGGCAACAACTGCTCCACCTTACTCGTCTTCTTTTTTGCAATGACACGTAAATTAGGCCATGTACGCTTACCATATTCGTTTTCTGTTTTCATTTTCATGATTTTCATATTCAGTTTGTAATTCTGTTCCTGTACTTTTATTATTTTCACCAAATAAAATTAGCTATTTTTTATATATTGGGTTAAGTTTGAGTGAAAAAAACTGAAAACACATTTTAGGTGTTTTTGTGTTTTCAGTTTTTTGCTACTATTTGAGTAATTTTATCCAAAACGAAAACAGAAAATGATAAAAGTACGCAAAAAAAGAATCTTTTTCATCATCATTGCTAAAACAGAAAACAAATATGGCAAGCGTACGGGCCTTAGCTTCTCCGTCCATGGTTTTTAACATTTAGCACTTCACAGTAGCCAAAACTTCTGATTTCAGTCTGACGGGTGCCTCTTCTAGATCTTGTTAAAATAAGTCCTCAACACGCTGATGCAGGTAATTCGTCAATCATATGTGAATATATTTCTCTTGCATTTGCTTTTCCTTTCAAAGAAAATGAATGGCATATCAAACAACATCTTGCGTTTCAAACTTGCTATGTTTTGGTACAACAATTTCAAAACAAAAAGACTTGCAAAGAGAGAGAGAGAGAGAGAGAGAGAGCAGGTAACACGGCGTGTTTCAAAAGCTTGCAATTTTCACCGGAAGAAGTGGTGGGACGTTGGAACGGAGGTAACCTACATGGCAATACCAGATTTTGAAAACACAAGTCGAACTCTCCCTTTGATCGTTACACAAAATCCCTCTCACAAAATGATAGAATAGTAGAAATTATACCATTGGATCATAAATTGAGAGGTTGTGCATCGCTTGCTTCAAAAATTTATAAAGTCGAGCTGAAAAAATAACACAAACAGACAAAACAAACAGAAACGGCTCAACGCTCTTAGGTCTATAGAATTTAGGTGAAGAATTAGGTGATATAATCCGCACAGCAATCGTGGGCAAGGATAAAAATTTACAAAAATAACCACCTTATTTGTTTGGACACGCTAGTGTTAAGCTTTGCGTTTTTGTCATTGTTGTATGTGATTGGTCAAGTTGTACTTGAGTGATATTTTGTAACATAAAGATGAGCTTCTTCGATGAATTCTTTAACCTCATTTGAATTTGAATTTGAAATTGAAATTAGAAGCCCCTAAAGCTTACTCTCAATGAAAACACTGAACTTTAAAGGATTCTCTAATTAGCCGTGTATTAATTACGACTTATCGGCTTGAACTACTCAAGAGGGTGGGTTGCAGAGGGAAAAAAATTGAACGGTCCGAGAGACGTTTAGCATTATGCTTCCTGAAAACAAACTTTAAAAGGTTTTCTGGCGGAGGTTGTGAACACCTCGTGGGTCTTAATCTTTTTGTCGTATTTTCGGAATATCCCATCTTCTAACAAAATTATGATGATTCATCGTCTGCTATAAACAAGTTTTGGCAACGAAAAGGAATGCCACTTGTCTTATAATTTGGGGATAATTTTATTGGTGCATTCCCTCGACGTCAACATGGATTCTAGATCTCATATTCCAAACTTTTCAATAGCAATAGTTGTGTACTCTGCATGGAAAATTAACTTTTTATATAGCTTAGCATATATTACACCTCGTGAACGTTGGTAACGGCCTACATGTAAAAATTTAGCTATTTATAGTGTAATCGATATGAACTTTATGTAGACTGTAGTATTATCAATTTCTTGAGGATTTTAGAGGGTTAATAGTACGTGATGACATAAATAAATGCAACTGAGAATATTTGCCAAGCGGATTTGCCTATAAAGTTCATTAATTAGTGGATAGCTACAGACTAGACTGGAAATAACTTTAATTTTGTGCTCACTATAATTACAATAACAGACTTGTTTGAACACTAGTTTTAAGTATTGTTTGTTTTTGTCACCTGTATATGATTGGTCAATACACACACACACTCTTAAAGTGATGTTTTTTGCACGATGGAGATGGGTTGTTCTTAAATGAACTTCTTAAACTCGTTCACTCGGGAAAGAGAAACCTTAAGGCTTATTCAATTTAAAAGGTGGATTTTAAAAAAGTCATTTCTAAATCCTTGTGACGAGTATCGTATTACTCATGAGTTATCGGCTTGAATTACTCAGAAAAATAGAGTTTTAGACAGGAGAGTTAAAGTCTTCAAGAGATAACTAGAACTTTATTTGAAAAATTAAAGAACTTCTAAACTATTGTCTTATGACAGTTGTTATAAAGTTATTTATCACAATAAAGCAACAACGAGTTTTGCTCAAAATTTTCTTTTTACTGATACTTTATGTCAAGTATATGTATAATGTTGAGGTAATTAACATCCAAATATCCTTTCGATAGTAGCACAGACTGAGGGTAATAGTTTACAAAATGAAAAAATGATTTGTATATTGCTCGGGGTATATTATACCTTGTGAATATTAGTAAATTCGAAACGTAAAAATTTAGCAATCCTTCGTCCCATCGACATGAACTTTATGCAGTATTATCGATTCTTGAGGATTTCAGAGGTTCCACATGATCAGGACAATTTTTAGGGGGCTTCGTTAACTCAAATCCACACTAACTTGCTGGTCACATCTTGCAAGCAAGGAGCTCAGTCATCTTCATTTTGGGTGGTTGACTTTGGGTGTGAGCTGATGATGCCAACTATCTCTTATCGATTTATATTTGGAAGAAAAATTGGTGCTCCACAAATAAAATGTCAAAATGGATCTTTTAAATTAGTCGAAAGAACACCATTTGAAGTACCCTGAGCTTCCTCGATAGCGCTTGATCTTCTTAACTCTCATATTACTAGTGTTGTCTCAGAATCTGCTTTTAGTGTAAAAAATCAAATAAACATCAGGTCGTGCTTCACTTGTTCCAAAAACTGTTGAAGTCGAATCTGTTTGAAATTATTTACAGTTTTGATTTTTCAGTTTCTAGTAAAACAAAAATCAAAACCACTTTAGTTTTTATTTTTTTTCTAACAAAAACAAAATGGGTGTTTGATTACCCAATTTATATTTTCAGTTTTTTTTATCATTTTTTTTTAGAACTCCCCAAAGCACCAGTGGCGGTGGTGGCAGCGTGTGGCGGTGGTAGCAGCGGCGGGGGTGTCAGCAGTGGCGGTGGTCGGGGGAGGGAGGGGGATCTCAAAACAAAAATCAAAATTGGAAACCTAAAACTCCAAAATGGAGTTTTCAAAAATAGTCATATTTTAAAAACTGGTTTTCAAAACTAAAGAAAAAAAAAACAAAAACTGCCTGTCAAACGGATTTTTTTTTCTGCAGTTTACAAATATGGAAAAAAAACTGAAAAAGAAAATTTTATAAAACGCTACCTTAGTATCCATGCACGATTGGCTTTCTGACTTATCAAGTACACCTTATGGTTGTCGTTTATCCTTTTAAATTGTCAATTTTGTTCATAATTCTTCGGTAAACTGTAATTTAGTATATCATTTCTGGAAGGGGTTGATCTGCTATATGTAACTTTAGGTTTCTTTTTCTTTTGTTTTTCTTTCTAATTAATTATCCATTAAGGTCTACGTGATATCGATGAGAAGGTAGTTCTCACTGAAGACTTCCCACACTTATTGATTTCAGAAAAATGAGTTGCTTCAAATGTGATTATCTGAGTATATTTGGCCACGGGCAAAAAAGATTCAACTTAAGAAACCTTAGTTTAATATTTTAACAGATTAGTATTTATCGAACATAGATTATTTGTTTTCTTAATATATATTCTGAAATTTTGAACTCCTTTTGTGTTGTGCCTTCTTCTTCTTCTTTTTTTCATACTATGTTTATGCTTTTTAAAGGTCTAATCATTCAATATGAGTGTATAACTTAGAATTAGAAGTGTAGAAGCATAATTTATTGCTACTCATTTTCAATAAAAATATATTGAAATATGAAAGTCAAAAACTCAAACGTGCCTAGTAAAAAATTTGGTTTGTCCGCGGACTGTGTCGGGTCAGAAGCTAGATCTGTTCAAGGATTGTGTCAAGTAAAAAATTGGCGGTAAGAAATTGTCCAATTGTTTTGGATCTTGATAAATGTATCAAGTTTAGATAAGGAGTTACATTACCCATTTAAATCATTGATCTAATTAATTCACAGATAAATGTATTTAAATGGGCCAGCTATCCATTTTACTTAAATCCATTTGATCCAAATTCAAACTCAACTGACCCATCCATTTTGTCAGCCCTAGCATGTACTTTGACAAGGGATGGCTTGATAGTGATTTGCTCAGAAGGTGGCTTTTGTCGAGAACAACTCTTTGTTGTCTATCATTTACTCTATTTAATGAGAGCACGACTGGAGATAACGAGCTCAGCTCATTGGTCAAAAGCTATAACAAATTAGCACAAGTTAGGCTCTCTGGCATACACATATACCTATGGACGATGAACAGGATATATCATTTTACAATTGAAAAATACTCACAAAAATAGTGTAATATTTTTTCAGACCACCAACATTTTGCAAACTCATGAATGATTTTACTTGACTCATAATTTTGACATAATGTTGTTGATTATTTAAGTAGTAACTTAAGCTCATTCGATAATATCTTTTATTCATCTAACAATAAAACTGAAAATATTTTGGTGCATTTTAAACCATCAAGATTGCACCATAAAAAATTATTTCAACAGGTTTAGAAATGATTTTTGACATTGCAATTAACAGGGAATTAAATTCACAAGAAGACATCGGATAGCTGGAAGAAATTTTTTCTCATTTCCTGATGCAGGCAAAAAGCAGGCAAAATTTCCCTATCAAACCATTATGAATAATGTACAAGATGCAGCAAACCATTATGAACATTGTACAAGATTGCAGCAGACCATTATGAACGTTGTACAAAATGCAGGTGAAGAGCCATAAATCTGAGAGCTCTAGAGTGAGTAATTAATGTAAACATGGTGTTTGGCTTCAAGACTGTTATGACTACAACCATGAGATTTCTGTCCCCTTCCTTGGAGATACTCTCCGCGGACCAGACATGCACACACTTTTGAATTGGAAGAGCGTTTCGAAGTCAACATCCAATACCTGCAAGGAACACTTTGACCGTCTCATAATATTCGATCGTATTTAACTTATACGTCTATTTATAATATGAGTCATATATTTTGTGAAGTTTTTATTAGAAAGAGAATGAAAGAAGAAAGTGGATAGAAAAAGTGGATTGGTGAAGTTTAAGTGCTACAAATACATTAAACAATTATTTAAATATCACAAAATAAAAGGTTATTGCTATCGTCTAACAAACGGCCAAATAATTTTTAACTCAATCATATCGAATTGAAAGGAACGAAATTAATTCTACAGAAAATTATTAAATTTCTAAGGAATAATAAATTTTAAGCAGCCAACTGTATTATTAAGTGACGTAAAAAAAAATTCAAAAGTGGAGGACGATTCAAAAGTGAATCGTGAAGTCAGATAACCAAGAGATATGAATCGTGGAGCATTAATTGGACGGCTAGACTGAATTTTGCATTAATTGAATTCTACCGAGACACGTTTCAAAAGGGAATCGTGAAGTTAGATAACCAAGAGATATTGGACGGCGGTGATGTCTCACAGAGAGAGAGAGAGAGAGAGAGAGTGAGTGAGAGAATTATCGATTCTTTGGAAGATAGCATATAGTTTATACGTGATACAATTGATTTTCTAGAATTGTAAGGTTCATAAATATCACGATAATTATAGCACGGATTTTTCAACCAGTTTCGTTCTTGATATTTGTCGACTTCTTCTTCCCGTCACCTCACTCGCACCATATATTTGCCGAGAAGAGTATAGTTTTGCATATTAGTGGACCATTTCTCTGAAAAAAGGTTCAAATGACATAAATATTTCTCCGATAATCCAATGACAAATTTGTACAATGATCCAAACAGAGGGGCTTCTCTAGTGGCGGAATACTGTGCGTTGGTAACTGCACCACCTATCTGTCATTCAAGACTTCACAAGTTTGTTGTGATATTTTTGAATCGACTTGACAACAGGATTCCATCTTTTTCTAAGAAACAGGCTTAGCGTGTTCATATACACAAACACGCACACACGCATTGACAGACACAGACACATACATAAATCACCACGGGTCCCGAGATAATGATGTTCATCATGGCCTGTCCCTGTCCCTGTCTCTCACACACTCACTCAACATATATACCGAAGCATGTTCTCTCTCTCTCACATCAATAAATAAATGAGAGCAACTCACATCAACATATATACCGAAGCATGTTCTCTCTCTCTCTCTCACACTCACTCTCTCACACACACACACATTATGTATATCTTTATATATATTGTAGTACATAGGTCATAGGTTTAGCCCAGTTGCCAAAACACTTGACTTTGTTTTGAGGTTATCATATCACCTGCTTTAGCTGCTTCGGTAGAATTCATACTATATGCTTGGCCAAAACACTTGACTTTGTTTCTGAAATCAAATCGTATCTTGGGAAAGGACCCACTTGGTTGCTTAACTAGATCATATCATAAGATTTTGGATGCTAAGGAAACGTGGGACGAATAGCAAAAAGACACTTAACGTACCGTGGGTTTTATGGCAGAAGGAAAGAAATCATAAGTTGTCCCGTGGGTTTTAGAGAGCAGCAACCCAATGCCTCTGCCCTCTGTAACAAAAGCTTTCAGAACAAGAAAGCGACCCCTCCTCCTATTTTCTGTATTGTCTCGAGGATTCAACGCCTTCCATTTCCGGGATGCTTGGATTTTGAGAATTGTGAGAGCAGTGGGCAAAAGTGTAACCTTTTCTGTGAAATCTCAGCGTGCATGGCTGTCCCTTTTGAAGTGCTTGTTGTTGTGATAAGTTCAAAGACGTAGACCGAAGACAATTTTGGTGAAAGCAAAGCTGCCAGGCAAAAAGACTGGGTCGTTTTTTCTTGAACAAGGGGTTAGTTTTGACGTTGGAGATTTGTATTGCCTTTTCCTGTGTATTGACTAAGCATACTAAAGAAATTTTGCCTTATTTTCGCTGTAATGTAATGAACTGCTGCTTTTGATTTCTTTTTTTCGCTGGCCATTCCCATAGGCTGTAAGACTAGTATTGGACAATTATGAATGAGTAATATTTCGCTGGCCTTTACCATAGGCTGTAAGACTACTAGTGTTTCATGGTTAATAATCTTAAACCTAATCACTAAAGTTTTAGAAGAGGGAAGTATTGTTGCAGGCCAACACAACAATTAAATATGTCGAGAGAGATTGTTTTTGTCACTTATACTAGAGTTGTGGCATTTGGGTCCTGTGAGATTCTGTCATAAAACTTGTAATTTTTCCACATAGATTGTAGGACTTTGTTTATCTTCAAAACTGGCCGTTTGCGTAACCACGTTAATCTACACCAAACAAAAGCAAACCAAACCGTAGGGATATCTGTTTGAAAAAAAATAAAGAAAAACAAATCGAGATTGAACAATCTAGTTTTTGATATGTGCAAATTGATCAATTTTGGCCCATTGTCATTTTTGGTCTATTTGGACCTTTCCTTTTTCCGTGTTTCGCTTCCATAGTATTTCTAATTAAGCATTGGCATTTTGTGGCCGATTTGAAGAACTTGATACTGAAGTAATACACAACAATGGTGAAAAAGATATTCAAATATCTTATAATTAATGGAGAGGAATCATATCCTGAAGCCTTTTTATGACTTTCAAATATACTCTTCTATAATAAACTAATTTTAACTTAACAAGAAGTTAAACAAGATCTTGTTAAAAATTTAAGATCTTTCAATATATAAACGCTACATCCCAATAAAATGACCGGAAGAAGATCTTCAAATTTGCTACATCGATCAGCTAAATAGATGGTTACAAATGCAAGGCTCTTACATACCAACGTGCCTTGGCTGCACAGACAATCTTTTCAAACAGCAAACCTAGAACATGCTTTCTTTCCAATCTGGTGGTTCTTAATCAAATATGGTAACAATTTCAATTCTGGTAAAGAGGACAAGCCACAAGCAAACGCCACAGTTCCATTATCGTCTCAAGTTCTCCACATTGCCACATGAAATATGTCCCTAGCACCAGCCTACTCAATTTTTTTAGAACCAGCCAGTTGTATTTCCTAAAAGCTGTGCCCCTTATCAATAATCAAAATTCTTAAACACACCAGACAACCCATGTACCCACAAAGATACCAACAAAAGATACCAACAAAAGAACACAAGAAAAAACCATCGATTGACAAACAAACTACCGACTAGATTAACAAAGTAAAATCTAAATAAATACTTCACACCACTTCAAAAACATGACAACAACAGTTCCCTATAAGCACAGAAGCAGAATTTGATTCTTTACACATGTGATAATGGTATGCATGCCATGGAGTACGTTCGATCTGTGGCAAGAGTAACAAAACTTGTAAAAGAAATGGCAAATGGTATATACCGACTGAGTCTATTTAGAAGAAAGTAAAACAACTTTGTTAAATACCTTGGCATGCCTTTTACCAGCAAGATGATTATCAAACATAGCTGGACTATTGCATGCAATGTGGCAGATTGTGCAGAAAATCATGGGAGCTGCCGGTACAGTTGGCCCCAAACCTCCATTCTGGACTTCCGCAGAGGCAGCAGCAGGTGTCGTGCCCATAGTTGGTGGCACGCCCGTAGTAGGTGTCGCACCCGTACTAGGTGTCGCACCCGCTAAGTACATCTTCAGTTGCAGATTCTTTTTATGTTTTTTCCCCAGCATGTGATTATCTAAGACATCCTTGGTATCACAGTAAATGCTGCAAACCTCACAAAGGAGGGCAGACTTTCTTGAGCTGTGGATAAGCATCTTCAGATGTGTCTGCCAAAAAAAATAATCAAAATTGCTCACTTTACACCTTACAAAAACCTTGATCCGCCAACGTACACAAATAAACGACCAGTTAAAAACCACGGCTCCTAAGATTACACCGTAAAACCCTGGTTTAAGTAACAAACCTACTACACTTCACATAAATTCAAACCTACTAAAACAACACTCTGTATGTATGCGTGTGTGACAGGGCCAGATGAGGAACGTAGGACTTACAGGTGGGTATGCATTTGGATCCGGCTGCGTCACCGCGACGTTCTGAAAAACGGCATTTGGGTCCGGGTAAAGTGCTGGTTGGAACTGGATCCCGGGGTAGCGACGTGGGTCGGGGGTATGCGGTCGGTACTGGCTCGAGTGGGTACCTGGAGGGAGAAGCGAGGGTTGGGAGGTGATGACAAGGTAAGGTGCGCCGGCAGGGGCAGAATTAGGGTTAGGGTTAGATATATCGGAGTGATTGGGGAGAAGGGGTTGCGGCGCCTGGTACATTTTCGCCGGATGGTTGCATCAGCTAAGAAAAATTAGGGTTGAGCTGAAGATGCCGAACAGGGAAGATTAATTCGCCGAGGGTGGTAACACTGCTCTACAGTTGTGTGTATATATAGATATAGAGAGAGAGATAAATACATTCAAAACTTTCCTACCTCGTAGAGTCACAGTGTCTACGCAGCGTCGCATCACCTGGTCAGCTCGCAACACATTTTTCCTTTCACTAAACTATGCATACTTACTCTTTTTCTCTTTTTTTAAAAGAAGACAGGGTCTCTTCTACATGGCCTGTCCCTGTCCTTGTTCTTGTTCCCACTTCCCAGGAGATACTCCCGCCGCTTCTTGTCCACGAAAATGACAAAAGCTAACTAGGTCCGTGAAAATCTGCCCCAAAGATATCTTGGGAAAGGACCCACTTGGTTGGTTGACTAGATCATATTGTACGATTTTGGATGCTAAGGAAACGTGGGACGAATAGCAAAAAGACACTTAACGTACCGTGGGTTTTATGGCAGAAGGAAAGAAATCATAAGTTGTCCCGTGGGTTTTAGAGAGCAGCAACCCAATGCCTCTGCCCTCTGTAACAAAAGCGTTCAGAACAAGAAAGCGACACCCCTCCTATTTTCTGTATCGTCTCGAGGATTCAACACCTTCCATTTCCGGGATGGTTGGATTCTGAGAATTGTGAGAGCAGTGGGCAAAAGTATAACCTTTTCTGTGAAATCTCAGCGTGCATGGCTGTCCCCTTATGAAGTACTTGTTGTTGTGATAAGTTCAAAGACGTGGACAATTTTGGTGAAAGCAAAGCTGCCAGGCAAAAAGACTGGGTCGTTTTTTCTTGAACAAGCGGTTAGTTTTGACGTTGGAGATTTGTATTGCTTTTTCCTGTGTATTGACTAAGCATACTAAAGAAATTTTGCCTTATTTTCGCTGTAATGTAATGAACTGCTGCTTTTGATTTCTTTTTTTCGCTGGCCTTTACCATAGGCTGTAAGACTACTAGTGTTTCATGGTTAATAATCTTAAACCTAATCACTAAAGTTTTAGAAGAGGGAAGTATTGTTGCAGGCCAACACAACAATTAAATATGTCGAGAGAGATTGTTTTTGTCACTTATACTAGAGTTGTGGCATTTGGGTCCTGTGAGATTCTGTCATAAAACTTGTAATTTCCACATAGAATTGTAGGACTTTGTATATCTTCAAGATCTTTCAATATATAAACGCTACATCCCAATAAAATGAAAACTTCTCCATTTTCAAGATAACCTCATTTCTCTTCTTATGTGCTTTTTTATGATTTATATTAATATTAATTAAATTTATTCATATTTTTGTTTATTCGCACGTACCGCGTGTACCAACATCGTGTACATATTAAGTTCCTTTGGGTAGGTTCAGATGTAACCGAGTCAAAAAGTTTCAACCGAGAACCAATGATTCAAGTTTCCAATAAGGGAACCAAACGGAAGGTTTTCATTCATCGGTTTGTGAATGGTCAGATGGTTTCACCAATTTGACTGTTCACACCCCTATGTTTTAAAGAACCAGACAACTAAACTAGTTTGAAATAGAAAATTGGAGACCAAAGCAGTAATTTTTCCAGCAAATCATGCACAAACGTCCCGAGACAATGTCATCAACTGAGTTTCAAAAACTTCCAGCAAGAAATTCTAGATTTGGATCCAGCCACTGCAGGAGCCTTCTAAACCTTCCATGTATCTACATTTGGAAAACATAACAAAAGATGAGAATGAAAGAGAGACACATAATCATGAAACCTGTTAAAAGTAAAAAATAATTTCAAAAACTCTACCATCATATAGCGATGACTGCAGCGTCACTGACATATGCTGTATCAAATTTGGCACGACAAGTTGGAAAACATAACCATCAATATCTACCATAGTGAGCGGAGTCTTTTCTGTGGAACTCTATAAAATCATCAATTAAATCAGATTTACTATATAAGAGAATTAAACAATTAGCAAAATCTAAAATCTCCGTACCCCACTATCACGAGCGACATGCCGCACAACGTCTCTCATCTATATCAGAGGTCCAGCCGGGCTTTCAATAAGACTAGGACTTCCAACAAAACCTAATCACACTTTTACCAACAAAACAAAAAAAAGAACATGCTCTAAGGACCTCAGGAGGTTTCTATATTACAAGAACAAAGATAACAGTATCAAGAAAAACATATAACAATTAAAAAAAATAAATACAAAGTACACCAACCTAATGATTTCTCGAAATTTCTAAATTACGAGATCAAAGTTAATAGTTTCAGGATAAAAAATATAATAACATTAAACAACCTAAGTACTTTGGCTCCTCTGAATGTTAGTTTATGCAAAGCCCTATTACCAATTTGAATCAACTTTGATTTCCATATCTTCAGTGGTTCAAACTACAACCAAAAAAAAAACCAAAATTCACTTAGCTAGAATAGCTGGGATGAAGTGCTAAGATTTTTCTAAGAAACAGGCTTAGCGTGTTCATATACACAAACACGCACACACGCATTGACAGACACAAGCATATGTACATACATAAATCACCACCCGTATATTCACTCACACAGACACCCACACATAAATGAATATATATAGACACAGGCACACATAAACACGGACTTTCACACACACATCTCTACATAAAAGTTGGGTCTAAGTGCTTTGGAGAATTTTGGGCTCTTAGGTATCCTGCCATTCATAATAGCCCTAACTGAACAAGTTAGAATTCAACATAAAGTATAAGCAAGTGACACTCTCACTAACAATGTAGACAATGTTTCGGTATTTGTAGTTCAATTGCTATATTCGATAAACATGTCAGTAATTGATAATGGTCACTCAATTCTTTTCATAGCATTTACTCCTCTATTGGACTTCAGTTGTGCGCAAATACTGTGAAACGCATGTATCAAGATAAAATTACACAATTGACACCAAACCATTTGAAATTTTAAGAAACACCGTTTACAACATGAGATCTAGATCTAAAATAGAGAAGGAGAAAAAACTGAATGCCCATCCAAACATCTCTTGCTCCTTGTAATGAAGTAACTAGAATGGTCAGTAAGTAGCTAAGGTTACCCAACAATTAGCAGCTAAAAAATGGCCCTGTATGCACTTTACACAAAAATAAGCATACCGATGTATCTTCTATAAGCCTCTCCTGCACCCTCAGGAAGTTTTGGTTTCTGACTGTTCCTGACAACTGAATCAATCTCTCAAGTTCTTGTATTCTTTTTTTTCTTTCCATTGCCTTCAAGGTTGTTCGAGGCGTCATATCCTCTGCATACATATCAAGTACACAATAATTGTATAATCACTCACGTTATGTCATATGTCAAACAAAAGTGAACCCTACCAACAAGGACTTGAAATGTAAAAGAAAGCCAGCTTAAGCATCCTGAAGATAGAAACAACCTGTTAGACTCGGGTCATCTCAACTTGAGAAAGCCAAGGTAAAACAACACATCACGTTATTTTATCAGACCTGAAGCCATAGGCAGAACATCATGCGCAGAGCGTCAAGTGCCACAACGCTCCCACCCGGCTTGTCGCTTATGCAACCGACAAGCCGTACCCATCTGAGCGACAAATGAGCTGTGTTCAGAGGTGTCTGCCATAAAAAAAAAACAAAATTGCTCACTTTACACAAATAAACGACCAGTTAAAAACCACGGCTCCTAAGATTACACCGTAAAACCCTGGTTTAAGTAACAAACCTACTACACTTCACATAAATTCCAACCTACTAAAACAACACTCTGTATGTATGCGTGTAAAATGCTGGTTGGAACTGGATCCCGGGGTAGCGAAGCGAGTCGGGGGTATGCGGTCGGTACGGCTCGAGTGGGTACCTGGAGGGAGAAGCGCGGGTTGGGAGGTGATTACAAGGTAAGGTACGGCGGCAAGGGCAGAATTAGGGTTAGGCTCTCGAGCCAGTACAGACCGCATACCCCCGACCAGCGTCGGAGTGATTGGGGAGAAGGGGTTGCGGTGCCTGGTACATTTTCGCCGGATGGTTGCAGCAGCCAAGAAAAATTAGGGTTGGGCTGAAGATGCCGAACAGGGAAGATTAATGCGCCGAGGGTGGTAACACTGCTCTACAGTTGTGTGTATATATAGATAGAGAGAGAGAGAGACATATATTTATTCAAAACTTTTCTACCTCGTAGAGTCAGTGTCTATGCAGTGTCGCATCACATGGTCAGCTCGCAGCACAGATTTCCTTTCACTATGTTTACTTACTCTTTCTCTCTTTTCTTAAAAGAAGACAGGGTCTCTTCTACGTATGACTGTTATGTTCTTTTTTTTTTCTGCCACCTTTTCTCTGATGATACGGGTCCCGAGACAATGATGTTCATCATGGCCTGTCCCTGTCCTTGTTCTTGTTCCCAGGAGATACTCCCGTCTTGTTCCCAGGAGATACTCCCGCCGGTTCTTGTCCTTGAAAATGACAAAAGCTAACTAGGTCCGTGAAAATCTGGCCCATTAAAACACAAGAAAGATATCAATCTTTCCCTTCCGTTCAATTTCATTCCTTTTTTTGCATTCATCATATATATATATATATATATATATATATATATATATATAACTTAAGTTTGTCATAAGAGATGTCGCTATTGTGATCGGTGCAATCTATTTGAATCTTCAACAACGTTTGTGTATATATCATAATTAAAGCTTTGTCGTGTATGGCTGGAAATGCCTGTGAAAATTGATCTACTTTTTTTCAAGAGGTCTTGGATGTGTTTCTCTGTGTTCTGTCCATTATGACTTGTAGACTCTCCTTGTGTAAGTTTATCAGTGCCGCTGACAATCTACTCAAACTCACTTTGTAAACTGTAAGACTTGTACTACTTCTCGTGCATGCTCTCCTTGCCAACTTACTGGCCTTTTTTTTTTTTTTCTTTCTTGGTGGAATAGTAGGAGTGTATATGAATTGAGAGTTAACATCAACTGACCACAAGGAAAGAACCTACGCTCTTTTGCTTGACACGACCATATAAATAAAAATAAGTACATAACGTGCTCGGTCAATAATTACATGGACAAACATTTGCACCATAATTATGAAGTTTAATTTTCACCGGTTTGTAGTACATAGGTTTAGCCCAGTTGCCAAAACACTTGACTTTGTTTTGAGGTTATCATATCACCTGCTTTATCTGCTTCGGTAGAAATCATACTATATGCTTGGCCAAAACACTTGACTTTGTTTCTGAAATGGCAAAAAGAAATCGAATATTACACTCTGTCACATGATTTTGAACGAGTTGGCTCTTTCATGGCTTTTGCGCGGTCGTCCACGTGGGTTTGCATGAATGAGAACATCTACCTGCGAAATAGTACTAGCTAACAGGACCACCGTTTTAATTGAGAAGTCATAAGCATCCTGCAAAATTTCTCGCCCCTATCACTTTCTTTTAAGTGAAGAAACTTCTTATCAAGATTGATTAGCTACGGATTGGTAACACCGAGGAGAAAATTCGGTCACCGGTGACGTACAATTGGGTGTTAGTTTTTCTAAGATATTTTCTCTAACAAATATATATATATATATTTGTTAACTCAATGATCTAGGGAAGTATTGTTGCAGGCCAACACAACAATTAAATATGTCGAGAGAGATTGTTTTTGTCACTTTATACTAGAGTTGTGGCATTTGGGTCCTGTTAGATTCTGTCATAAAACTTGTAATTTCCACATAGATTGTAGGACTTTGTTTATCTTCAAAACTGGCCGTTTGCGTAACCACGTTAATGTACACCAAACAAAAGCAAACCAAACCGGTTTATCTTCAAGATCTTTCAATATATAAACGCTACATCCCAATAAAATGAAAACTTCTCCATCAAGATAACCTCATTTCTCTTCTTATGTGCTTTTTTATGATTTATATTAATATTAATTAAATTTATTCATATTTTTGTTTATTCGCACGTACTGCGTGTACCAACATCGTGTACATATTAAGTTCCTTTGGGTAGGTTCAGATGTAACCGAGTCAAAAAGTTTCAACCGAGAACCACTTAACCAATGATTCAAGTTTCCAATAAGGGAACCAAACGGAAGGTTTTCATTCATCGGTTTGTGAATGGTCAGATGGTTTCACCAAATTGACTGTTCACACCCCTATGTTTTAAAGAACCAGACAACAGAGAGAGAAGAACACAGTGGGGAAGAAGGCATAGAAAAATTACAAATTTGCCCATATCAAAATGGCATGTGCACCGCACATGATCACTTAATGTCCAAAATTGGACGTCTGTCCAATTTTGGAACTCTTTGCAACGGTTTTGTCAACCTCGAGGAACATATTATTGCAAAAGTTGTAAATACGGGGGACAAAGTGCAAAAACGTGTAAACCTCAGGGGACAGTTTTGTAATTAACCCTAAAATTTATTATTCTTTAGAAATTTAATAATTTTCTGTAGAATTAATTTCGTTCCTTTCAGTTCCATATGATTGAGTAAAAATTATTTGGCCAGTTGTTAGACGATAGCAATAATATTTTATTTTGTGATATTTATATAATTGTCTAATGTATTTGTAGCATTTATATAACGATATCAAAAAAGTGCCGCTAACAATTGTTGTCGAAGGTATTACATAAAAATTATAATAACTTTTAATTATTGGTGTACTTGTGGTCGTTAGTATCCTTTTCCAACCTAGCAGCCAAGAGTTCATAAAGAACAAATTAGAAAGGTTTCGTTTTTTTCTCATTCCTGCTCTTCAATATGAAGAGGAATTTGAAGGACAAAGTGCAATCCCGACTCTATTCAACGCAGCAAAAATGTTAACTGGTTACAACGTTGTAAAGTTAAAAGAAACATAGAAACCGCTATGAGGCAACCCCACACAAGTTATATTCTTTTGGAGTTATATCCGATTCGAAGGAACTGATCGCGAATGGCATTAACTTCAAAATCTTAAGAAGGCGGCCTGAATTTTGCATAGAAAAGACATTCCCTTTCGTTATTACAATATACAATATCGAGAAAATATGAGAGAGTTAAAGAAAAAAGAGATTAAAGAAGTTCTCAAAGATTAAAGATGCAACTTAAAGAAACTTAATTAGTTTAAGATTGCAAGTGATTAGTATTTATCCAACTTAAGTTATTTCAGTGTCTTTTATTAAAAACAATAACATTTGCTTTCTTAATCATCCAAGATAAGTGCGTAACTTATTGTCAGAAGTGCAGAAGCACAACTTATAGCTACAATAATAATATTATTATTGTTTTCAAGAAAAGACATTGAAATATGAAAACCAAAAAGTCAAAGGTCAATGGATCGGGTCAGAAACTGGGTTGGGTAAGAAATTATTCATATTGGTTTGGATCTTGACAAATGTGTCATGTTTAGATAATGAATTAAACCAATTCATTTAGTGATTAATCTCGTTAATTCACAAATAAATAGATTTAAACGAGTCAGCTATCCATTTTTCCCAAATCCATTTGACTCAAATTCAAACCCAAACCCACCTATCCGTTTTGCCAGGGCTAGCATGTACTTTGACAAGGGATGGCTTGATAGTGATTTGCAGAGAACGTTGCTTTGTTCAGAACATCTCTTTACTGCCTGTCATTTACCCTCTTTATTAAGAGCGCGACCGGAGATAAGAGTTCCAGCTCCTTGGTCAAAAGCTATAAAAATGAGCACAAGTTCGAAAGGTTAAGGCGTTAAGCTCTCTGGCTTGTATGTGTGTGTTACACACATTCTTATGGACGCAGGGGCGGAACCAGGAATATTTTTTAGGGGGGACAAAAATTATATGTCCGATACCAATTTTTTTTAAAAATAATATTAAAAACACAGATCAGATTGGTGTGTGCTTGGGTTTAGCCAACACAAAAACTGCTATTAAGATCAGTGTCCTTTTCTAACACATTACGGAGATACACCCACAAGATTTGATCTTCTTTTCCTTTCTGGAGACTGGGAGGGAAAACAACTACCCCCCCCCCCCCATTCCCCAACCCACCCCCCTTCTCTGTTGGAACTTGGGAACTATAAAGCCCCATTAAGACACAGAAAAAAGTACAGCAGCAGCAGCACACTCCAAGCGACAAAGAGACTCTCAATTCAAAGTTTTGCAGAGCATAGAAGCTTGGAGAGAAGATGTTTGCAGACATTCAGTGATTTTCCCTCCTCAAACTCGTTATATTACTCATATTGCCGCTCAAAGACCCCATCAGAGCTGGGTTTTCAACAAAACCAGCTCCTGCAGAGAAGGTTCCTACCCTGGCTCATCTATGACTTTGAAAGATAAGAGAAACTAAAAAAGGAAGACTGGAAGATAATGTACCAAAGCTCCAAAACGACAAGAAGAGAGGCAGGCGGCAACACCGCAGCAGCCGGCGTCGGCGTCGGCGTGGGACTCGCGGGACTGCGGGTCTGCGGGAGGTCGTCGGCGGTCAAGATCAGGAGATCTCAGTCTCATATCTGGTTCTTCAAGGGCGTCGCGGGAGTGAAGCCGTGAAGGAGAGAGTCGCCGGTCGCCGGTGAAGCCGTGAAGGAGAGAGTCTGTGTGAGAGAGAGAGAGTCGATTGCAGGTCTCTCGGGGAACGGGGAACGGGGTATTGGGGATTTGGGGTTGGGCCTCGGGGAACGGGATCTCGGGAACGGCGTCAGTGCGATTCCCAAAATAAAAAAAAATTCCAGGAGGGGCTTTAGCCCCCCCTTGCCCCAACGTGCGTCCGCCCCTGTATGGACGATGAACAAAATATATCATTTTATAATAAAAAATACTCACAAAAAACAGTGTAATATATTTACAGAGCACTAACATTTTGCAAACTCATGAATGATTTTACTTGACTCATAATTTTGACATAATGTTGTTGATTATTTAAGTAATAACTTAAGCTCATTCGATAACATCTTTTATTCATCTAACAATAAAATTAAAACATATTGGTGTATTGTAAACCATCAACATTGCACCGTATGAAATCATTTCAACAGGTTTAGAAATGATTTTTGACAGTGCAGTTAATAGGGAATTAAACTCACAAGAAGACATCGGGTAGCTGGAAGAAAGATTTTCCCGTTTGCTGATGCAGACAAGATTTCCGTATCAAATCAAACTATTATGAATACTGTGCAAGCTGCAGCAAACCAATTATGAACACCGTAGAAGATGCAGCAAATCATTATGAATTATGTACAAGATGCAACAAACCAAAAGGAACGTTGTACAAAATGCAGACGAAGATCAATAAATGGTGCTGAGAGCTCTAGAGTGAGTGGTCATGTAAACATGGTGTTTGGCTTCAAGACTGACTACAGCCATGAGATTTCTGTCCCCTTCCTTGGAGATACTTTCCGTGGACCTGACATGCACCCTCCAGCAAAATACTTTCTCCGTTTCCTAATACCCTATCGTATTTGACATATACATTTATTTATAAGATGAATTAATTTTTCATTCTACACGAAGAGAGAGAGAAAAGAGAGAAAGAAAGTAAGCCGAGAAAGTTGATTGGTGAAAAATTAAATGTGAAGAAAAAAAAATAAGTATAAAAAGTATAAACATTAAAAAAAATTAAGGAATTTTTTTTAATTTTAAAGTTATCAAAAAAAAATTACGATAGCTCGAAAAAGATATGATTAATATATATATATATTTTTGAGACAAAAAGCGTAGATGAGAAAACAAATCTTATCAATGCACTCAAGCCCATAGAACTTTACATATAGAATAGAGGGAAACTCGGGGATTAAAGTTGTTGGAGTATTTTCACAGAATAAAGTTGATTCTAGTATCTACTTTAAAGTTATTGTTTAGCTTTATATCCTCCATAATTGAGTCTCTGTCAAAAAGCTATTAAATCATTGTTTTATATCATCTTTTTGTTGGTCTATAATTGTGGTCAAAGTATTTTATTACTCCTATAATATTTTTTTGCGTAAGGTTTGAGGAGCGGACGGATGATGTCACCTCTCTCTTAATTGCTATGTTCTTTGATATGACTCGATAGTGTTCAAAGTACATAAATACCTCTCAAAAAAGCTACAAAAACGGGATTAGGATAACAAAAAAAATGTCGTCAATTGTATTTTTAGCAATAAAAGATTATCGCTATCATTTTTAATTACAATGATAATTTTTTTAATTTTAGCTATAAAAGATTATTGCTATCATTTTTAATTACAATGATAATTTTTTTTAATGATAATCTTTTGTCACTCAAGTCGTTATGGATGTGGATCTTACTCACAAAAATAAGTACAAGTTTGAAGGGTTAGACTCTCGCATACATACTCATCGACCATGTACAAAATATGTTCTTAAGTGATCCGTACCTATGCTGAATTAAATGAACCCCAAACTTTACTCATGGGAGGCTTCTCTGTGCAACCACCAAACAAAGTTGATGTAACGAAAAGAGAGATGTACTCCTCCCCAATCCCTTTCATGCTTTGAAGTCTGAAGTTCTTAACAATCTCACCAACTCCCTTAAATGTTCATCGGCCAATTCTTTAAGTGGTTTCAGAAGAACATAAATGGTGACTTAAATGACCATCTTAAATTCTTCTGCCCACAGATTTCCCCCGTGATACTGAATGGGTATCACTCAAAAAAGAGTTCAGAGACAGAAGAAATGGCCAACATAACCTTAAAAAACTGAAGGACAACCGGAATGCAGAGAAGGCATTAAATCCATAGCTACCGCTGGTACAATGTTAAAAGTCATGTACACGGCATGTTTGCGTTAATGATTCTGCTGTATGGTTGGTAAACAATATTGTACAAAAGGCATTATCTATTTCGTAAACAGAATACGAAGATATTGGTGAACTTTTATTTCCATCGTACCCATCTATTTTTCTAATTGTTAGACGCGTATTGGCGTGTTAGAATTATACTGTCTATTGATTATTTATAGAGGATAATGCGGAACAAACATCATCGTTTGCTGTATTGATTAACCTCTTACGTCCATTAGACCGGTCTGGGTGGCCTTCTCCAGCATCGAATAAGTCTTTTGCCACCGGAAACCAATTTTTTTTTCAATTTGGTTGTAAAATGTCTGATCAAACTCACTAAGCTAATCTTACTTGCTAACTGGTTTACCAGTTTGTTTTCTGGAATTATCTTGTGAGATCTGCTCTCTATTTCAAAATTGATGTAGTGTCTGCCACCACAGGCACATCCGTGCATGCAATCATAGTCTTGAAGAGCGTTACAGTCTTTTATCTCACTTAAGTTGACAGACTATTATGTAATTATGCTTACCATACTTTTCTTACGACCAATTTTACGAAACATGTATGCAAAAGTAACCCCCGGAAGGGAAATCTGTCATTCCTTTGTTTCCCCATATTGACCCTCGTCATCATCAGCATATGATGGGGGTGAAGTGAAGTTCATATGGACCAATAGTGCATGTTTGCTGTCACCCGTCCTTTTGAAGATTGCACCCGGTTCTTGCTATAAGATGAACAAAAACCAGTAGTATATCAAGTAAAAAAAGGGGGGGCAAAGATATCGGCCGCACACACAAAAAGAAGATAGGGATGAAAGATGAGTTGTTTGAACAGACAAACTCCTTTGTCCCAAGTTACTTGAAGATGAGTTTTGAAAAGAGTTTACAACAACAAAGATGCGTTTCCAATGTACTTTGTAATAAGACTAGTAATAAGACTAGAGCGTGCTAGTTTTCATGCTACCCTCGTGTGGGCATGCAAGTTTAGGTCGTTATTAGGCATACTTACTGCGGTCGTGAAAAACGTGACTTATTTTATCGAAAAATATTTTGCATTTTTCGAAAAAAAATAGTTTTGCTGAAAATGTGTGATTTATTTAAATTCAAAATTTGATTTATTTCGAATAAATTTCTGGCAGTTATTTTTAACTTTTACAACTATATTTTTTTTCCCAAAAGTTGTGTCTGTTCAAATTCACACCCTTTCAGGTTTTTTATAAATACAAGATTTTCGTAATACTGACTTGCAATTTTTCTAAAACTCTTTTCTTTTTATAAAATTATTATAACAAAAAACGTACACTGCTTCAAAGAGAATTCCAAAGAGAATTTTCGAATTTGTTATTTGCAAATTCCCAAAGAGTTTGTTGTATCCTGATCAAGGATAATTTGTCGCTAACCCGTCAACAAATTCGATTTCGAGTGGGGATAAATAAAGGCTTAAAGACAGCGATCGATCACTCGCCTCAAAATCTTTATTTGTGATTCCGATTCCATTAATTTTCCAATAATAGATGGTGTTAATATTCTTGCGGCAGCCAAAGTCTGGTAGCACAATAGAGTAAAATAGCGTAAGAAATAGTACTTATTAAGCGAAACTTAAGCAAATATATCCCATAAAGTATGGTACCTGAAGATTAAGATCGGTGTAAGCAAGAATGAGTGGTTGGGGCTCCATGTCTATTGGAACCATTGAAAAATGACCTTTCTTTATTGGAGTCCCACGAAGCTTAACCAGCTCGCATAGAACAGTTTTTAGTTTTTACCATACGCAATGGTTTGTTATCAGCTCCCCCTCTTTTAGCATCAAATGGAATACCTTGTCCTCCTCGTTGGCCTCTTTTGCTCTCAGTTCCGGTTCGGGCCTTCAGCAAGAATGGTTTGCTAGTGTACAGCCTGCGGTCCCTTTATCGAGATTGGGGATTGGTCAAACAGAGACTCCTGTAGCGTTTTGATTTCTTGTAGTTTCCTTTTACCTATGGATGGGGTTGTCATCCTTGACTAATGTACGGTTTTGTTGCTAACTTGTTGTAAATATTTACCTCCTTTAATTTGGTATATATTTCTATGTTCTTCAACAAAAAAAAAAGCATCAAATAGAATAATTGCCAGCAGAAAGTCCAACATCTTTGACGAGTCAGCATCTGAAACTACAAATCAAATTTAACAGAAGCAATACCCAAAGACCTGTATTATAAAACCCATAAAAACCTTCTCCTGATTTCTTCCGTGCCTAGTTCTTGCAGGTATACATGGATGCTTTGAAGGATGCGGTCAAGATCAATCTCGTAGATTGTGCTTTTAATTAAGAACCTGCGTCACAAATAAAAAACTTGAAAATGTTCTTCATCACTTTGATCACCATTTCTCTTTGCAATGATACC